>LR749672.1:1801345-2041750 GCA_902729485.2 Mus minutoides | reverse complement strand
CTCCTCTCCTCTCCTCTCCTCCCTCCCTTCCCCTCCCTTCTCCTTCGCTTTCCTTCTCTCCTCCACCCTCTCTGTCTGCCTGTCTACCTGACCACTTGTCTGCCTCTTCCCCTCTGCCTCTTCCCCTCACTCCTCTTCCTTCCCACAATAAACCCCTTCTACACTAGGCTTGTTGCATGATGTAACTTCTCGCCTTGGCTTTGCCACCAAAGATACCCCCAAGGCCACATTATATTTCATATCACACATTGCATCCACAGTCAGGAAGCGGAGTAATCAACAAGTGTGATTGGCTTACATCTCCTTTTCCTACAGTTGTAGCATCCAAGCCCGAGGAACATTGCTGCCTATCCTTAGGGCAGGTCTTCCCACTTCAATAACCTACTGAAGACCAACCCTCACCGGCCTGCCCAGAGGCTGTGCTAATCTACATAAACTTTTATGGATGTGCCTGGAGGTTGGTCTCCTAGGTGGTTTCAGATTCTTATTAGTGAACCCCTTCAAGTGTGTGTGTGTGTGTGTGTGTGTGTGTGTGTGTGTGTGTGTGTGTGTGTTAGGAATTGGCTATTCCTCATTTTATTCCTTTGAGATCATTTTAAATTTGGTTTTAGATCATTTTCAACTTGCATAAAAACAAATGTATTCATTCCACATTCTGGAATCCATGTTTTATCTAAATTTATAACACTTTAATATGTCTCCTAAGAAGTTTTTTGGCTTGAATATTTGAAAACAAATTTTTAAAACCAGGAAACAAAAAATATAGAAAAGTGTGATTTGTAATTGCAGCTAGAGTTGTGTAAGAGTTTTACTCTTGATCTAACTATATCAACGCTGCCTACATAGTCTGCAGAACCAGGGGTACGGACATCAGAGAGGGAGCACACGGAAAACTTGAATGAAATAAACACCCCCAAAAATTAGGGGGAAGAGATTTATTGCTGCTCTCACTGCTGGCGAGGCCACATAAAGAAGAGAAACCCACCCATGTGTGGTAATCAGGACTCTAACGGGAGTCCACAGAACGCCTGGCTTTCCTCAGCAGATGGTCCATGCTCCCTGCATCCCCATGCTCCCTGCATCCCCAAGTTTGGGTCCCCACGGAAGCTTAGGCTGCAGCCTCATAGCTGGAGCCAGAACTTAGCCAGAATCCGCACAGGGAAAGCTACCCTGATAAGCTTTGCCTGGTCTCGGGCAGGCCTTCTTTTGAAGTCTGGGTGGAGGCTTCCATGATCCAGCAACTCATGACTTCTTCCAAATTCCAGAACTAGCAAATTCATCCTTGACAAAAGATATCAAGATCTACCATCAGCTCAAGAAATGGCCCAGCAAAACCTGGACCATGTCCTTAGTAACCTTTGGGGGGCTAAATGGTTGGATGCAAGGAGACATTTCCCTAGGTGGCTCTATGCCCATGTCATTACTGAAAACAAGTGGTATTTACTTCAGTCCCTTCTTTTTATGAGATAAAAATAATTTTAAACTCACATGTAATATTAAGTGGTCATCCCTGAAATAATATATATACAAGTAACACCATGTAGACTGAGAAAGTTATATTTATATATTTAGATAGGGGTGTGTGTGTGTGAATGTGCGCGTGCATGTGTGCTATAATACTAATACAAACTAAAGATCAAGAGGTCATAATTTCAAGAGGGAGCAGGAGGGAGGGGCCATGGGAGGGATTAGGAGGTGGAAAAGGGAAAAGGAAAAAATGATATAATTTTATTTTGACTTAAAATATATTCAGATTTAACACAATTCTATAGTCTAAAAGAGAAGTGGGATAAAATTTCACAACATATATTTTAAAAATTCTCTCTCACACAGACAAAAGGATGAAAATGATACATGTGATCAAGAAAGGTAACAGTCAATAGGAGCATATGTGGGGATATCCTCCAGGAGAGCCTTCTAAATTCCTGAGATAAATGTCCTGGTTAAAAGGATAGATAGATGGATAAAGGGACCAACATAGTGGCACACGTCTGTTACTCCAGCATTTGAGAAGCAGGGGCAGAGGCAGGTGTATTTTCAAGTTCTAAGTCAGCCTAGTCTACATAATTATCTCCTGGGCTACATAAAATCAGAAAAAAAGATATTCAAGATGAGTGTCTTACTTAGGGCTTTACTGCTGTGAACAGAAAGCATGACCAAGTCAAGTCTTATAAAGGACAACATTTAATTGGGGCTGGCTTACAGGTTCAGAGGTTCAGTCTATTATCATCAAGGTGGGAACATGGCAGCGTCTAGGCAGACATGGTGCAGGCAGAACTGAGAGTTCTACATCTTCATCTGAAGGCTGCTAATGGAAGATTGACTTCCAGGCAGCTAGGATAAGGGTATTAAGCCCAAGCCCACAGTGACACACCTACTCCAATAAGGCCACACCTCCTAATAGTGCCACTCCCTGGGCCAAGCATATACAAATCATTACAATGGGTGAAGCAGTGTCTTATATGTATAGATGGAGTGTGATAAGAATCGTATGCAGATGAAGTTTTTGATAAAGTAGAAACAAATGTCATAATAAATTCATTGAATGGCTTCCATAAGCTAATAGAAGCCAAAAGATATCACTTAACTCTTATAGGCCTGGCAGTGATAACTAGTTCATATATGGGTAGAGGGGACTTGGGACACTCAAAATTATTGATATAAAGATAAATACTAGAACATACAAAACCAAACTTTTTGAACCCCAATATGTTTATCAGAAAATATAAACAAACTCTCTCCCATTCCATGTCTCAGCTGCCAACACCTACAAGGGAACCCACCAATCACCTATCAGGGGAGCAGGCAGATGACCTTCAGACCTTCACTCTGTCTCCTCCAAATCCAATACCCCAGTCTCATCCTCAGATCTGCAGCAAACCACCTGCTATGGCCTTCTTTTCATCTCTACCTACATCTCCACCACAGCCTCCAACTCCTGCAGGCACCCCCTGGGAATCTGATGGCCACACCAGCCAGGGAAGGACACAGAGCATGGAAGCAGGTAGGCTATTCTCAGATCTCCCCTCTCCCTCCTCTCCTCCAAACACAACCTCCCAGTCTCATTGGCAGCTCTGTAGTAGATTAGTAGCTGTCACCTGGCCTACCTCTCTACTCTTAATCTCAGGGAACTAAACAAAATCCTGGTGGCACATCCTGGTTTTGTCTCTCCTGTGAACCCCCTCAGCTCATCTCTATCCCTAAGTGTCTGCCCTCCTCCCCCAAACCAAGAAAAACATTCCAATCAGCACCCCCACTGAACACACATGGAAGAATCTCAGAAATTCCTAGCAGGCAACCCACAACTTCCACACTCTCCTAAGAAGCAGAAAGGGTAGCAGGAAACCAGTAATGAACACCTGCGCAACAAGACCAGATATCAGAACCTAGAATTACAATCATCCTGAACTCAAGTGCCTAGATACTGACATAAAACACAATCACTGACAGCCAAGACAATATGTCTCCACTAAAGCCCAGCTATCCTACTACAGTATGCCCTGAGAAATTTGATGTAGCCGAAGCACATGACAGGGGCTTCAAAATATTCTTTACGACTATGATAGAGAGGTCCTTAAAGTGTAAATAGTAAATCCGTTAAAGAAATCTATGATCTCATGAACAAACAGTGGGAGGAAATGAAGAAAACAGTTCAAGGCTTTCCAAGTGGAAGTAGACTCAATAAGGAAAACCCAAACTGAGGGGAAAGTGGAAATAAGGAATGCAGGAACTCAAACAGGAAACACAGAGGCAAGCCTCACCTACAGGCAACAAGAAAACGGAAGAGAAAATCTCAGTCATTAAAACAAGGTAGAAGAAATGGACACCTCAGTCAAAGAAAAGTTAAATCTAAAACCAAGCAACAAAAACACAACACAACACAACACAGGTACAAAACACTGAGATGTTTGCAACACTGTGACAAGAGCAAGTCTACAAGTAATAGGAAGAGAAGGAGGAGAGGAAATCCAGGTCAAAGACACAGAAAATATTTTCAACAAAATCGTAGAAAAAAAAATCCCCCATAAAGGTACAAGAAGCATACAGAACACCAAATAGACCGGACCATAAAAAAAATTCCCCACATCACATAACAATCAAAACACTGAGCATACAGAACAAAAAATAATATTAAAAATTGTAAGGAAAAAAGATCAAAAGGCATCTAAAGATAGACATAGTAGAACACTTGACTTTTCTTTTCTTTTTTTCTTTTTTCTTTCTTTTTTTTTTTGGATATTTCATTTATTTACATAGAAAATGTTATCCCCTTTCTGGGTTTCCCCTCCAAAAATCCCCTACCCTATCCTCCTGCCCCCTGTTGCTATGAGGATGCTCATCCACCCACCCACCCACCCACCCACCCACTCCTGCCTCCCTGCCCTGGCATTCCCCTACACTGGGGCATCAAGTCTTCCCAGGATCAAGGACCTCTCCTCCCATTGTTGGCTGACAAGGCCATCCTCTGCTACATATGTGGCTAGACCTATGGGTTCCTCCATGTGTATTCTTTGGTTGGTGGTTTAGTCCCTGGGAGCTCTGGGGTCTGGGAGGGAGGTCTGGTTGGTTGATATTTTTTTCCTATGGTTTGAAAACTCCTTCAGCTCCTTCAGTTCTTTCTCTAACTCCTCCATTGAGGGTCCCGTGCTTAGTCCAATGATTGTCTGTGAGCATTCACCTCTGTATTTGTCAGGCTCTGGCAGAGCCTCTCAGGAGACAGCTGCATCATGCTCCTGTCAGTAAGCACTTCTTGGCATCAGGAATAGTGTCTGGGTTTGGTGTCTGTATATGGGATGAATCTCCAAGTGGGGCAGTCTCTGGATGGCCTTTCCTTCAGTCTCTGCTCCACACTTTGTCTCCCTATTTCCTCTCTTGAGTATCTTAGGCAAATTGATAGAATAAGAAAATATTGTCCTGAGTGAGGTAAACCAGTCACAAAAGAACACACATGATATGCACTCACTGATAAGTGGATATTAACCCAGAAGCTCGGAATACCCAAGATACAATTCACAGACCACATGAAGCTCAAGAAGAAGGAAGACAAAAGTGTGGGTGCTTCAGTCCTTCTTAGAAGAGGGAACAAAATACTCAAGGGAGGAAACACCTGACTTTTCAATGGAGACTCTGGAAGCCAGAGGGGCCTGACAAATGGTCTACAGACCCCAAGAGACCACAAATGTCAGTCCAGACTATTTGATAATCAAGCTACAATCTGCATAATCACAAGTCTTTGGGGACCTCTACATTAGGAACTGGGGACAGATACAAAACATGCCCTTTCTCATTGTATTAATTTGAATGTGAAATGTCCCCCACACAGGCTGCTGTCATGAATTCTTGGTCCCTAGATGGTGGGGTTATTCTGGAAAGTGGAGGAAGCTTTACAAGGGAGGGTCTAGGAGGTGCCCAGGACCCTCCCCATTGTTACCGTCTGGTCAGCCAAGAGGCAAATAGTCTCTCCTGCCACATCGTCCCACCTCAAATAGGATTTGTCCACATGCCTGCAGCCAAGTGACCATGGTGCAGTCCCTCTGGCACATGAGCAAAATAAATAGGTCTCTTCAAGTTGTTCTCTTGGGTCTTGTGGTCACAGCTATACAAAAGTAACTAGTATATTGTCACAAACACAAGCATAAAGGATCAAATGTATTCACAAAGAAGAACTCACGCAGTCTCAAGGGCCTGACTTGGCAGTCAGCTCCCAGACATAATTTCTGTCAGAAGAGAAAACACCACACACGATACATATCCCTTTATTTATGTGAAAAAAAGGTAAAACTAACTTTTAATAGGAGCAGTAGAATTGGAGACATTGGGTAGCTAGCTGGGTACTTGTGTGGCACTAACTCTTGATGCAGGTTATAGCAACAAAGTATCTATATTTGGCATTAAAATTTGTCATATATATATATATATATATATATATATATATATATATATGTGTGTGTGTGTGTGTGTGTGTGTGTGTGTGTGTGTGTGTGTGTACAACATATATACATAAAATACTTCAATATATACTGAATATATATTACTTTAGTAGCATATACAATATATATACATATATATGTATACAATACATACCCAAACATACACACACAGACATATGAAGCTGTATATATATATAACTTCAGTTAAAAGTGTTTAAAAATAGGAATGAAATTTCCAACATGAAAAGAAAAAAAGAGAAAACAACAACAACAAAATTCCAGAACAATACATTAGTAAAAGTTCAGAAAGAATGAAAAATGATAAAACCAGACATTATTGAGATGTAAAATAAAAAGAGTTGGAAGTAATAAATAAATGAAACCACTGCTGTGTAGGAAAGAAATCAATGTAATAGAAAAACCACTTCCTAATCGAATCAGTGAAGCACAGAGCAGAGGAAGAGAATGAGCCGGGCCACCCCAGGACTCGGTCTCCTCATTCAGATGGTACTGGTGGAATCTGCCTGCTTTAAGTGTTTTGGAATTGTGAGGCCAAGGCTTGTAATGGACATGAGAGGAGATGGATGTTAAACTGGGTTAATTTCAGCCACTTTAGTGCTTAGTGCCAAAGCAGCTGTCTTCATTCCACTTACATAGGCACGCCAAGAAAGCAGACGTGTCCCTAGAGAAACCAGGGCAGAGTTGTAGGTATCATGGAGGACAAGGACCCTGCCCAACACTGGGAACCTGCTCATTCACTGCTGAGGGCTGCTTCTGAATACAGAAGTGCAAAGTGGCTGTGTCATTCCTTACCTCAAACCTCTGCCTCTCTTGAAGAGATTTCTAGACAGGTTAACGGGACAGCGGCCCTTTCTTCATCCTTCTTGGGAGACATACAATAGGGTTAAAAATGACTGCACATCCAAGGGAAATTAGTCATTGTTAGCTAAGAGTGTAAGTCTATGACAGAGCATGTGCTTCCCCAAGTCCAATCCTGATTAACATACATAGACACACACACAGGAAGGATTATGCTTGCCCAGGGAAAAATAAGACTCCACAAATACCTGACGTGACTGTAACTTTACATCTTTAGTTTATCCGTGGGGCAGAGAAAAATTACAACAATCAAAACTGTAAAATAAGCCAACGTTTTAAAACCAGAAGACTCTGTGGGAGAGGAGGAATCTCATTTTCAGTATTACCACATTTTTAGCTTCAACTATCCAGGGTTCAAAAACAAACAATCAAACAAAAGTCCCAAAGCATGAAACACACAGGAAATATGGCCCAAATGAAAGACAGACATGCATTACTGGAAATTGTCCCTTAACACTGTCTGGGAACTCATACCTTCCTGCCTGTATCTCTTAACTTCTGAGATGACTGATGTACACTCCCACATCTGCCTGGATTTATGTTGTTCCAAAATATTACATCAGTGGTCATTCGTCACAGCAGCAACAAGAACTAATGTAAGTTCAGTGAGTCTATGCTTTAAAATGCTAGCTGTTCCAGGGCTACTGTACTTCGAATATGATTCCAATGAAATAACTTAGATTTTTTTTTGAATCAGACAAGCTTCTCCTAAATATATAAATTTAAGAGTGACTAAGACCCTGCCTGGCAATGATGGTGCTCGCCTTTAATCCCAGCACTCGGGAGGCAGAGACAGGCGGATCTTTGTGAGTGTGAGGACAGCCTGGTCTGCACAGTTAGTTCCAGGATGCACAAGGCTACACGGGGAAACTATGTTTCAAACAAAGAGACAAAACAGAACACGGTAACTAAGATCCAAGGAACAGACCTGAATAAAAAGAGAAATGAGGAAAGACTAGATATACCGGAAAATGAAATGTATCATAGAAGCACTACTAAATATAATGAAATACAGAATGAGTGGAAGGGTGGACATACATCCAAATGCATTTGAGGAGGTAATACATGGAAAATGTACATTTCAAATGACTTGTGGGGAAAAAATAAATGACACCAGGAAAGTAATCACTTGCAAATGAATACGTGTATCGACAGCTACATTTATTCACATGCATAAATATACTCCATCCCACAAACAATAATCAATGGAACAACACTGAATGTATCGATGAGCTAAACTTAAGCTACCAGAGAACTGAGAGAAGACAAAGCAGAATTCCTTTAAAATTTGCAAGTAACAAAATCTATCTAGCTATGACTCAGAATCCAGCTAAGCTAAAGGAATTTTTTGCACAAGAAGTTTTTGCATAGCCACAACAAAAAGGGAAATTAGAAAACAAATGACAAGCTAGAAAAAAATTTGCAGAGCATCTCACACATAAAGGGACAACCATGTATATAAAAGGGATCTTCAGTTGTGAAGAAAAGCAGGGAAATCCTGTTTTAAAGGTGGAAAATTGGGCTAAAAAGTATAAACAAAGTCAACAGGAAAATGTATACAAATGTCTTTTAAATGAGAAAATGCCTAATTTTACTCATAATAAGAGAATTATTTTGCATTTGCAAAATAAAGCTAAATTAAGATACCCATTCTCACCAGCAGACTGCCAGGAATTCAATAGCTTGACAACGCTCTGTTAGAGCAGGATTCTCACATGTTGGTTGTAAGAGTGCAAAGTAATACAACCCAACAGAGGGCCTCAGTAACACGGAATAAAATAACACATATTACTCTTGATGCTATAGAACACTATTCGAGGATTTCATCCTAAGATTCGCCTCCAGAATGCAAATGAATTCTTGATCTCCAGTCTGACACTTTCGATATTATGTGACATGGCTGAAGCCATGACACCAACGAGGAACTAATGGGCATCTAGAAGGGAAATTCAGGTGACAAATTAAGTGTTGTTGGTCAGAGGATCCAGCTTCCACTGAACTTCTTGTATTTGGCTCTGTTGTGTTTGAAAGTCCCTCAAACAAGGTCTGAAGCCTGAAGCTCTTTATCTTGGCAGTCCCGTGTTATACCACAAAGCCATGGCCATGTGGTGGTGACATGTGCAGTACCCCATCTTTTCATTTCATTCTCTTATTGAGCCTAGGCTCTAGGGATGAGGGGGCTGGGTGTAGTCATTCCAAGATCCTTTCAGCGGAACACACACACACACACACACACACACACACCATGTGTGTGTGGGCACATGGCTTGGGGTGAGTAAAAGGCTGAGTTAAATGTTCCATTCTCAATTTAGGCAGTGGTAAAACATTGTTCCTTGAGAGAAGTCCTTATTAAGGAGAAGAGAAAACTCTGGCTGTATTCAAAATGGCTATTTCTCCCTCTTTCTCTCTCTTCCAAAAACACAAAGGGACAGAAAAAAAATCAAAGCATGAACTCCCCTGAGGCATGGATCCCAAGATGATTTTTTTCCAGACTAGAATTACATTGTACATGTAGTAGAATTTGTTTTAATAGCAGATAGAGATTTAATTTTTAAGACATTTATTTATTTATTGACAATTTATTTAATACATGTACATAACATATTTAACCGTCTCTTTTATTTTTTTGTTGTTGTTGGTGGGTATTTTTTGTTTGTTTGTTTGTTTGTTTGTTTGTTTGTTTGTTTTGAAGCAGAGTCTCTCTATGTAGTCCTGCTTGCCTTAGAGTTTGCTACGTAGGCCAGACTGGCCTTGAACTCACAGAGGTCCACCTACCTCTGCCTCCCGTGCTGAGATCAATGGCATCTCCATGACCAGCTCCACTACTCTCTCTCATCTTACTCTCACTCCCTCTGGAACCCTTCTTCTCTCCCAACATGCTTCCTTCCTACTTTCATGTCTTACCTTAAAACAAAAACAAAAACAAAAACACTGAGTGTAATTGGTGGTGCTTATATGTCCATGGATGTGAAGTTATTCACTAGCTCATGGGCAACATGCTAGCGGCTATACCCCTGAAGAAAAATTATCATTCACTGCCTCGTAGCTGTTAACTCCTAATAGCTTCTCCTGTAGAGGTGATGCCATGTGACTCCCTACAGTAACTGAATGTCATACCCTTTGTGCCATTTTGCACCAGAGAGCCATCTTGTCTGCCATGTTCATATTCTAGCATGCATGGTCCACTGATGAGTGGAACCAGTTGTGACATTCCTCAACCCAGTGGCCTATGTGACACCTTCCAGAACTACAAAAGCTAAGGCAGTAGGGAAAGAATCACAGGCCCCTTCCAGGATACTTTCTATCTATCCTATAACCAAAGGGTGTGCGAAGCACCAGGGTCTTACCACCCAGTGCTGGAGGACACGCAGGAGCAATGGCAGTCACCAGAATTGTTTCCAGGTCACTAGTCTTGAGGTTTCCATTTAATAGACAGTGACTGTGGGAATAGCAAATCCATCCATTCAGGGGACTTCTGTTCAAAACCCTTTATTTTTCAATTGGCTTACTGAGTCACCAGTTTTCAGGACGCTTTCTACACATCCTTACACAGTATTAGTTAAACATGGCCGCCATTTTCTCCCATCACTTTCTATTTCTCATGGCCTCTGAAATCTTTCCATCCTCTTCCTGTCCCAGGCACTGAGGGAGCTGCGGGTTACCATGCAGACATGACCAAGTCCAAGAACCACACCACACACAACCAGTCCCACAAAAGGCACAGACATGACATCAAGAAACCCTGGTCACAAAGATAAGAATCTCTTAAGGGGGGTTGTCCCCATGTTCCTGAGGAACATGCGCTTTGCCAAGAAGCACAACAAGAAAGGCCTGAAGAAGATGAGGGCCAGCAATGCAAAGGCTGAGTGCACGCATGCGCAGAGGCCATCAAGGCCCTGGTGACGCCTCAGGCCATCAAGGCCACGATGCCAAAGTGCCCCAGCCGCAAACTCAGCCGTCTGGCTTTTATTGCTCACCCCAAGCTTGGGAAGCAGATTCAAAGCTGCATGGCTAAGGGTCAGAGGCTCTGCCAACCAAAGCCTAAGGTTCAAACCAAGGCAGGGGCCAAAGCTCCAGCTAAGGCCCAGGCTTCAGCTCCAGCCCAGGCTCCCAAAGGTGCCTAGGCCCCTGTGAAGGCCCCATAGAAAAGGCTTCTATCTGCCAATGTGAAGACAGATGGACGGCTGGGACACACCCACCCATGCACTATTTGCAGATGACCAGTGTCCTATGCTGTTTTTACAAATAAACTCAGGCAAGATCTGTAAAAAAATAAAAAATAAAAAATCTTTCCATCCTTAGGATTCTTGCCCTTTACTTTCATATCATGTGTGTATGGTAAAAAGTTATTTTTGTAAAAGAAAAAATGGCTTGCATTTGCAAAAAATAATAATAATAGCGTGGAAAGATAAAGGAGAAACAGAAGTCACTGTGAACAGTGGGTGCAGGTGGGTGGGAGAAGGGTATGCGACTTCTCTAACTCCTGTGTGGCTTTGACCGTTGAACTACATCACCCTTCTATTGGTTCAAAAATTAAACCACAATCACAAAACCAAAAGGCGAAATGCTAAAGCTGAGCACAGGGAGAAACAAATTAAGCTAACACGTGCCAAATCAGAAACATGAGCACCCACACGGAGAGATGCTTTCAAGTGGGCCCTGAACGCAGCATCCAGCGTCACACACGGAGCGGCGTGTGTGCTAAGAAGAGAGAAGAGCAAAGAGGCCTCACTTCCGTTTCATTACTTGGCAGTTTAGAGGCAACGGTGGCACACAGCTACAACAAACTTGTTTAGGAGCTAGGTAAGTGCGTAGACAGAGGGAGGCTTGGGGGACCAGGTTTCTCAGCGAGGAGAGCAGACGCTGACATACAAACATGTTAACCGGTGTCACGTGGAAGCTTCGTGTCTGCTGTTATGCCTCCTTTCCACTCTCACAGCCCACTGATAACTATTTCTATTTGTTTCTCATTTACCCTCATCTGGTTTCTCTTTGCAAAATAAGCAGACACACATCAACATACGAAGCATGACTCCTTCTCCCTTGCACAAAAGGTGACATATAGTCTAACTCAGTGCCCAGTGCACGATTTTTAATTACCAGCCCTTACTAAAGAAATCTGGGTCTCCCAAAAGAAATGGCTGATTCCAGATCTGAGGCCAAGAAAGTACAAAGTAAGCTTACATATTTTCTTTGCTAGAAAGAGAAGGAGACTCGGAGGCAGAAAGGGGATGTATGCACAAGACAAAGGAGTCAGTTTGAAAGGGCTCTAATTAGAAAAACGTTGGACAATTTGAGCATCAAAATTACTACTGAAGGTAATGAGCTATAATATTGAACAAAAAAATCCATAAAATCATAGTGATGCCCAGAGAGAGAAAAGGAGGGGGATTCTGGAAGAAGAAAATTCTTCATTTCCAGAGAAAGCTATCTAACAAGGACAGAAAAATGATAGAATTTGCTTTGGGCAAAGGTCACCAATGGATGCTGAAATCATTGGAATGAGGACTGCTGGAGTACAGGCTATCCACACGACTTCAAACTCTCTCCTCTCTCTCTTACCTCCTGTTGACTTCTGAAGTGAGAAGACAAGAAGCTGCCTTTAAAAGAACATCTAGAAGATACTGACAAATCTAAGTCATCAACGCTTGCTTCCTGAGGATGAAACAATAAGCTGTCATGGGACTCCTGGTGTGACTTGTGAGAGGCCCCAGCAACATTTCTCCTCTTCTTGACATTGGGAGACAGACAGACAGACAGATAGACACACACACACACACAAAGAGACAGACGGACTAAAACACTGTTGGTATAAATTTAGATCTTGAGATACTATGAAAAGATGTCAATGATTCTTCAAGATACTGTTGTGAGATGTACATGGACAGAGAGAGAGAGAGAGAGAGAGAGAGAGAGAGAGAGAGATACAGACAGACAGACAGACAGACAGACACACACACACACACACACACACACACACACACGAAATCATTCCCCAAATGATTTTTTTTTATCAAAAACTAAAATAAAACTAGAACTTCTGAAAGGACAAAGCTAATTAATGTCTATGACAAATCCTTCATCTTTAATGGGAAACACCAAATGATAAACTTTATTTTTTAAAAAAAGATGAATTCAGAGATAGGAAAATATCAGAGCTATAAAGAAATCATACTTTCTTGATTAAAACTGTGTACTTTTTGGAGAGCACTTTGCACTCTGACTGATCTTGAACTCACAGACAGCCACCTGCCTCCAGAGTGGTGAATGAAAGGCAGGTACCCCTGTGCCCAACTAAAATGCTGCAATTTTTCTAAATACTCAGAAATGACATTTTCCATCGTTCCATTATATCACTCCTTGCTGTAAGCATCAGCCATTTAGCTGTATATAATAATTTGCATGGCTATCCATAGAAGCTGTGTCAAAATGAATTTACACTCATTTTTTTATTTACCAGTGTGCAAACAGCTTTTGATTCTTGTACTCTCTCCATGTTTTTACTTTTAGAAAAACCAAAATTTATAGAAAAATTACAATACAAACTAACGTCAGCATACCCGACACTTGCCTGGGGTTGACTAGAGCCTGGTATTCAACCGCATTTTGTATTTGCATGTGTTGTCTCTCCAGTGGTGATCAGGTCTGTGGTTTTTGTCTATATATTTCTTAGGGATCTGCAGGTACATTACAGATATTATGATACTTCATCCCCAAATTTTTATTTCTCTTCTAAGAGTAAGATTATTTCTATATGTAACAACATCATGATCACACCCAAGAGATTTAAAATTGATGTATCCATACTATTTAACTTACTGCCCAGTGTTAAATTCCTAATTGATCCAAACATTTTTCTTTAAAGCCACTTGCTCCCAGCCCAGTCCCAAATTCAGTAAAGATTCTGGCACTGTATTTGGTTATTTATCTTTACACTAAAATACTCTCTATCTTTCTCTGTGGTAAGGTATGTGTATGTGTATGTGAGTGTATGTGGATATGTCTCTGTGTGTATCTGTATGTGTGAATATGGCTCTGTATGTGCCTGTGTTTGTATATGTCTCTCTGTGTGTATCTGTGTATGTGTCTGTGTGTGTTTGTATGTATGTGGTGTGTGTGTCTGTGTGTATATATATTTCTGTGTGTGTGTGGTGTGCATGTCTGGGTGTGTACAGTGTGTTTACCTTTCTTATGTATGTGTGTGTATCTGTGCATATGTCTCTGTGTGTATGCCTATGTGTGCATCTGTATGTCTCTGTGTGTATATGTCTATATCTGTATATGTGTATGTGCATGTGTGCCTGTGTTTGTATGTGCGTGTGTGGTATGTTTCTCTGTGTGTGTCTGTGTATGATGTTCACAGGTGTAGGATATGTGGATTGGCTTCGCAAATGTGTGCATGGTCATTCTCCACTGTATCTACTGAGGCAAGGCCTGGTGATGAATCTAGAGTTTGCCAACTTAGCCAGTCTATCCAGCTAACTTGTTCTGGGGAAGTCTCCTGTCTCTACAACCTATTCACTGGCTATTCATTTCAGGTGGGCTGCCACACTCTTCCAGATTTTATATGAATGTTGGGGATCTGAATTCTAGTCACTGTGCTTATGCGGCAAGTGCTTTATCTCTTGAGAGATCACCCCAGCCCTGGAATGACTCTGACCCCTAAGTCCTGGAAAGAACCCTGTTATAAAACACTAAAAGCAGGAAAGTGGAGGGACAAACAGTATCCATGTTCAGCTAGCAGAGCTCTAACTCTCAAACAGCCACTGGGGAGAGGCAAGAAGCAACTCAGTTTACACTCCAGAGCCTCGGAGCTGCTGAGAACAGCAGCATAAGCAATGTTCTGAAGAGAGAAATGAAGATGCTTAGAGGAGGGTCGGCTGGGAGTTCATCTTCAAAAGCAGACTCTCTTTTGTACTCCAGCAGCCATAAATCTGACCCTTCTCTATAAACTGAAAAATTATTCTATGGAAAGCATAAAAAGGACATCTTGAAGGTAAGAGCATCATAGAAAAAGCCCAAAGATTAAATAAAAGTTTATATCAGACTGTTGAGAGCTGACCTCTGGTTTTTTCCCTCCACTTGATTCCCAGGAAGCTGACAGCCGGATACTCACTTACCAAGCAGGAAAGAAGAGACTCAAAAAAAAAATGCACAAGGAGGACCACTGTGATAGCCAGAATGGATGTCATGAGCAGGAGATGAGCTCGGGACTCGGATGTGAGCAGACAACCAAAGATTGATTGCTGTTTAATGGAAGAGTGACTGTGAGTGACAGGAATTAAAACAAACAAACAAACAAAAGCCAAGGAAAAAACTGAGGTAACAGAAGAAGAGCAAAAATTAACATCTTCAGAGAAATAAGTGGCTACATTGTACTCATTAAACAAGAACAGGACATCACAAAAAAGGAACGCAGAGAAAAAAATATTAAGCCTCGGTAGGAGAAAAAGATGTTGGGGAGTCAGAACCCAAAGGCAGATAGAAAATGTAGGAGCAAATAACATAAGAAAATTAGAAAAGTATTAAAAAATATTCTAATTAAACTAGAGTTTCACAAGGAGAGAGTAGAAACCATGAAACAGAAAACAAGAAATCATTAAGACAAAAAAAAAAGAAAAAGAAAAAAATTTAAAACCTAAAATGATTTTCTAGTGTTCAAATCTTTTCTATGTCCTTCAACTTAGTTGATGAATGGAAAGAAAGAAAGAAAGAAAGAAAGAAAGAAAGAAAGAAAGAAAGAAAGAAAGAAAGAAAGACATTAAGCAAGTCTGGCCTCTGTAGCTACCACCTCAGCTCTCTCCTTAAAGATATAAGGATATCACCAATGCTGGTGATATCTGCTTCCCTCACTAGTTCCTCCTGAATGTTCATGTAAGACTCCTAATCTTCTAAAACTATTCTGCTTAAGAACCTCTGTGACCTTCACCTTGCTGAGTTCAGCCACTCTTCAATGGCCAGTTTACAGCCAAGGCATGAACATACCTTAGGGACTTTGTACTAGTCATTACCTTAATATAGAATATTTCTACATCCCCAAATTATGACGACCTGCTATTTGCTGCATCATTCCTGGCATGCCCCTTCTCCAACCATACCGCAGTGATCCTGATTTCCTCCTAAGATCTGGGTCTGATGGCCTCTCCCCAGGGTCTGAGGTTTTCTACAATCCACTGTATCGTAATCATAGTCTACTGAAGAATGTCTGAATGGATTTATCTATTGTAAGCTGGCCTATAAATGTCCATTCTCAGTAATGATACAATTTTGGCCTAGGAAAGTACACTTCTCCATCTCCTTCCCCATGTCCTTAAAATATAAGGAAAGTGTGTCTGAATGTCTGGAAGTTCTCTGGGCTGGGCTCCTGCCAACGTTAAGAAGGGACGCTGCTTGAGAGTGTGGGCAGGATATGAGCGGCAGCAACACTTGAGGCAAATTAATTAATTTGTCAAATCCTTTCTCTCCCATAGCATGAATGCAATAGATTTTTTTTTTTACAGAAGAAAAGAATATCTTCTCATGGGCTGTGTGTCCATTTCCTTGCTTCTCTTTGAATTCCAATTTTTGGTTGCGAGGTACACACAAATTCAAAAGACGAATATTTGCAGCATTTGCAAATGGGAGCTGAAGAACTTTTTTGTGCAGTATGAAATGATCCACATTGTTCTAAATCTGTACAGAGGAAAATCTAGAGACATGCAAGTCAGGGGTGTTGTCAAGCAAGAGGCTCATAACTGGATGTGTGCTCCAGTGCCCCAGTTAGGGAAAAGCCCACCTCGTCCCCTTTTCTTATCAACTTGTTTTAATCTTTGCCTTTTTACTCTGATGCTATTACCTTCAATATGTTTCTATGAGAACTTGCCTTGTCTAATATGTCATGTAACATTCACTAAATTCATATTCATTGTCAGATTTTTCTCTGATGGACTAGAAAAATCCTCAAAGGCTGAGGTGTACAGCATAATTTCTTCCCAGAATTCATAATACATGTTCAATGAGCTTTAATAAATTAATGAATGCCTTAATTCTATATGTCTCATTTATTTTGAAAAGATTTTTTATGTGCATGAATGTTTTGTCTGAATGTATGCATACATCGTGCACAGTGTGAATCCTGGTGCCTACAGAAGACGGAGAGGTTTCTGGATGTCCTGGAGCTGAAGTTACTGGTGGTTGTAAACTGACATGAGCGCTGGGAACTGAACCCAGGTCCTCTGTAAGAGCAGCAAGTGATCTCCAGCCCTCTGTGTGCTTTCCTTAAAGATAGCTGGAATCAGAACACTCTCGAGACAATAAAAAAAAAATTCAGGTACCATGGAGACAGGGGCTTCACACAGCATGGAGCAGTGTGGAATGGCAGGTAAGCGAGGCAAAGGGCATGACCAGGATGAAGGAGAAAGAAAAGCCCAAGATGGAAAGCCAGTACCTATCAGAGCTATGTTTGCCTTCAGCTGTAGTTTCTTCCGAATCATCTGTGGCTTGCAACAAAATAATTCAAGGACAAGGAATGTTGGTGAAGATTAATAAACTCAGTGCATAGGTCCAGAGACCCAACACTTCAGGCAGGGGTCATGTTAAAAGACTCTCCAGAGAGTCTTGTGAGAGGGGATGGTGCAGAATGGGGTGGGACAGGTAGGGTATGTACATGTGGAGGCCAGAATAGAACATGCTGGGTTGTGGTGAGGGCCTCTTTCAGACTTAAGCCTGCTCATTTCTGACTGTGTCTTCCATGTGACATAAACAGAGCAAGAAAACTCTCTGGTATCCTCTCTATTACAGGATCTTCCGGGATCCTCTCTATTACAGGATCTTCCGGGATCCTCTCTATTACAGGATCTTCTGGCACCAGGTCAGGCCAGAAGTCAACCTTTGATGTCCCTCTTCAAGTGGTGTCCACCTTGTTTATTGAGATAGGACCTTCCATTTGGCCTGGAACATGCTGAATAAGCTAGACCACCTGGCCAACAAGCCCCAGGAGTCCATCTGGAGTTATAAGCCAGCACCACTGCTCCTGATGGAAAAACATAGGTTCTGGGAATCAAATTCAGGTCTTTGGTTGCAGAACAAGCACTTGGCCAGGAGAGCTCCCCAGCCCCAAGCACCTCCTCCAAACTCACTGAAGTGACCGGCTTAGTTTAGTTCATTTAGACAATAACAGAAGTATCCTGGAGAGAGAGAGAGAGAGTGGCATCTGAACAGCAGAGGTGTAGTCTTCATCTGTAGAGGCTGGGAGCCTAAGATCAGAGTGTAAGCATGCTGGAGGGGTGGTGAGGGGCCTCTTTCAGGCTTCGGGCTGTTGATTTCTTACTGTGTCTTCCATGAGACAGAAACAGGGCAAGGGCTCCTTTCTATGAGTAGAGCACCAGATCAAGCCAGCCCTATGTTCCAACACAGGTGAGGGACAGGCACATGAGGCCCCACCCCTAGCTGAGGAGGTTTTGACAAGTGATGGAGGCTGAGTGGGGAGTCAGTTTCCTTCAAGGGTATGGCCTCCGACAGATCATACAGGCTTCTTGGATGGTGCTACACCCATGGTCATATACATAGTATGACTGGATTCAGTGGATTGTGGAGGGAGGGAGGAGGAGAAGGGGGAGGGAGATGAGTGGAAGAGGGAAGGGGAGGAGGAATAAGAGGAGAAAGAAAGGGAGGAGGAAGAGGAGGAGGAAGAGGAAGAGATATGAAGTTGGGAGTAAGATGAGAGGGAAAGAGGTCCAGAAAAAGGTGAAGCATAGGAATGGGTATGCTCAAAGTACATTTATGTGTATATGAAATTCTCAAAGAATTGAACAAAATAAGGGCACTAATTGCTCTCACAAGGGTCCTGTTCATAGACCCTAATCACACACCAAAGCCCCCTCTTCAGTGTACAACCTCCCAGGGGTTAGGATTCCAGTAACCCACTCCAAGGGGTGTGTGCAAACATTCAGCGAGAGGAAATGCTTACAGTTGAGGAAGTATCTAAGTCTGATTTATTGATAATAACAGGAAAAATAAACAATCCAGGTAGCTATTAACTTCAGGGATCATGTTAGAATAGGGAGAGTGGGCTTACAGTCACACCAATTTGAAAAACAAAGCATCAATGTGGTTGTGCAGTAGGGAGGCAAAGGGCCAAATTCTTGTTTTCTATGTGGTGTTAGGTGGGGCAGGAGTCCAGAGATCTGAAGCTGGGCGGGGTGGCTGGTACCTGCCATACGAGCTATTCAGGAAACTGAGGCAAGAGGATCATTTGAGCCAAGTTCAATGCTAGCTTGGGGAACTGGGGAAAATATGTTACAAGAGGGACAAGAGATGCACTGGGTTATGCCTGAAATGTGATAATACAAGAAATGTATTAGAGATATGAATCCCCTGAAAGAATCAGCTAAGATGTTTGTTTGAAAGTGGTTGTTTCTGAATGGAGCGAGCTGGAGGGTGTCGATGGAGGACGCCATCACTTCATAGTAAGCCCAGAGAAATGGCTGCTCCTCTGAAGTATGCAGATGTAAAACTGATGAAAGTAAAAAACTGAATGAAGCACAAACCCCCGCAAAAGCCACACGTGCCTATACTGCCATGTAGACATGGATGGCTGTGGAATGGATCTGTGCATGCAACCGTGGGCGGTAGCAACCACTCAACCAGGATACGTGGGAGGAAGAAGAGACAGGTGGGAGGAGGGAAATGTTTTCTATTTGTATACAAATATACCTGTGCATTCAGAATTTGCACACACACACTCACATTCATACTCACACTCACACTCGGGTTCAGTGACTTAGCTGGAGACAGAACCCTATCTAACAGTGAGTAGATTTGGAACTGGAGACAGAGCCTAGGGGTGGTGCAAAGGAGGCAGAAATGAAAGCCAGAACCAGAAACCCCAAAACTGGGGAGTCATTTCCTTGAACAAAGCATGAGCCTTCTGAGTTCTGTGGCCATATAATGCTTCTGCAGAAGGAGAAGGAGCATCCTTGAGTGTGTGTGTGTGTGTGTGTGTGTGTGTGTGTGTGTGTGTGTGCGCGCGCGCGCGCGCAGAACAAACTCATGTGTGTGTGCATGCACACATGTGTTTGTACGTACATGTGTGCCCAAAAAGCTCTACACTAGTGCAGGCGTACATTTGGAGACCAGAAGACAACTGAGGGTGTGGCTCATTGGATGCTGTGCACCTTGTTTTCTGAAGGGGGGGGGGGTCTCTCATTGAGATTTGGAGCTCACTGGTTAGACTGGCTGACCTCTGCTTCCCCAGTGCTGGGATTACAAATGTGCACCATCACGCCCAGCTTCCTTCTGTGGTCAGAACAAACTCAGATCTTCATGCTTGCAAGACAACCTTCACTGGCTGAGCTATCTCTCCAACCCCCTAAGACCAGACCTTTGGGAGACCCCAGTGTCACCCTCTCACAACCTGGACCAGCAAGGCAGGACCCTACTCGCCACCACCCACACTATCAGTCCACACACTGACTTTTGTTCTTTGTTTTGTTTTTTAACAAAGAGATCATCTTCCTATCTCCTGCCTTCCAGCTAGCCTCACAGATGGGCCACTCTGGCTAGCAGCCACCCAGCAGCAGCGCCCTTGTGCATTCACGGTCTACTCATTCCTGGCCTTCCCATGCCAGAGACCCCTGAGAGTCATAATGTTGTGGTCCATTGCAGCAGAACATTGCTCAGCTGCAAGGGCAGCTGGCTAACTAGGGAGAGAGAACATGGGCAGATGTTACTCTCCCCTTTCATCATCACCCCCAAGAGTAAGGTGAGAGCAGAGGCAAAGGAGTATGTCTACCCGATGTATCACACCCACACGCCAGCGGGCCGTCCTGCCAATAGCACTTGCTGTATTGTGTTAGGTCAGAAAAGAAACACTTTGTGGGTTCTGCACCATTGGCATCATCTTCACCGTTGTTAATATTACTACTTGCTTGAAGTTCATTGTCTGAGGAAGAAAAGGAACCATCAAACCACAACAGATCTTTATCTAGCTATGCAAATATTAAGCCTTGCCCATTTCATGGATAGTCCAATCAATACCCACTGAGTAGCAGTAGAGTGATTTCTCCCAGCTCTGGAATGCCTAAGCTTGAGCTCTGAGCCACAGAGATGTTTTATACCCATCTTCTTTGTCATGACAAGCTTGTGAAGTAGGTGCCGTGATTATCCTGATTTTATCAATGGGGGATGGAACTCAGATTAAGTAGCTACTGCAAGATAACAAAGAAATCCAAAAGCCTTGTTCTTAAGTGTTATGTTTATGAACTAGACGCAGGATGTCAGCCAAAATGCTCTGTTTCCCTCAGACCATGTCTTCCCAGATGACATGGGATTTGAGGACACAATAAGAATGAGGACATAGGTTAGGGCAGAAAGGAAGTCATTGGGTGATAGTCCCAGGACTGCAGTCTGATCAGCCTGTGCTCATTGGTGGGTAAGCAAATCCATTACTTCCAGGTCAGTCTCTCATTGGTTTAGACCCCACATCAAGGCTAAGCCTATTAGGAAGTGGCCTTCAGCCTCTGCCACTTGGCAAGGTAGGAGGGAGGCAGAAGAGGTGGGTGAGAGAGATAAAAGTTATGGAAGCCACAAAAGTGGAGACACAGAGGGTCAGCCAGGGAAGAAGTGAGACTGTTATAACCTTTAAGGAGTTCTGAGTAGGTTGAAGCTATGAGTAATATTTTTTAATCACACAAGCTGTATGCAAAATGGACTGGAACAAGGAACAATGGGAATTAAGGAAGTGGTTCAAATGGCCATGAAGCTATTCTCCCAAACCTTAAAGGCCTCTCGGTTATGAAAATAATGGAAACGACATTTCAAATGATCAAAACAACCTTGAGAGAGAGAGAGAGAGAGAGAGAGAGAGAGAGAGAGAGAGAGAGAGAGAAGTCCCGGCTCTCACTACCTTCTAAGAAATGCCCTCTGAGCCCTGCCTGCCGGCCTCCCTCCTTCATTCCTTCCATCCTCCGACAGGAGAATTCTCTATTGACAGTGACCACGATGGGGGCAGGAGGCCAAGGTTGATTTCATTTTCCATGAAACCGCTTTGCAGTTGCCCAGTGCCAGCAAGGCACACGCAGCTCTTTGGAGGGAGGAGTTTGCATTGAATCCGTTAAGAAAGGAGACTCCAAGCCCCTCTGTTGGAAATGACAGCTCTTGACAAGATGAAAGGGGGTGTCTTGCTCAGATCTTCACTTAAAACAATCTGGAGTTCCATTAGTATTCACCGAGGAGCTGCAGCACAGAGCCAGTTACAAGCATCATGAATAAAATTAAAACTAGTATTGACTCTCTCAGCACTGCAGATGGGAGAGGGCTGCCCGGAGCTGGCCAGGTTCCTGCAGCCTTGATCCTTAGTGGCCACACAGGACCCACCCAAAGCAACGCTTGTCCATCTTAATCTGAGAATGTGGTGTTCTGGATAACCACATTTCTACTATGTCTTTACACCAGCACACATCTGTGCTCCAATTTCGGTGAATAAAGTCAGACACATCCTGCTCTCTCCATTGTTGGAGGATGGACCCCACTCTGGTTGCGTGTCCATTTGGTTCCCGAGTCAGCCTGGATCTGTGTTGTACTTATTCTGATCCTTTGGTTCAGAGCTGGTTCAACCTCGCTCATTTAGACATCTGTTGCTTTTCTTTTGGTTTATACAACTGAACTCCTCCCCATCTCAATTTGCCATGTTCTGGACAAGGGCGTATGCCTGCCTGCCTGCTTCCTCCACTGACATTCAGCTCTGGAAATCTGGCTTGAACTACCAAGAGTTGAATCAGTATACTAGTGAGAGGCTGGGCCACTCACTGTCTTAGTTTTTTAGTGCTATGAACAGACACCATGACCAAGGCAACTCTTACAAGGACAACATTTAATTGGGGCAGGCTTTACAGGCTCAGAGGTTCAGTCCAGGATCATCAAGGCGGGAACATGGTGGCATCCAGGCAGGCATGGTACAGGAGGAGCTGAGAGTTCTAGACCTTCATCTGAAGGCTGCTAGCAGAATACTGGCTCCCAGGCAGCTAGGACAAGGGTATTAAAGCCTGTACCCACAAGGCCACATCTATTCCAACAAGGCCACACCTCCCAACAGTGCCATTCCCTGGCCCAAGCATATACAAGCCATCACAGCCACCTTACCAAAAATGTCCTTTTCAAGTCTTGCCAGGCTAGATCTGATCTGCTGCCTCCTCTCCTCCCTCAGCCTCAGCCTCAGCCTCAGCCTCAGCCTCAGCCTCAGCCTCAGCCTCAGCCTCAGCCTCAGCCTCAGCCTCAGCGACTCTTTGGAGATCTGTTACATACCCAAAATTCATATTCAAGGTCATGTTAGCCCCTAATTGTGCTAGTAGCAGCTTCAGCTTCAGCCATGGGCTCCAAAAGGCCCAGTGTTCAGGGAAAGATCTCTGTCTGTTGCTGCTGGCCATGTATTTCCCATCCCTAGACCCACCTGGGAAACTGTCTCCAATGAACCACAGTCAAGCATCCTGCTTCAGAGGCCAGAGTTGAGCAGAGATTCCTGTGTGCCATGTCTACCTCCACAGCAGGGCTGGATCTTGTGAGTGCTCAGAGCATGGGGCAAAGTAAGCCAGCTCCTCACACGATGCGCTTCATCAAAAACACTATTTCTAGTCACTGTGTGTGGGTATATAGAGGTGTGTGTATGTGTCTATGTTCCTGTGTATATGCAAGTGTATGTGTGTGTGTGTGTATGAGTGTATATGTATTAGTGTGTGTGAATGTGCATGAGTTAGTGAGTGTGTAGGTGAGCATGTGTGTGCTCATGTGAGTGTGTGACTGTATGAATGTGTGTATAAATGTGTGTAGGCATGTGTATGTATGAGTGAGTGTTTGAGTGCGCATGCATTTGTGAGGGTGTATGTGCATGCATGTGAGTGTATGTGTGTCTGCCTGCCTGCCTGCCTGTCTGTCTGCGTAGTCCAAAGGTTAATGTCTGATATCTTCCTCAATCACTCTCCCTGTCTCCTTCTGAGATAGGATTACTCAGTGGACCTTATATAACTCTACTTATTTGTCTTAGTCAGGGTTTCTATTCCTGAAACATCATGACCAAGAAGCAGCCTGGGGAGGAAAGGGTATATTCAGCTTACACTTTCCACATTGCTGTTGATCACCAAAGGATGTCAGGACTGGAACTCAAGCAGGTCAGGAAGCAGGAGTTGATGCAGAGGCCATGGAAGGATGTTCTTTACTGGCTTGCTTCCCCTGCCTTGCTCAGCCTGCTCTCTTATAGAACCCAAGTCTACCAGCCCAGAGATGGTCCCACCCACAAGGGGCCCTTCCCCCTTGACCACTAATTGAGAAAATGCCCTACAGCTGGATCTCGTGGAGGCATTTCCCCAACTGAAGCTCCTTTCTCTGTGATAACTCCAGCCTGTGTCAAGTTGACACAAAACTAGCCAGTACATTATATAAGTGAATAGCTCACTTATTCAGCTAGAACAGCTAGCCAGCAAGCCCTCCAGAGATCTCCCTGTCTCTGCTTCCCCAGCCCAGGTACCCCATCATTATACCCAGTGTTTTACATGTATGCTGGGGATCTCAACTCGGGTCTTCATGTTTGCATTGGGTGGTGGTTTGAAAGAGCAACATCTCCCTTAGATTCAGGCATTTGAATACTTAGTCCTTAATTGGAAGTGTTGTTTGGAGAGGCTATGGAAAGGTGTAGCCTTGGGTGAGAAAGTGAGCCACTAGGGTAAGTGTCTTAGTTGGGCTAAAAGACACCACAATCTGATAAGGAAACATTTAATTGGGGCTGGCTTGCAGTTTCAGAGGTTTCGTCCATTAGCGTCATGATGGGAAGCATAGCTGTATGCAGGCAGACATGGTGCTAGAGATGCTGAGAATTCTACATCCAGACATCGGGCAACAGACAAAAGGAGAGACACTGGACCAGGCTTGGGCATCTGAAACCTCAGAGCCCACCCACAGCCATACATTTCCTCCAACAAGGCCACACCTACTCCAACAAGGCCACACCTCTCAATAGTACCACATCCTATGGGAGTCATTTTCATTCAAACCACCAAGGTGCGCTGTGAGAATTTATAGTCTCAGCCACTCCCAGTTCACGTCTGCTTCCTGCTTGCAGTTAAAGATGTGATCACTTAGATTCCTGCTCCTGCTCCAATGCCCGTCTTCTACTGTCTCATTGCTCTGGAACTGTGAGCCAAACCTAACTCTCTCTTCCCGAAGTTGCCTTTGGTGTTGGTGGTGTTCTACCACAACAGCAGCAAAGCAGCTAATACACACGGCAAACCCTGAGCAATTGTCCCCCAGGCCCCCCAGTCACTCTTCCTACAACTGGGTTCATTTTATGGTAAAAGATAAAAATGGCAGTCTTGGTAATGTAGAGAAATGCTATCCCAGGTTCACCCTTTCTCCATCTCCTTGTCCCTCCCAGACTTCGCTACCCTCTGCCTTATTCTCACACTGATCTATCGCCCCTTGCAGTCCCGACTAATCACCTATTCTTTTCTCAGTTAGAACCAACTCAGTAGACAATGACTTTGACTCTGTCTCCTCATAGATGTGCATGCATGGTTTTGGCTCTCCCAGAGACAGATGCTGGGGACATCTCCTGCACAGCAGTGTCTCCAGTCCCGCCACTGGGATTTGAGCAGTCCCTTCCTTCTCACGGGCTCCTGGTTATCTGTTGTTCAGGCATGGAAGGATGGCACTAGAGCCGGTTTCAAAGCAGCAAGCAACTTTTCTCCACACGATCCTTGTAAAACCTGCTATGGAACCTACCTTGACTGCATATAACAAGCTCACTCTAATATCCCGTCTACTAGAAGAAGCTGTTCCAATGGGAAAGTAGAAACTGCCACAGGGTGACAGAGATGGCAGCCTTGGAGATGGCAAGCCTGTCATGAGGGCGGAAGGTTGTCTATACCCATGCTCAGGCCTTGGAGCTCATTCACACACCATCACACCATGAATATGGTCAGTCACAGTGGAGGACAGAGGACCTCTCCCCATCTCCCTCTCCTGTGCCATTGCTTCACTGACGATGCCTCAGTCTCAGCTTAGTGTATTTTCTCTTACTTTAACACAGTATTTCTCAACCTTCCTAATGCCATGACCCTTTCACATAGTTCATAATACAACATGTCCTGGGGTAACCCCAACCATAAAATCATTTTCATTGCTATTTCATAACTGCAATTTTGCTACTGTTATGAATCATAATGTAAATATCTGATTTGCAGTGTGTACTGGCTAGTTTTGTGTCAACTTGACACAGCTGGAGTTATCACAGAGAAAGGAGCTTCAGTTGGGGAAATGCCTCCATGAGATCCAGCTGTGAGGCATTTTATCAATTAGTGATTAAGGGGGAAGGGCCCTTTGTGGGTGGGACCATCTCTGGGCTGGTAGTCGTGGGTTCTATAAGAGAGCAAGCTGAGCAAGCCAGGGGAAGCAAGCCAGTAAAGAACATCCCTCCGTGTCCTCTGCATCAGCTCCTGCTTCCTGACCTGCTTGAGTTCCAGTTCTGACTTCCTTGGTGATGAACAGCAGTATGGAAGTGTAAGCCGAATAAACCCTTTCCTCCCCAACTGCTTCTTGGTCATGATGTTTGTGCAGGAATAGAAACCCTGACTAAGACATGATATATCTGAGACAGTCTGGAAAGAAGCTACTCTTCTTTCTTAATGGTCCAGTCACCTCTTAAAGAGCTCACCTCCCACAGTGGAGTTCATCCTCACCACGAGGACGTCCCTTGCTTTTGAAAACAACATAGCAAACTCTTCTATGACATTTGCTGTATTTTTGTGTGCTCTAGGCTAACCACCTAGGTTTCACTAACCCTTTTGATCACACAACCATCTTTCAAAAATTGACTCTCATCATATGGGCCCTGCTTCTTTAAGGGAAGAAACTGAGTGGGGGTGGGGGGAGCTAAAACAAGCACAGCACTTTCAGGGTGAGTCTTGGAAGTGGGGTCTGGCTTTCCATCTCTTAAGGTCTGGAATAAAATTCCTTCTGTAACACCAGACCTTAGTTCATTTTTTTTTTTTTGTCTTGGCTAAATTGTCCTTCATTTTGGGTGCCTGCACTTCATATTTAAAGTTGGATCATAAGATACTTGAAGGCCAAGGCCACATTTAATGTATCTTTGCATTTCTCAAGGCATTAGCACCAATATTTATAGCCTTGCATATATAATTATGTAATAAATGATTACTAACATAGAGAAGCAAAAGGAGAGGGAAAGATATTAATCTAACCAATTTTAGTATTTTCTCTAAGTTATTTTGCCTCCCAATAATCCATCTGGGAGTGTGTTTTCTCCCTCGGGAGAGGTTATTTTAAAAACCAAATATCTGTGCACTTAAGACAAATCTCTCCCTCCTGACGAACTGATGCCCGGGCTGTTTGCCTTTCTGTGTCTGCTGCCGAGAAGCTCAGGGCTAGTTTTATTTTTTATTTTTTTGTCTGTACAGTCTTATTTGAATATTCTGCCATAATTGTACCCTTTCTTTGCTACTTAATCCTAAATATATTCACCTCATATTCCTAGTTTTAAATTCTTTTGCCTGTGTATTGTCTTGTAAGCGACCTCACTTGATTTCTGGTAGGCCTAGTGGTACTCTGAGTGACTGCGACTCTGTTTCCTCATCTGTGAGTTGGAAGTAGCAGTGTCATTGAGGAGTCAATGTCAGGGATTAAATGACCAAGGCAGGACAAAGAGATCCCGATAACAAACATGCCCATGTTAAGCCAGAAGAATCAGCACATTGTCTTAAATTTCTACAAAGCCCAGCTTATGAACTGTGAGTTACTACAGGGGTTCGCCTGACTGAATGTGGCAGGCACAAATGTCTGAAGCACTGGAAGAGGATCTTAACTGTGCAACAACCAAAAGACTGACTAAATCAAGTACCTAATGAATCCATGTCTCTAGATGTGCCTCTTTCTGTTATACTACACGATTTCACCATTGCCTTAAGTTTATGAACACACAATATACACATTTCCAGTGTGCATACCTCCAAATCATGCAAGGTCAACTCAGATTCAAGGCTACTCTGGTAAGAGCTACCATGTTTTTACTGTACATACAAAATTTGCTGGGGCTGAAGAGATGGCTCAGTGAGTAAAATGTTTGCCCCAGAAGTACAAGGATCTGAGTTCAGATTCTCAGGACCCACACACACCTGGGCATGGTAGCATGCATCTGTAATCACAGAGCTCCTGCAGGAAGATGGGAGATGGATCCAGGAGGCAAAGATCAACATTTTTACATGGTGTACAAGTGCCATGTTACATGAGTACATGCATCAAACACGTGGACACACACACACACACACACTCCACAACACACTCAATAGTTCTATGTTCCTATGGAAACAATGGCTTATGGGATGCAAACTCTTCTAAGATTTCCTACCATCGCTCCTCATAATGTAAGAATCAAATTAATGTGTCTTCGGATTGCATTGTGTTAGAATGTTTGATTTTTAAAATTGCCATTTGAGTTGCCTTTTTGTACTATGTATTTATGTGCAGTGACATTCTCAGCATTGATGATTATAAAATCAAAATATCGATCCACTCTGAAAAATGTTGAAGATGTTCTACATCCTGCAGGATCAAATGTTCAGCCAAGATTAAATTCCTGATGTAAAAATAAATGCTCACACTTATCCCATTAGTATACACATTTGTTTTGTCCTTAATAAATCATAAAATTATACATATTCCAAAGAATTTTATAGTAAATTTCCTTATGGTTTATTACAAGTAAATGTTTGAGCTGTATAGCTAGTGTATAAACCTAGATTCCCCAGGGTTGTGCAAACATTTGTCAGGTGAGAGGAAATAGGTTTAGGAAGCTCTGCTCTGTGACATTTAAGGATCTATGTATTAAATGTTATTTGTATGTCTCTACCCTGAATTCCAAACTTATAGATTCAACCTGTTATCTGTTACCATCATGTATGTGTAACATTTTTACCTGTGGGTAAAACCAGCCTCTAACTGAACTCCATGTTACCTTCGCAGATCTTTCCTTCCTGTAACCCACACAAACACTGTATCAGGTAATGGCAGCTCCAGTTTTTGGCTTAGCAGGTTGTGAGGCTTACAGTCAGGATGCAGTGCCCCATACCCAGTCTTTCAAGAAACCCTTTGCCTCTCCTCTAGATGTGGACCAAGGGTAGACCTATTTCTTATGGCTTTTCCTGCTGTCCCCCAACTCAGACACACAGGCATCTAAAACTGGCTCTTAGAACCCTCACACTTGTTTTTCCAAGCTGCATCCATACAAATCCTGTCCAGATATAACTGCTTCTCATTTCACTCATGATAGAAGCTGATGTCCTGCATACACAAACACACACACAAATGCACACTTGCACACTTAGACACAAATGTACACGTACACACACATACATACATACAAACACATACAGTCACATACACATAAAGCTAATAGTGCCAAATTACCTGAGCTATGTCCCAGATCCACTGATGGACAGTCACGTGATCTTATAAAATATATTTATCTGTCTGTGCCTCGGTTTCCTCATCTTTAAGATGGAGTTGTTGTAGCAATTAAACCAGTGTGTAAATGCCACTGAGAATAATGCCTGACATAAGGAAAACACTGAGAGTTCTAGCAGCTAGAACTCTGCCATATTTATTATAATGTCTCTCTAAATAGAACACAGGCTTCCTTATGGCGAGGACAAGTTGTGTGTTCAGCTCATTGCCCTCTCACCAGTTCCAAGGAAGCGCCTGGGACTTCTTAGATGCTCAATAAATGTTTCCCAAAAGAATGGAGTTGGCACTTGGTAGAAAGGTCAAAGAGAGAAGGAGCCATCTCTCTATTCTTTTCCTTAAGAAGCAGTGCTTGGAGTTCTAAAAGTGATGAAACAGAATAGAGAGGCAGGAAAAGTCAGGATGCCAAGAGAAACCCAGGCCTGAATTTTAGGTTTTTTTGGTTTTGGGGTTTTTTTTATGTCAATAGAAATGGGACAAGCAAAAGACAAATCAACAAAGTCAAGAAATGGCCAGAAACCCAGGCAGCACTCAAGACAGTGTGCGATCTTAGATCTGTGCAAAAGAAAGCTTTAAGATGTGCAGTGACTAATAATGCTGGCAAAGGGTGAAGCCTGGATAGAGCTTTGGACTGCACACAGCAGGGAGCACTGGTTGCCTCCAAAAGATGAATCTCAGTGGCAAGGTAGGACAGATGCCAAGACCAACATATACCAGGGAGATATCTGCCAGTATGGAAGGGGAAGTGGCCACTACTGACTGGTCTGGAAGTTGAGCATCAAAAATCAATGGAAACAAACAGAAAGGGAAAGATGTCAAAATATAGCTAGTCTTGCCTCATTCATTGTAGAACCCGGTCTTTTCTAAGTCTTCCCAAGGAAAATGAAATTACAGCATTAACTACTTATACATATGATGCATCTATTGACCACTGCTTGGGTAGTAAGTGTTTTTACAGGTAGACGTGAATCTCTCCCTGAGTATTTTTGTATTCTGTCAGAGATGGATTTAGAACAGGCACAATTTGAGCATCTGTGTACATAACTGGTTTACAGGCAAGATTACCAATCAACCCCTACAAGCTATCTTCTCCTTTTCCTTCCTCAAAGAATTTCCCAACTTGTTTTGTGCTCTGAGTCCATTAGGTGAGTACGACCAGACTGAAAGAGGGTAAGAAGTGTTCTAAATCATAGATACTGTTAATGGACTAAGTTCTTTCAAGGCACCTGAAACAAGTAGCTACAGTTTACCTTTTTTTTTTCCATTATCTGTCCTGTGGTACAGTAATGTAATAGAAGGAAGAAATGTCTCTTACCGATGTGTGCTGGGGCAGGGAGATGGCATGGGACACACCAGGTCTTATGGACTCCCTCTCTTTAGGGCACTATAGAACAAGGGGAGAGTGTAAATATCAAACCCTGGAAGGCCTCTGGCCCACACAGAGAAGAGGCCAAAAGAGTTTGCCAGCTTCCTGGGGCTGTGCACTGGAGTTAAATCCATAACATTCATAACCAGGTTGTAAATTTTAGGCCATAGTTCATTAACTCCAGAAGTTCAAAATGATACCCCCTGCTTGCCCAGTCAATGCAGCTGAGAGTTTTCCTGGCGCGTGATGATCCATCAACAATTGGATTCCAATATCTTTTGCTTCATTAATAGAGTCACACGGGTCCCTCCTGTGGAGCTGGGGAAGGCTTCTGCCTCCAAGCCTTTGTTGCTGGGTTGGGCTGCAATTTGAGCTTCCAGCTACAGGCAGACCCCTGTGTACACCTGTTCCTGGCTTCTTCCAGTCAGAGTCTCAAGGTTGACCAAAGTCAGCACCAAAGGTCTTCCACGGGGCGTGTTTAGCTTTAATGAGATGGTTGAACACTGGCTGAAGTCAGTCCACATCTTAAGGAACCTTGTGTAGTCTTCGGCCATTTTACCCTAAGTATATCCCATCTCATCTGATCATAGCAAGTGTGCAGTTTTGAACCTGGTTAATGCAAGAATGGGAGAAAAACCTTTGTTGGAGAATCTAACAACCTATGGTTGTGTTGACTTTCAAACCAGCAACTTTCTCTCTACAGTTTAAGGCAGAATCCATCCCACCTGACTAGGTCCAGAGAAAGTCACCTCCCTCATACTGACCCAGCAATTGTCAGCCTCCAGAGTGGGACTGGAATCAAGCTTGCAAATGTGTAGCTTCATGACCCACAGCCAAGAAGCAACCCCAGACAGTCTGTGAAGCTAACCTGGTCTAGAACAATCAAAGTTATAAAAGCCAGAGGTTTGTGCATTCTCTGTGTTCAAGAAATAGCTGTCACTGTCCAAATGGAAACCTCCACTCCAGCACTAGGTTTAGATAGGGGAAAATCAAGTCAAAGTCAAAGGTTGGGCCAGTCCAAAGAAGCAAAGAGTCAGGGCAACACTGACGACATTAGACACAGAGATGCCTGTTATGGTCACTGTTTGAGGCATACTGGCTTAGCCTTGTTAATGGTACTAATGCAGGCAGACAGAATCCTGAGGCTGCCCCATTCTCTCCCCTAAAGCCACTCCCTCCATCAGCTGAAACAATAAAGGCCCACAATGCAATCAGGAGGGCACCATGGTCTTTCAAAACTTTTGTGAAATTCAAATAAGGTTCTTTTCCTTAGCAACCCTGCCCACTGTGAATTCTACACACACTCCCACACACCTCACGTGCATGCTCCCCAAATCTCTTGCTTTCTCAGCCACTAAAACAACATCATTGTAGACCCATAAATGTCCATTGCTCCAAAGCCACAGAAGCATTTTCTGCCTCCTGTTAATAAATTGTTCTTCTCTTTGCACAGCAGAGAAAAGATGAGGACAAAATTGGGGGGAATTATTTCCCAAGTATTGTTTCTCTAACAATAGCAATCCTTGCTCCTGAGAACTCTGTTTTGCTTAATATGTTCTTTCTGTAAAGCGGTACAATGTGACAGTGTAATAATCCATAAAGCAGTGTAAAGGGCTGATTCCCCCACAGTGTGCACTGAGAACACAGACAAACTTTTCCATCCAGAGGGAGTTGTGTATAACAAGAGAGAGTAAGTGCACAAAATCAGGGTCTGCAATAAAGTGGGGTCCAAATGTCAAGGATTAAATGTTCAGATTCTCTGCTTCATGGTAGAAATGTTTGTGGGAAAAATTGGACCCCATGGCTTTACTTGAGGGAGGTTGTCACACACGGAGCAAATTCATACTTTCCTTATGGAAAAAGAAAAAAAAAATGGTCAGATTAAGTATTAAAAGGTTTCTGGGCAACAAAACAACACCAAGACCAAGTGGAATCAGAGTAGATCTCAATAACAATGGCCCTTGGAGCTGAGTATTGGGAAGAAGTATGTTTAGACTCCTGAGTCTGAATCCCTGAGACTCACAGCCAATAGTATTTGGGGGATGGACTTAGGAAGTCACTTCACCACAAATCATCTAAAAAAAAAAAAAAAACAAAAAAACAAAACAAAAAAAAAAACCTTCCGTTCTCAGAGGCACCCTGTCTTCACAGTGATGTCCTTTTTTGTTGTTCTTGACTCTTTATTGTCTCTCTCTTCTAGTTCCTAACTGCTACACACACCCCATTCAGAACACATCATGTACTAGTGTTACTATAGTAGAGGCAAGAGATAAGGATGCTTACAAAGGTAGGTTGGACGGAAGAAGCAGAGACATGGACTAAAATGGTCAGATGGTGACTTGGTATGGCACAGTGGGAGGGAACCTGAAGGGACAAAAGTCCCATGTGAGCTGAAGTGCATATTACAACTGAATACAAAAGGGCAGATCTGACAAGCAGAGGCCGACCCAGGCTACAGAATCTGGGCAGGATACTATGTCCTGTCCACATTGACCTCTGTTCACCAGTAAACCTAATTCTACACATGACGGTGGCATCTCTCATTACACAGGCTAATTACATTTCCTTTCTAGACTTTGGGCTTGGCAATCATGTGGGTTTTTTTCCTTGAGCTGTAGAGGGAGAACTAATATAATACCCGAGGACTGCTCAGTGTGTCTTAGTCATTGTCCATCGCAGGATAGGCTCAGAGAGACATTCAGAACAGAAAAGACCTTCCTTCCCTGCTCCCTGTGTTGATCACCCAACCCTTCTCAAGTTTTTCCATGTTATCTCAATCCACCACCCTGGCCTTTTCGTATGCCCAAGAGCAACAAGACAGTTAGACAGTCTTCTGCTGGATGAGTCCCTCAAGCCTGCTCTCAAAGTTCACCAGGGCCACAGGATCCAGCAAGCTCTGTCCTGTTTCCAGACTGACTCCCCACTGCCTTGCCACATGAGCCAATTGTGTTTGATGGACCAAATAGGATATAGATGGCAGGGGGACCACATGCTTCCAGAGCCTTCATTTCTATCTGATCAGAGAGGCGAGGAAGGATGAAGAATATGGAGCAGGCGATTGTTGTCTGTATGAGTCAGGGCTCTTTGCAGTGAGATCTATATATAAGGGCTTTTAGTACATATATTGGCTTGGGTGATTATGCAAAATGAGAAGTCCCAGCATCTAGCCAGTGATGAAATTCAGTCCAAGTGTGATGGTCATGGGGGAGCCAGGGGTGGCCACCAGGCTAGGTCCCCTAAAGTTCAGTGGCTTGAAAAGCAGGGACTCTGGTTTCTGGGGCAAGCGATGATGACTTTCGATACATCACCTCACACTCTCACCTTGATACTTGGGGGATGTTGTGAAAGAGGGGGGAAAGATTGTAAGAACCAGAAGGTGGGTGTGAGCACTGTGACATGGTTTCTTCGGGACACAGTGGCTATTGCTCTCGTGAATTCTCGACAGCTCTAGTTGTCTGCACAAGATCAAACCAGTTAATACGCCAGGATGGATGGAGGAAGGGCTCACAAGGTCCCACCCTTAGCTACTGATGGTAGTTGGCTACTGAGGAAGAAGGAGCCATTTTTCTTCAGGACTGTGGTCTATGGTAGGTTGCCCATGCACAAGTGAATGGTCCTCTACCCATGGGCACAGAAGCAGCACAGCTCAGACTCGGTGGGCTAGGGGGTTGTGAAGATGCTCTAGGGAAGGTCTAGTATGAGTTAGGGGCAGGAGGTAGGGGCAGATATGATCTAAATACATTATTTACATGTTTGAAATTGCCAAAGAATAGATTTCAAAAATGAGTACAGAAAAAACAGCAACAACAAAACCACCCTGGACATTTACTCTGCTTCTTATTCTACTGGTCCCCAGTGAAGTAGATGACGACCACCCACATTGAGTCCACCCAGGAACACCCTCCCAGACATAACCCAGGATAAAGCTGATGCCTGGCTCTCTGAGCATCATGGGGCAGTCCAGTTGACACTTCTATGAGCTCATCAGTGTTCTCCAGATGAAGGGATGTCAGTGATAAAGGGAGCTTACTATGGGCTGAGCATCTCGGGGGAAGTGCCAGCGAAAAGGTGACTTTGAACCAGATCTTGAAGGATAGAAAGGCTTTGTAGGTGTGGGAAAAGGGAGGGGGTCGAAGAAGCCCTTCAGATAGGGGGAGGCGGGGGAAGGCGGGTGGGGGGAGGTGGAGATGGGATGGGGCTGGGAAACCTTCCTCAGTGTTATGAAATCACCTTAGAGCATTGAGAGCTATTTGGCACTGGTCCATATGCAGCGTGTGCACGTGGGGATGGGGGAATCTCCTCCTGAAAACCTAATTTGTCAACACCCTGGGCTCAGAGGAGAAAAACAGAAGCCAGCGTCTCGTTAGCTTTGAACGACCACAGTCCCTTGCATCCGAGGGGCTGCTGTGACTTCAGCGAGGCCTGTGTAAATAGCGCCGGATGGGATTGTAGCTAATAGGGTTATTAATACCTGTCACATCCCAGGATGGCAGAATAATGTGGAGGTTTTCTACTATAGATTAAAACCAACCAACAGGGAATTTTCCGAGGCTGGCAGTCACAGCTTTCTCTTCAGACAACTTTTCCTCCAGCCATGCAGACGGGGGTAAGTAATTGTCCCGGGGAAAGGTTTGTCACCACAGTAAATGCAAAAAACGGGAACAAGCCTGCCTCGCTTATCCTCAGGCAAGAACATGGGTATTCAAAACTCACTGATAATCCCCAAACCTCCCAGCAGCCTATAGATTTGACCTCTTTCTCAGCCCAAATAGTCACCCCAAAGAAAAGCCACCTTTATTTGCGCTTCATGCCTTTTGCTCTTGAGTGGGAAGAAGACAGAGAGCTGAAGAGAAAAGGACACAGAGGCAGGCTGAGAACACTGCAGGTCCTTGGGCCGCCCTGGGGCTGCATTGAATAGAGCTGCTCCAAGCAGAAAAAGGCTGGGCATTCTCTTGTCATCTCAGGGCCTTCATCCAGAACCTGGAGTGTGGTCTTGCCGCATCCATAGAGGTCTCCAGAATTCCTGAATAAAGGTTGGCACCAGTCAAAGGTGCTGTGGGTACAGCCTCCATTGGTAGAGCCTCCATTGGTACTGTTGTGGGGTGTGTCAGGCCCATTCCATCCAGAAGAACTTCCTTGGGAAAACATGTCCTTGTACACTACACCTCCACAGATGTCTCAGGAAAGCCTTTGTCCCGCTAGTCTCTCTAGGCCTGACACATTTCCGTTCTCCAAAGCTCACCAGTAGAAGGCTGTAAGTGTCTGTGACCTAAACACCACCATAGGACATAGGCTGTTGCCCCTTGTAAGCTCTTAACAGTGGCTTTAGTGGGCAGGGTTCATTTGTCATGTACTCTGGTCAACCCTGGGAAGACTTTTAGACTCCAGACTCAGAGAAAACAAATTTCTTGTTTATAAGCTCTCCAGTGTGTGGTATCTGCTCATGGCAGCCCACGATGACTGACACACCTTCTTTGTCCTCGTATCTTAAACGAAAGGAAGAAGGGCCATTCTGATTCTGATGATGGACGCAAACTAGTCTGGTGACACCAAAGTGGTGGTGCGTAGAATTTAAGAACATGGGCTGGGCCCAAGACAAGGCTCTGTTTTTCTCACCGTGGCTGTGCCATGGTCATTTGTCATGTGGGAGACAAGTGTACACTTATCCTGCAGGAAAGATGAGGTAGACAAAATCACGTAGTAAGCGCTCAGTGGCATGTCATGTGTTGAAGATCATTGTTCCATTGGCCCTACTGTGAGTCAACAATAATTGGACCTAATTTTTGTCTACATAAATAATAAAGACAGGTGCTCCTCACTTCTCATGTTGATAATTTGAAAAGAAGCAAAGATATGGAAGAAAAATACCTAGGAAATCTGAGCTATTTTTTTAAACTGTTATTACCATTATCTCTAGGCGGCTCTTCTACTACTTACATACCTGAATGATGTCCTAAAAGTCCCTACACTCTGCTTCTGGCACCTTCAGATGTCTCACAGGTAGGGTCAGACAGTGGTCTGTCAGTATCTGCCAGCCATCTCTGCTTACACACTTCTCTTTCCCTGAGGTGACCATCACCACCCTGGCTCTGGAGTTCAAATAGTTGTCATGGAGGCAGAGAGCAAAAAATCTTGAGGGATATAAATCAGTCCCCAGCCTGTAGTGCTCATGAGAAGTGACCTACCCTTAGTAGATAGAGTCTAGTAGAAGAAAGTAACCTTCATCTCAGGATTCTGTTAAAGTCATTCAGGTGTGCCTTCAAAGAGGATATGGGGATCATAATTCCTCCTCTATTATTGCCTTTTGGCCACCACAAAATGAGTGTCTTTCTCTACCACATGCTGGCACCATGATGTCATGTCCATCCTTGCCACAGCTGAGGTAATGGTGCCCAATGATCATGCACTTAAATCTCTAAGACTATGAACTCAAACAAGTGTTTCAAAGCTGATTTATCATGGATGTGGAGATAAGTCACTTGCCTAGGTGGTCTCTGGCTTTTCTTCTTAGCTCTTAAATTGACTTGTCTCTGTGATCGGGAGCTGACTGACTCTAGTGCTTGTGGTTCTGTGCCATCGAGGAGGTGACTCTCACTCTCTGCTTCTGAAGACAGGATGTAAATGTGATAGCAGTCAGGGAAGGAAAAGAACATAGGCTACTCTCAGAACTCAGCTGCCATCCAAATACCAATTGTCTGGTTGGGACCCAAATGACCCCCCAACTCCTCATGAGGGGTATGGTCTTCCTCAGGCTGTCCAATGCTGAAGGCCAGCCCCGGAAGTAATCCTGAGAACCCAACCCTTTGTGGCCCATCCCCCTCTCAATTTCTTTCCTGAAAATACTCTGACCATCCCATCAGCCAAGGCACCGTGCCAACGCCAAGCCCAGAAGGCAGGGCTTCACAGACATTTGTAAAAGATGCATTGGCTGGTGGAACCATCTAGAAAGTGCATCGTTCTTGAGTCCCAACTATCCCTGAAAGCATAGAAGTAATAGCTGGGATTGCTTGGTTTCCTGCTGCCATTGATAATCTCTCTTTCATCGACCATGAGGGTTGGGTAGACATGAGAATAAGAACTTGGGGGCATGTATTCAGATAGACTGGGTCCAGTTCACAGTAAAAGGCCTCCACAATTCTCTTCTCCCCTCCCTCTTTTCCTCTCATGAGAGAGAGAGAGAGAGAGAGAGAGAGAGAGAGAGAGAGAGAGAGAAGAAACAACAAAATCAGCAAGTGACATTGGTATTAATCCCAGGACTCTCACACATGGCTCAATGTAAAAAGCTCATAAAGGAGCACACACATAAGAAATGTTACTTCTGAGCAGGAACAAAGCACTCAGTAGTGCCAGGATGAGCCTCCCCTCCTCCCCCCACCCCGCCCTCCGCCCTCTGGGCTGTTTACAGTAAAACTTCATCACAAGCTGCTATTAAGCTTGGCAGTTACTGTAAATGCTGCTGTCGCTGTTGACTTCCACAGCCCCAGGACATTTTATACAAGACAGAGTGGCTTCAACACAGAGACCCAAACCTCCACTTGCTTCTCTTCAGAAAGTAGAAAGTGCCCCAGAGAGAGATATCAGCCATTCTCCAGCTGGAGAAATGTGGGCCACCTCCCCGCCACTCTGTGGGCTGTAAAGACCATAATGAAGTCAGCAGGGTTGGTGGGATAGATTCCAGAACAAAATGAAAAGCAGTTTGGCCATTATAAGGAAGGCCAGGGAGCACTGTCTGACCTCTTCTATCTGTTTTCTCCACCACCTTGATGGAGGGAGAGAAATGGCCTATTCTGGGATCTATAAATGAAAACTGGACATGGGCCCAAGGTGAATTATTTACGATAGGGAGACTATAAGATCTGTAGTCAGGATGAGGAGTCGCCTGGAGTAGTGAGACATCTCCACCACTTTCTACTTCCTTTCCCCAAAGCAGCTTCAACCTCTGGAAAGAAGCCACTGAGGGACTTGTTTAAAATTCTCCATGATTAATTCATGGCATTTATCTTCCTTTCATTTGAGTTTTAGAGGTGAGGCAAACCCCAGCATCTTACCCAACATCCTAAAGCAAAGGCTCCTTCCTCTGCAGGTGCTGACACAGACATGTCCACTAACCACTGCTTCGGTGCATGTTGCTGGCTGCCCAGTGTAAGGCAGACATGGGGAAGGTGGTGCCTTTTCTAATGAGAAAACCTGGGGTCGAATCCTAGTTCCGCCATTTGCCGGCTCCATATACTTTGCAGCGTTTCATTTCTCTGAGACCAAATTTCCTCTTCTGTAATTTGGGGGTAATAATGCCTGTGTGATGAGGCCATTGGGCAGATTAAATGAAATAAAGATGTTAAACTGCTTATCACAGTGTCTGGCTCACCAATAAATCTTGTTGGATCTCAATATAAGGGATCAAATATTGACCTCCCCCAAGCCCTAGAGAGAAATGCCCGTGTCTTTGAATTGAGCATCGTCAGCAACAGGGATTATCTGCTACCCACCCAGGGTCAGCCATCACCCACCTACTCCAAGTGTCCCTGAGCCTCTTCTCTCTATTTCCAGATAATGTGTGCCCTGGGAAAGCTAACACATTTTAATATCATCCTAAGTCAAACATCATTATGAAAGTAAACTAGCTAGGAAGAAAAAAACTAAAAGCACAGATGCATCCCAAGGCCAAGTGTAAACGATTTTTAGATTCCCAATTATTTTAAGTTACCTATACCCAGGAGGGACTGAGAAGGCAGCCTAAATTCACGCAGATAATCAAGAAGTGATCATCCCGATGAGTTGCTTGTTCAAGTCCCTAAAGCAAAGACCCCAGCTTGACTTCAGAGAGAATCACCCATTCATATTCCGAGGGGCTCATCGTAGGGGTTCGGGAAAGCGGGAGTAAGTGGCTACAGGTTCCGAATTTCTCATTGTAGTGAGGACTGTGTGGCCACTGCTGGTTCTCTCAAGCAATGGAAAGGTCTCATGTTCCAGACGCTTCCAAATGCAGTAATTTGGCTCTTAAAATTTGCATAATCTGTATTGGTTATTTGTGTGTGTGTGTGTGTGTGTGTGTGTGTGTGTGTGTATGCTCACATGCAAACATGTGTGTGTTTATTGTGTATGCATATGTGTGTGTGAATGTGTGTTTGTGTTTAATGTGTGAATGTGTGTGTTGTATGTGTGAGAGTGTGTGTGTGTGTGTGTGTATTTGTACATGAGTGTATGTATATGTGTTGTGAGCATGTGTATGTTTGTGTGTGAGTGTTTATGACTGTGTGTGTGAGTATGTGTATGTGTGTTTGAGTGTATATGTTCATGGGAAAGTGTGTATTTGTATGTGAGTGTGTATATGTGTTGTGTGTGAGTGTGTGTATGTTTGTGTGTAAGTGTGTATGAGTGTGTGTGTGTATGTGTGTGTACAGAGGTTGATGTTGGACGTTCTCTATCGTTTTCTATCTTACCGTCTGACTCAGAACCTTCCCAGTGAAGCTGGAGCCGGCTAACTCAGCTGCACTGGCTGGTTAGCAAGCTCCAAGGATGCACCTGTCACTGGCTTCCTTTCTCTGACACACTGGAGTTACAGGTTTCATGTCAAGTTACCCAGTCTCCATATGTGGGTCACAGACCCAAACTCAGATCTTGTGTATGTTTCCCCAGCACTTTACCAGGGAGCCATGCCCCCAGGCCCTGTGATTGGCTACTTTTGTGCTGCTGTGACCAAAACTACCTGATAGAAACTGCCTCTAGGAGGAAAGACTCATTTGACTCACCGCTTCAGGTCAGGGAGCATCTTGGTAAGCTGGGCATGGTTCTGTGTATATTGGGAAATGTGAGATCAAGTCAACTAGGAAATAGGAAGTGTGTCAGTACTAGGGGTTAGGATACTCTCAAAGCCTTTTCTCCAGCGGACCTACTTCTGCCAGCCAGGCCACGTCTCCTAAAAGTCCCAAAGCCCCCCAAGATAGCAGCACCAGCTGAAGAACAAAATTTCAAAACATGAGACATTTTATATTCAAACCATGACATGTCCTCCCTGGCCTCCAAGGCTCATGGCTTATCTCATAATTGAAAATACATTTAGTTCAACTTCAAGAGTTTCTAGGATCTTAACAACCACCGCACTGCTCTAAAAGTCCAAAGTCTCTTCTGAAACTCAGAGCAGACTCTTAGCAGTGAGCCTCCATGAGAACAAGAAAGAAAGATGCATGCTTCCAATACATGGCTGCATTTAAACATTTTCATGTCAAAGGAGAGAAACAGAAGATTTGCAAGCAAAAGACTGAAGCAAAGCAAGGCCAAACTCCACCAGACAAAAAGTCATCAAATGCCACTGCTTCCTGTTCGGCATCTGGGACACATGGTGGCATGACACATGACATGGCTCCAGCAGTCTTGGACATCAATAGTTTATGGCCCCACTTCCTCTGGCATCTATGGGTTTATCTCTTAGGTTTGCTCCCCTAGTACCTGCAACTCTCCTTATCAGATATCTCACATTATTGGCCTCTAAAACCTCCTGAAGACTCCACATTTTCACGCATAACCCTATCAGAGGCTCCCTGACAGGAACTCAATTCCAACACAAGCCTTTGAGATGTCCGAGGCCTCTTTCTTCAACCTTCCTTCTATTAGCCAGGCCCTACTTCTTAAAGACCCCATACTTCAACAAAATAACGTCATCAGGTGTGGAGCAATCATTAGCCCATGAGCCTGCAGGGAACATTGCTGACTCAAACCATGACATACTGCCACCATGTTCTATCTTAGCTACTTTTCTGTTGCTGTGAAGCAACATCATGACCAAGGCAGTTTACAGAAGAAAGTATTCACTGGGGGCTTGCTTACAATTTCAGAAGATTAGTCCCTAGTCATCCCAGAAGGCGACCAGGCATGGTGATGGAGCAGTAGCTGGGAGCTTATATCTTAATGCAGCAACTGCAAGGCAGAGAGAGTTAACTGGGATGACATGAGCTTTTAAAACCTTAAATTCCACCCCTAGTGACATACCTCCTCTAACAATGGACACACCTCCTAATTCTTCCCAAATAGTTCCACTAACTGGGGATCAAGCATTCAAATGTATGAGCCTAGGGGACCATTCTCATTCACACCACCACACAGTCCCTTTGCCCCAATGTCAGAGATCAATCCCAATGGATATAGGGTGATGTGAAATAATCCTTCCCTGTCTTGTACCACTCACTTTTATTTCACATGTCAAGTCACTGAGCTACTCTCTTTTCCAATGCAGAAACATCCCAGGGCACATTTGCTATTGACATTTCGTCAGTGGGAGTATACTCATTAACCAAGCCTGAACCCCAATAATATTCTCCTGTATGCTTAAAACATGTTGCTCCAGCTCTTCCTATGCTTTCTACAGATTAGAATAGATACCCAAGCTTTGCTCCTGTCTAATACTGTTCATAGATTACAGACTCAACAAGGGCAGAGACTTTTAGTAATGGAGCCCATGTGACCTGGGTATTGGAATGGTGTCTGACACAAAGTAGATTCTCAGTAAGTATCTCACTGTCCCCCCCCATCCCACCCCCACCATCTAGCTTCTCCCTACCTTTGAACCTAGGTTCTTCTGCTTGTATCTTGAGCATCAAGCATCTGGCTTTATCTTGCAGGAGGATATGTGGTACCAAACGTCTATTATGCCACCTTTAAGTATGTCTCTCTGGTTTTGTTTGTTTTCTTTTGTTTTTGTTTTGGTCTGAGCCTCCTTCTTCCTGTCGTTGAAATGAGTATGAGACACCTATCATGCAAAACCTTTTTTGGTGGTGAAATTGAACCTACTGTCTTGTGCAATGTCAGGAAAACACTCTACCACTGAGTTATATCCCCAGTTCTTTTTCTGCTTTCTATTTTGAAACAGGCTTGTGTTGAACTTATTCTACAACCTAGACTGGCCTTGAACTTGCAATTTTTGTGCTATAGCCTCCCAAGTAGCTAGCATTACAAGATTCTTCTGCAGGCCTGGCTGCAAATTTGTTTAAAAGATTAAATTATGTGTATAAAGTCCCTTGTAGAATTCCTGGCACATAGATCAGGTTCAGCAAATGGTATTCCCCCCTCCGCTTTCCCATAAATAGGGATGTTGTCAAGAGTCAACGGATAACTTAAGTAATGTTCCTTGAATATTTATGCCACCTAATAAATAGCGGCTCCTCTCACCCTCCCCAGGTGCACTGGGTTGTGAAGGCAAACATTCACAGGATTCTGTTAGGTGCTGTGGAAACAAAGATGAATTGCCCTTGCCCTCAAGGTGCTCATGAGTGGAGGGCAAACCACCCAGCTAGTAACAGTACAAGACTAGACAAAGAGAACAATAAAGAAATATCAGGGCCGGGGAGGGACTGTGGGGAATACTGGGGGATGTGTCCTTTTGTGACCACCTGATTCTTGCCTACACATGGATCCTTGACCTGGCTCTGCCAGCCTAGGTCTCCCAACTATGCTAATGATGTCATTCATTGATTAAAAAACAGCTCTACTGGCATTCAACATCAATAGACTATAGAACACAGATGTTAGGGATGGAATTTTCCAGTAGCAACTGGCAGACTCTTCTACCCCACCCTTCTACCACCACCTCTGGTTCTTCAACAGTAGCAGCTGCTGGTGCTAACTCTCGTCTCTTCTACTGCTCACTCCCAGATAGTCAAGTGATGGCTTCGTGTGAATCCCCTGGCTTTATTTTGTCAGGAAGGGGGAGAAAACTAACTCTGGACTTCGTGTCAGGGCCCTTCCTGGACATTTTAAAGTTCTTTTCTTTACATTTGATTCTACAGGACTTGGAAATACTGCCTCACCCATTCTCCGGGGCTTGAAAAAAAGAACATAGAACATTTGTTTTAAAATCCTTAATGAGAGTCCACAGATGGCTTAGTAGGTAAGGGCTCTTGCCCCCTCACCTGATAATCTGGAAGTGATTTCTGGAACCTACTTGGTAGCAGGAAAGAACAGAGGCCAGACAGTAGTTCTCTGACCTCCATACACACAGGTGGCACACACACCTCCCCACTAACAAATAATAAATAAATAAATAAATAAATACTTTTGAATTTCTTTTTTTAAGGTAGTTTGTAAGTTGTAAAGAACTGGTCTAGGAGCAGCACTTGTGAAGTGTAGTGGTCAGAGGTGTTCCAGTGAAAGTTAGAATCCAGTCTCTGAGAAAAAGGAACGCTTGTTAATAATTCCTCAAGGGCACAGTTTATTAATTCCTCAGGGGTACGGTCTATTAGCTTTGACTCACGCATTGGTGGTATCTTTGCCTGTCTCTTCCTAGGGTAAGGATGTCACATTGTGATTATTCACTGAAAACCAGACTTCACCCAAGCAGAGAGTTCAGCCATTTCCCACAGTGCCATGAATCCTGCCAACATACCAGCACCTTCACTCTCGAGAAGAGGACATGGGATCCACCTCTGACTAAAGACACCTATGTGTATGCCAGCTAACTCTTCATGGGAAAGCGATGGTCCACACTAATCTCCAAGGAAAGAGAGCAGCAAGAGGTAAATAGATTTTCCTAACTAACATAAGTGCTAGAATATGGATTTGAACTTACTGTTCTTTGGCCTGGAAACAAAGCTCTTTGCATTCTGTAGTCTGCTTTGAGAGAAAATTCTTGGCCAGAAGTATGCAGACAGCTACATGGTAGCAGAAGAGGGAGTCGGGGGGTGAGGGGAAGGCAACCATTCCCTAAGTCCAAGTTTGATGAACAATTGTAGCTAGTTGAGAACAGTTCTGGTTAGCTATTGGTACAAAGCAAAACATGTTGGATTATAGCAACTTAAAACAAAGTTTATTACTGATTTTGCTCAAAGCCCATCATTTGAGTTAGGCTTGGTGGTGACCTTAATTGACATGAACTCAGTAAGAAGAGCTTTATTAGACCTAGGGGGTCTTTTATTATGATGGCTGTCACTTAAGAAGCTCAACCAGGACTGTTATCAGGACTCTGGAGTCTTCCCCACAGAGATCTCACCATAGAGATGCTTGGGTTTCCCCACAACATGGCTCTGGCTTCCACAAACAAGTATATTAAAGAGGTTTGCCAGGTTTCTCACAGTCGAGCCTTGAGTGTATCAGAATGTCACTTTCACTAAATTCTATTGGTTCATCAAATCACAAAAGGTAGTCTAGACTCAAGAGAGGAATTAGGTTTAGGAGTTAACTCAGTAAAGTTTGAACCATAGGACCTGTGTAAAAACAGCTGAGTGATGTAGCACACACTTTTAATCTCAGCACTGGGGCTGGGGGAGGCTGACAGGCAAATTCCTGGGGCTCACTGGCCAGACACTCTAGCCTGCTTAGGGAGCTCCAGAAAGAGATTCTGTCTGAAAAAAGAAGTGGATAGTACCTGAGAATTGACACCTAAGATTGTCCGCTGTCCTCCACGTGTATGTAACACACACACACACACACACACACACACACACACACACGCACACGCACACGCACATACACACATGCACACATGCACAGACACACGCAAGCATGCATATGTGCACACAATCAGGAAGGGTTTAGGCTTTCTCTCTGTAGTATGAGTAGTGAAGATGTTGTTGCAATCTTCAGATTCACTACAGGAACCCCAGTTGTAGAGGAAGAGAAAAAATCATAGGCAGGGTCTCCAAATAGGCTTCATTCAACTGTCACACTGGCAAACTGCCTTGTGACGCAGATCCCCCAAAAGAGGGGGTTGGGGTGAGGACCTGGTAGGCATGCTCACCCCTGCTCTGGCATAGCGATGTGGTAGCCAGCACAAGGTGAGCTGGTTCCAAGCCCAGAGCATTAGGGCACGTCACAGTGCTGGCTGACCCTCCCTAGCTCAGCATCTGGTCTCCATGTGCTCCCAGGCCCCAGCCAGCCCCTCAGCCACTCACTGTCACAGGTATTAAATTCCCCTGGACATGCATGCCAGCAGAAGCCAGGGTTGAAACACACTAATAAATCCATCTGAGCACTGTGCTCTCCTGGGGCCGATCAGTGCTTCAGCTCTAGTCACAAAAATAACATACTGTAAAAGACTGATTAGTCATCGGATAATTGAGTTCTTAAATGTCAAAAACAATATCGAATGAATATTCAACAGATCATGGCACTGAAACTTACCTGCTCCATCAACAATGACTAACATTTCCCCCCCATTGTTCTTTCCCTGAAATTATGGTAATATGACTTTTCTAAGGTGATGAATGTGGCTCTCTGCAAACATATTGTCTTACAGGTTAATGCACAATGTGTTGGTTAAGAAAATCTACTCTGGAGTCAGGCCGGATCGCATCTCTCTGCATTTGCTTCACCTCCCCGTGAAGAGAGAGGGGATATCAGAGTCAGTCCCTTCCAGCCACAGACACACTTCAGAGCTCTGCTCTTTGTGAATGCTGCCCCCGTTTGCCTTTATTTACTTAGCTGCTCTCTGAGACCTGCAGGGATGTACTCTTTCCAATGCAATTTACGTTTAAATAAAGCCCAAGGTTCAAGTGTTCTTGGAGGCTGCTGTGTAACTGAATTTCATGGAAAGTGAGACCAAATGTATGCAAGAGCCTTCCTCTAGGGTTATTTGGATTCACATGTGTACATACATGGATGCATGTACACACGCACATGCCCACACGTGCATGCGTGTCTCCTGTCACCTAGAGATACAGGTCTTAAAGCATTTCTGAGCCTGGAATCCAGACAGGAGGGAACTACCTCCATGCAGATCCAGCATCCTGTTAGCCTGGCCTCAGCAGATGCTGCTACAGCTGGAGCAGGGACCTGCTTGGTAGGGTAGAGGCTGGCGCTGGGGTCAGGTCACACGCCCTACAGTGTGCCAGAGGCTTTGCTCTTGGTGGGAACATCAGGATCTGCCAGGCAACAACTGCTTTTCCAGCTGGATACTATCTGTTCCTGGTTCAGGTCTTCCTCTTCCTAGCCTGAAGCATTCAGCCCTCTCACTGACTTTCCTCAGTCCCAGCCCAGCCCGGTCCAGTGCAGCTAGAATGTGGAGGCCAAACATGACCCTAGCTACTCCCTGGTATCCTGTCTTGGGGACTGAAAAGTGTATTCTCCATCCTGTGTGGAAGCAAAAACATTACAAATAGAATGCTGTTCCTGACTCTGCACCCCTGAGGTTCCAGGCTCTCAGGAGACTGAAGAGGAGGTTGAAATTATTCGCCCATTCCACAATTTCCTTCTGCCTGTTCCCAGCTTCACAGGCAGGCTCCGCTCTGTTCATGGATCCTCCTAACCCCTCTGGAGCAGCCAAGCAGCAGATGACTTGGACAGGCAGTAGATAACCACTGAGTGCCAACCCTGAGCAAAGCTCTCTCTTTTGCTCTCGTGGAGGGACCATGGTATGGGGAAGAAAGAGCATCCCTTCACTTCCTACTGTTCCTGCCCTGGAGGGGCTTACAGACCATTTTTAGAAGAAAGGCCCTGTGAATTGCTACCCAGAAGAACTGCACCAGCAGGCAGGATCCTGGTGCCCACTAGGAGAGTTTGAGTTCAGCTGCCCACCCACAGGGCCCACTGTCTGTAAATGTGGCTCCAACCCCTAACCCCAGCCAGCAGAGTGCTACAACAGAGGGCCTGAGTGTTCTCACACTTGTTTTTAATTACTGCAAAAAAAATATGTCATTGAAAGAGGCAGCATGGTTCTCAGCTACCCATACTCAGATTGATGCTCTCCGTGTGAAGCGGTTAGCACAGACATTTAAAAACAATTATGACAGTGGCAAGGAGCTCTGAGAGCTGGCTGTGGAGGGAGTGGGGGGGAGTCAGGCCATTAGCTCACCAAATAACTAAGTTATATGGTAACTTTTGACGAGGGGAGGGAGGTGATTGGTTTCTTTAATATTTTCCTTTTGATGTCAGACAGGATCTGTGAAGACAAGAACATGCATGTACACGTGCTCGTGCATGCGCGCACCCCCCCACACACACGTGTGTGTGTGTGTGTGTGTGTGTGTGTGTGTGTGTGTGTGTGTGTGGCATTTGTGCAGGAACTATGCTCTAGAATGATAAGACAGATGCATTCTTAATACTTTGGGAACTCCCGCAATGAAAGGCTATGGAAGAGCTGTTGCCATGCCCAGCAGGTTTTGAGGGGTGGGATGGGGCCATGGAAAAGATGATGGGAATTTATTGAGGATGTGGGTGAGGGTAGGGATGTGGGTGGGCCCTAGCCTCAGAGTCAGCCCTCACATGCAGAGCCACGGTAGGGAAAGCCAGGGCCCTTGCCTTGCAGATGTGGTCTGAGAACTGAGAAAAGACTTCACGGGGCTGGAAAGATGTATCAGTGGGTAAAGTGCTTACTGTGCAAGTTTGAGTGCCTAAGTTCGAATCCCCAGTAGGCAAGTAAACATCCAGGACAGGCAGTGCTGGGTTGGGTGACCCATAGAGACAAGGAAATCCCTGTGGATTCCTGGATACCCAGTCAGTCCAGCCAAAGCAATGGCTCTGGGTTTAGAGAGAGACCCTATCTCAAAGAAAAATGAAGTGGAGAGGGACTGAGAAAGACTCTGACCACCACACATATACATATACATATACATATACATACACATACACATACACATACACATACACATACACATACACATACACATACACATACACATACACATATACATATACATACACATATACATATACATACACATGTATACTGATATGAATATGTACCATATGTACACATGCACACTCACATTCATGCCTATACATTGAGAGAGAGAGAGAGAGAGAGAGAGAGAGAGAGAGAGAGAGAGAGAGAATGATTAGAGTAGATTAATAATAAGCAAAGAATGGCACAGGGAGCCAGTTACTTACACTGGCTACACCATTGTGCCTTGTGTCCTGTCTGCATCTCAAGCCATACATCATCACCCACAAAGATCTGTCCTGTGTCTTGCCTGGGCTCTGTGACATAGACCAGTAGAGCAAAAATGATTTCCAACCATTGTCTTAGTGACAATTCTTACTGCATATTCCCAACCTTTCCCTGCATTCTGATTATGTAAGAATTAAGAGTAAGGTCACTTCAAGTCTCAAATACAGCCATGAACATTTAGAAACGATTCTACAATAACACCCAAAATATTATCTCAGTTAATGGGATGGCTGATACTATTTTGAACATATAAAGATGTGATTTTTTTTTAACTCAGCTGCAGACCTCATTCCTAGATGGCATATCTAAAAGAATTCACAGAGAGCCCTGTGCTAGAAATGGAGAAGCAGGGAGAGGGCCTTGAACAAGAGGGGCAATCTGGAGGAAGCCAGCTGCTGCCCCTGCATAGCCAGGGTGAGACTCCAACCCTGGGTCGGTCTGGCTCACTGCCGGCCCTCAAGAAGCTGGCCCGTTTCTTGAAACACCAATGATTCTTTAATTTGCAGAGCTGTGGGCATCTCCATATGCCACCTTGGAGTGGGATTGTCACACAACAGGCACAAGAGAATCACACCTCAGCACGGAGCTCAGTAAATTCACTGTGAAACATATTTCAATTCCAAAGGCAATTTTCTAATTAGTAACGACACACAATGGTTTCCCAGTCTGTGAACACTTCTTTCTTTGGACCTGAGTCCTGAGCTAAATTAAGCTTGAATATGTCACCAACCATGTTACTGGTCCTAGACACAGACTCCTCAAACTCCAGGTCCTCGGTTTGGATTGGAGCGTGGTACACAGACAGCGAGGAACCAGGTCTGCCCCTACTCCGAGGGCTATGATCTGGACCCTCCCTGGGCTTAATAAGCAAAGAATTCATTCATCCATTTGACATCCATCAAGGATTTCTCAGGAAGGTGCCCAAAAAAGATGGGAGACTTTTCCCATCAGGAGCTTACAGTCTTCTGGAAAACATGAAACTTCTACTGCACAAACAGTTGAGTCATACAGAAAAGGCTATGAGAAGGATTCTAAGTCGACTGCGAAGTCGGGAAGATTTCCTGGTAGAAGTGATGTTTAAGCTCTGTGAGGTGGGCTTAAGTTCCTACCATGTCGCTTCTCTTAGGTAGAAATTAATCATACTCTCTAAGATACCCCATCATATTTTATTAAATTGCCTTTGGTTTATTGTTCTGGTGTTATCCGTTTATTTCTTTTATTTAAGTTTGTTCCTTGATGATTTTATACATACAATTAATAATACTGGTTATTCTCATCTCCTACCTGTCTTTAAATCTCAGTCCTGATCCTGTCTACCCTGACTTTTCCCTATAAGTCTCTGCCTCAAATTGTTATTTGTTTGGGTTTATGAGCCACCAGGTCTAACTAGGGCCATCTATGTGGACATGGCTTTGGAGCTACCTATGGAAAACTGGTAGGCTCAGCAGAGGGTACTCAACTAGAGACAGTAACTCCTCTACTCCTGAAATCTACCCATAGCCCATAATTCAGAAGTAAGCAGTGGGGCCCCAAAGCCCTTCCCCATGACTGTTAACAGGGCTAGTCTTGTGCGAATGGCCACAGCTGCTGTAAGCTAGGAAATCCACATATAGAGAACATATGGTGTTTGTCCTTCTGGGTCTGGGTTAGCTCATTCAGTAGCTTTTTCACACTTGTTCATTCACCTGCGAATTTCCTAATTTTCTTTTTTTTTTATTTAATAGCTGAATCAAATTGCATTGTGTATATGTATATTTCAATACCCATTCATCAGCTGCTAGATATCTAGGCTGTTTCTGCTTCCTGGCTGCTGAGACTAGAGCAGCAATGAGTATGACTGTATAAGTTTTTCTGTGGGATAGTGTGGGGTCCTTTGTGTATGTGCCTAGAAGCTGTACATCTGGGTCCTACTATGGTTTCATAGACTGCTTTTTAAATTGGGTTGTTTACTTAAAGTCCACCTTTTTATTTTTTAATATCTTTGTATATCCTAGGTACCAAATTCTTTTTCTAAAGCATTATCTATAAAGATTTCCTACTGTTCTGCAGGCTGCTTCTTCACTGTAGTGACGATTTCCTTTGATAAACAGAGCCTTCTTCTTTGTCTATTGTTGGTCTTATTTTCAGCACTGCTAGAATCTGATTCAGAAAGATTCTATCTATGCCTATATGTTAAGGTGAATTTCCTACTTGAGCAGTTTTCAGAGCATTTAAGTCGTTGACCCATCTATAGTTGATGGTGTTTGTTTGTTAGATTAATTCATGTTTTATTTGTTTGTGTTTTGCCTACATGTATGTCTGTGAGTGAGTGTGTGTGTGTGTGTGTGTGTGTGTGTGTGTGTGTGTGTGTGTGTGTGTGCCTGGTGGTGCCTTTGGAGGCCAGAAGAAGGAGTCAGATCTCCTGGATCTGGAATTACAGATGGTTGTTAACCACCGTTTGGATGCTGGGAGTGGAACCCATGTCCTCTGCAAGAGCAAACAGTGCTCTTAAGCACTGAGCCACCTCCCTAGAGTTGTTTTGTGAGAGGTGAGAGTTGGGGGATCTAGTCTCATTTTTCTTCATGTATCCTGGTTCCCAGCTGCATTTGTTGATGATACTTCTTTCTCCAGTATATAATGCTGGCATTCTTGTCAAATGTGTGTGGACTTACATTTGAGTCTTCTATTCCATTGACTTATAAGGTCTTTTTTTTTTTTTTTCATTTTTGGTGATGGCAGCAGTTTGTGTGTGTACATGCTTGCACACACACACACACACATACACACACATGCACACATGCCAGTGCCATACTGCTCTTTTTACTGTAGCTCTACAGTATAATTTGAAACCAGGTATGATGATATCTCCCTCAGAATTCATTTTGTTTAGGATTGCTTCAGCTATCCTGTTTGGGGTTTTGTTTGTTTGGTTTGTTGTTGTTGTTTTGTGCTCTCAGGTATATTTTAAGATTTTTTTTTGTCACACACACATATGTATGTACACAGGTTCTTACTAAGTAGTCCTGATTGGCCTCAAACTTATAGAGATGCACCTGTCTCTGTCTCTCTAATGCTAGAATCAAGGGCATGTGCCATCATGCCTGGCCAAGTTTTTATATACATATACGTATACGTGTACGTGTACGTATATGTATACGTGTGTGTGTGTGTGTGTGTGTGTGTGTGTGTGTGTAGAATAGTCCTATAATTTTGATTAGGGTTGCTTTTGGTAGGATGGCCATTTTTTTCAATATTTAGGTTTCTGACTGATAAGTGTGGAAGGCCTTATGGTGTCTTCACTAATTTATTTACTATCTTAATTATTTTTGTTGTAGATGTCTTGTTTCCTTTATAAGGTTTATCTATAAGTATTTATTTTTGTATGAGGCTGTCTTTATCAATATATTTGCCATTGGCATACAGGTGGGCTACTGGTTTCTGTAGGCTCCCTGTCACTTTGCAGAAAGTGTTTATCAGCTCTCAAGGGGTTTTGTTCTTGAGTGGAGTTTTAAGGAATCTTAGGTATTAAATCCTATCATCTGCAAATACAGACATTTTGACTTCTTATTTTTCTCTTTGTATCTCTTTTATTTTCTTCTGTTGTCTTATTGCTTTAACTGAAACTTCAAATATTATACTGAATTAGAGTGCGGGATATGGAAATCCTTGTTTTGCTCCTGATCTTAGAGAGAATGCTTTGGCCATTTTTAATCTCCATTTAACATGTCATTGGCTATAGGTTTGTCACTTATCCTCTTTATACATTGACATGCTCATCTCCATTCTAAGTTCCTACATTACTATAGTCATGAAAGGATGCTGAGTCCCTCTCTGCATTTTTGAGATGATCACGTGATTTCTGTCATCAAGTTCATTTATATGATGAATCACATTTATTGGTTTACAAATGTTGAACATCTCTGGAAATGAAGGTAACTTTATCATGACAAATGATGTTTTTAATGTGATTCTGAATTCACTTCACAAGTATTTTTATTATACTTTGTATTTAGCCTTGTCTCTTTGTCTCTCTGTCTCTCTCTGTCTCTGTCTCTCTCTCACTCGCTCTGTGTGTGTGTGTGTAGGTCAGTGGAAACTGTATAGAAGTCAGTCCTCTTCATTCAGGGATTGAACTCAGGTCATCAGCTTTGTTGGAAAGTCCATTTACAAATATTTTATCAAGACTTTAAAAAACATAAACATAAACCATGTTCATCAGGAAGATGAATCTGCAATTTTCTTTCATTTTATCTTTATCAGGAAATTACTGGCTTCATAAGAAGAGTTTGGAGTGTCCCTTACTGCTCTATTTTCTGGAATGCTCTGAGCAATGTGGGTGTTGGGTCCTCTTTGGAGCTCTGTTGGATTTCTGCAGTGAGTTCTAATTTGGCTAGCAGAGGTTTGCCAGTGTTATCTTTTCAAAGAACCAACTTTTTATTTCATTGATACTTTGTGGGGGTTTTGTTTGTGTTTCATTAATTCCAGTCTTGATCTTAATTATTTTTCCCTATCTACTGCTTTAGGGATTGGTTTATTCCTCTTCTCTGGAGACATTAATCATTGGATGACTGGTCCTGGTCATTTCTTAGTTAGAAAAAATATATTGATGCTTCAGTCTCATCGCTAGTTATAAATTTATTTTTTCCAAACTATTTTATTAGATATTTTCTTAATTTACATTTAAAATGCTATCCTGAAAGTTCCCTCTACACTCTCCCTGCCCTGCTCCCCTACCCACTGACTCCCACTTTTTGGCCCTGGCGTTCCCCTGTATTGGGGCATATAAAGGTTGCAATACCAAGGGGCCTTTCTTCCCAATGATGGCTGACTAGGCCATCTTCTGCTACATATGCAGCTAGAGACATGGGCTCAGGGGGTACTGGTTAGTTCATATTGTTGATCCACCTAAAGGGTTGCAGACCCCTTCATCTCCTGTGGTACTTTCTCTAGCTTCTCCATTGGGAGCCCTGTGTTCCATCCTATAGATGGCTGTGCGTATCCACTTCTGTTTTTGCCAGGCACTGGCATAGCCTCATACAAGACAACTATATCAGGGTCCCTTCAGCAAACTCTTGCTGTCCTATGCAATAGTGTCTGAGTTTGGAGACTGATTATGGGATGGATCCCCGGGTGGGATAGTCTCTGGGATAGTCCATCCATTCATTTTAGCTCCAAACTTTGTCTCTGTAACTCCTTTCATAGGTATTTTGTTCCCTATTCTAAGGAGGAATGAAGTATCCACCCACTGGTCTTCTTTCTTCTTGATTTTCTTGTGTTTTGCAAATTGTATCTTGGGTATTCTAAGTTTCTGAGCTAATATCCACTTATCAGTAAGTGCATATTTTATGACTTCTTTTGTGATTGGTTACCTCAACAAGGATGATATCCTCCAGATACATCCATTTGCCCAATAATTTCATAAATTCATTGTTTTTAATAGCAGAGTAGTACTCCATTGTGTAAATGTACCACATTTTCTGTATCCATTCCTCTATTGAGGGACATCTGGGTTCTTTCCAGCTTCTGGCTATTATAAATAAGGCTGCTATGAACATAGTGGAGCATGTGTTCTTATTACCAGTTGGAACATCTTCTGGGTATATGCCCAGGAGAGGTATTGCTGGATCNTGTTTTTAATAGCAGAGTAGTACTCCATTGTGTAAATGTACCACATTTTCTGTATCCATTCCTCTATTGAGGGACATCTGGGTTCTTTCCAGCTTCTGGCTATTATAAATAAGGCTGCTATGAACATAGTGGAGCATGTGTTCTTATTACCAGTTGGAACATCTTCTGGGTATATGCCCAGGAGAGGTATTGCTGGATCCTCTGGTAGTACTATGTCTAATTTTCTGAGGAACCGCCAGACTGACTTCCAGAGTGGTTGTATAAGCTTGCAATCCCACCAGCAATGGAGGAGTGTTCCTCTTTCTCCACATCCTCGCCAGCAACTGCTGTCACCTGAATTTTTGATATTAGCCATTCTGACTGGTGTGAGGTGGAATCTCAATGTTGTTTTGATTTGCATTTCCCTGATGATTAAGGATGTTGAACATTTTTTCAGGTGTTTCTCAGCCATTTGGTAATGCTCAGTTGAGAATTCTTTCTTTAGCTCTGTACACCATTTTTAATGGGGTTATTCATTTTTCTGGAGTTCAGCTTCTTGAGCTCTTTGTAGATATTGGATATTAGTCCCCTATAAGATTTAGGATTGATACAAATCCTTTCCCACTCTGTTGGTGGCCTTTTTGTCTTCTTGACAGTGTCTTTTCCCTTACAGAAGCTTTGCAATTTTATAAGGTCCCATTTGTCAATTTTTGATCTTACAGCACAAGCCATTGCTGTTCTGTTTAGGAATTTTTTTCCCTGTGCCCATATCTTCCAGCCTTTTCTCCACTTTCTCCTCTATAAATTTCAGTGTCTCTGGTTTTATGAGGAGGTCTTTGATCCACTTAGACTTGAGCTTTGTACAAGGAGATAAGAATGGATCAATTCTAATTATTTTACATGATAACCACCAGTTGTGGCAGCACCATTTGTTGAAAATGCTGTCTTTTTTCCACTGGATGGTTTGAGCTCCCTTGTCAAAGATCAAGTGACCATAGGTGTGTGGACTCATTACTGGGTCTTCAATTCTATTCCATTGATCTACATGTCTGTCGCTATACCAGTACCATGCAGTTTTTGTCACAATTGCTCTGTAGTACAGCTTGAGGTCAGGCATGGTGATTCCCCCAGAGGTTCTTTTATTGTTGAGAATAGTTTTTGCTATCTTAGGTTTTTTATTATTCCAGATGAATTTGCAAATTGCCCTTTCTAACTCAGTGAAGAGTTGAGTTGGAATTTTGATGGGGATTGCATTGAATCTATAGTTTGCTTTTGGAAGGATAGCCATTTTGACTATATTAATCCTGCCAATCCATGAGCATGGGAGATCTTTCCATCTTTTGAGATCTTCTTCTATTTCTTTCTTCAGGGACTTGAAGTTCTTGTCATACAGATCTTACACTTCCTTAGTTAGAGTTACACCAAGGTATTTTATATTATATGTGACTATTGTGAAGGGTGTGGTTTCCCTAATTTCTTTCTCAACCCGTTTATCCTTTGTGTAGAGAAAGACCATTGATTTGTTTGAGTTAATTTTATATCCAGCTACTGCACTGAAGCTTTTTATCAGGTTTAGGAGTTCTCTGGTAGAATTTTTGGTATTTTTGATAGTATTTATATATACTATCATAACATCTGCAAACAGTGATATTTTGACTTCTTCCTTTCCAATTTGCATCCCCTTGATCTCCTTTTGGTGTCAAATTGCTCTGGCTAGGACTTTAAGTACTATGTTGAATAGGTAGGGAGAAAGTGGGCAGCCTTGTCTAGTCCCTGATTTTAGTGGGATTGCTTCAAGTTTCTCTCCATTTAGTTTGATGTTGGCAACTGGTTTGCTGTATATTGCTTTTATTATGTTTAGGTATGGGCCTTGAATTCCTGATCTTTCCAAGACTTTTATCATAAAAGGGTGTTGGATTTTGACAAATGCTTTCTCGGCATCTAAGGAGATGATCATGTAGTTTTTGTCTTTGATTTTGTTTATATAGTGGATTACGTTGATGGATTTCTGTATATTAAACCATCCCTGCATTCCTGGGATGAAGCCTACTTGGTCATGATGGATGATCGTTTTGATGTGTTCTTGGATTCAATTTGAGAGGATTTTATTGAGTATTTTGCATAGATATTCATAAGCGAAATTGGTCTGAAGTTCTCTTTCTTTGTTGGATCTTTGTGTGGTTTAGGTATCAGAGCAACTGTGGCTTCATAGAATGAATTGGGTAGAGTACCTTCTATTTCTATTTTGTGGAATAGTTTGAGGACAGGTGGAATTAGGTCTTCTTTGAAGGTCTGATAGAACTCTGCACTAAACCCATCTGGTCCTGGGCTTTTTTTGGTTGGGAGACTATTGATGACTGTTTCTATTTCTTTAGGGGAAATGGGACTGTTAGATTGTTAATCTGATCCTGGTTTAACTTTGGTGCCTGGTATCTGTCTAGGAAGTTGTCCATTTCATCCAGGTTTTCTAGTTTTGTGACTATAGCCTTTTGTAGTAGGATCTGATGATGTTTTGGATTTCCTCAGGTTCCGTTGTTATGTCTCCTTTTTCATTTCTGATTTTGTTAATTAAGATACTGTCCTTGTGCTCTCTAGTTAGTCTGGCTAAGGGTTTATCTATCTTTTTGATTTTCTCAAAGAACCAGCTCCTGGTTTGGTTGATTCTTTGAATAGTTCTTATTGTTTCTACTTGGTTGATTTCGGCCCTGAGTTTGATTATATCCTGCCGTCTACTCCTCTTGGGTCAATTTGCTTCCTTTAGTTCTAGAGCTTCTAGGTGTGCTGTCAGGCTGCTAGTGTATGCTCTCTCTAGTTTCTTTTTGGAGGCACTCAGCTATAAGTTTTCCTCTTAAGACTGCCTTCATTGTGTCCCATAAGTTTGGGTATGTTGTGGCTTCATTTTCATTAAACTCTAGAAAGTCTTTAATTTCTTTCTTTATTTCATCCTTGACCAAGGAATCATTGAGTAGAGTATGTTCAGTTTCCATATGAATGTTGGCTTTCTATTATTTATGTTGTTATTGATTTCTTTTCTAGGGTTTCTATCTCCAAAGTTGTCTCACTTTGAGTTTTCTTTATTGTTTCTACTTCCCTTTTTAGGTCCTGGATGGTTTTGTTCAATTCCATTACCTGTTTGTGTTTTCCTGTAGTTCTTAAAGGGATTTTTGTGTTTCCTCTTTAAGGACTTTTACCTCTTTAGCAGTGTTCTCCTGTATTTCTTTAAGTGAATTATTAATGTCCTTCTTAATGTCCTTTTTAATGTCTTCTACCAGTACCATGATATATGATTTTAAATCCAAGTCTTGCTTTTCAGGTGTGTTGGGGTATCCAGGACTGGCTGAGGTGGGAGTGCTGGGTTCTGATGAAGGTGAGTGGTCTTGGTTTCTGTTATTAAGATTCTTATGTTTGCCTTTCCCCATCTGGTAATCTCTGGAGTTGGTTGTTATAGTTGTCTCTGGTTGGATCTTGTTCCTCCTGTGATTCTGTTAGCCTCTGTCAGCAGTCCTGGGAGTCCAGCTCTCTCCTGTGTCTCAGTGGTCAGAGTAGTCTCTGCAGACAGGCTCTCCTCTTGCTGGGAAGGTGCACTGAGGTCTGGTGTTCAGACCTGCCTCTTGGCTAAAGATGAAGGCCCGATATAGGGCCTGTCCCAGAAGATGTGTTGCCTCTGTGGCCTGCACACTTACCTGCATAGACTGGTCTCTGAGGGACCCAGGACCCAAGTTGGCTCCCTAAGGAGCTCCAGCAGGCAAAGCCCTCCAGGGCAGACACCTCTCCTCAGGGGAGGGTGCCCTGATGTCTAGAGCCCAAAACTTGGTCTGTCCCAGAAGCTGTGTTGCTTCTGTGGTCTGTTCAGTCACTATTTGCAGTCCGTGAGCTGACCTGCACAGACTGGTCTCTGAGCAACCCGTTACAAATTCATTTAAGCATTTCCTCTTGGTTTAATTTTGACAGATCAGATGCACCTGGAAAATCATATTTCCTTTGAATTCTCCAACTCAGTGGAATATAGGTTTCCATGTGGTTTTCCCACATTTCTTTGGTAATTGTAATACCTCTACTTTCATTACTAATTTTATTTACTTGTGTTCTCTTTCTATTATTTTAGATTAATTTAGTTAAAGCTTTGCCAGTCTTGCTTATCTTTTCAGAGAGCAAACTTTTCATTTCATTGATACTTTGTAATTTATTTTTGTATTTGATTAATTTCTATCTTGGTCTTAATTATTTTCTTCATCTACTGCTTTGGGGATTGGTTTATTCCTGTTTATTCAATACCTTAATGGTGTCATTAAATTATTTGTTTGAAGTCTCACTGTTTTTTTTTTCTTAATGTGGGTGTATAGTGCTTCACTGTGTGCCATAAATTTTGATGTTGTGCTTTCATTTTCATTACATTCTAGGAACGTCTTTCTTTTCTCCTTAAATTCTTCAGTGACTCATTAATTGTTCAGTAATGTGCTATAAATCTCCATGAGCTGGTGTGCTTTCTGTAGTTTCTTTTGCCATTGATATACAGCTTTCTTCCATTAGGGTAAAATAGAACACAGGGTGCAATTTTAATTTTCATATAATTGTTGAAGCTTGCTTTGTGTCCTAATACATGGTCTACTTTGGAGGAAGCTCCATTGGGTATAGAAAAAAAAATGCATTCTTTAGTGCTTGGGTATAATGTTCTGTAGATGTCTATTGGGTCCATTTGATTTATGTTGTAATTAACTCCAATGTTTCTCTGTTTAGTTTTTGTCAATGCAACCTGTCTATTGGTAATAATGGGGTACTAGAATCACCCACTGTTACTGTGTTGAGATTAATCTTCTTTTCAACTAGTAGTATTTGTCTTATGAGAAATTAGATGCACCTGTGTTTGGTGCACATATGTTTAAAATGAAAATACCTTCTTGATAGATTGTTCCTTTAATGAGTATGAAGCAATCTGGTTTTAAAATTTTCATCTGATTAGTTTTGGTTTGAAGCCTATCTTGTCAAGTGTTAGACTAAATATGACTGTCTGTTTTGTAATTCCATTTGCTTGGATACCTTTTTCTCTAAGGTTGTAATTATCTTTGATGGTGAGATGTGTTTCTTAGAGGTAGTGAATAGATGGAGCCTGTTTTCCATCCAATCTGACCTTTGTGTCTTTTTATTAGGGAATTGAAGCCATTAATTCTCAATTATTATTGAACAATTATTGTAGTAATCCTCCTTTTATTCTTTGTAGTGTCTTCTTAGATATCTTTTGATTCACTGTCCTGGTATTGTTTACTTTTCCCTGGTGATCTCTCAGGTATGCTTATACTTCTTTTCACTCTGAACTTTTCCTTCCAATATCCTCTGAAGAACTGGCTTAGTGGTCTTATATTCCTTTAGCCTGTTTTTAATCAGGAAAATTTTCTGGTACTCTTGCCATTGTAATAGACAGTTTTGCTGGATATAGTAGTCTGGTTGACAGTTGTGACCTTTAAGATGGTATATCTCTTTTCAAGTCTGCCGGGCTTTAAAGGTTTCCATCAGTTAAGCAGCTGTTACTCTAATGGATCTGCCTTTATATGTGACTTGTATATGACTTGGCCCTTCTCTCTTGCTACTTTCAATGCCTTTTCTGTGGTTTCAGTGATTTAACCACAATATATCATGGGGAATTTCTTTTCTGATCCTACTTATTTGATGCTTTATAGGTTTTCATTTCCTTCATTGGGCATCTCTTTCTCTAAATTTGAGGAATTTTCAAGTAGAATTTTACTGAAAATATTTGTTGCATCTTTGTCATGGAAGTCTTCACCCTCTAGGCCCACAGTTCATAGGTTTAGTCTTTTCATTGTGTCCCAAATTTGCAGCACATCTCATTTTGTGAGATTTTTTAAGTTATCATTTTTTGATCAAGTGATCCAGTTCTTCCACTTGACTCTCTACAATCTATTCTGTTGCTGAGATTGTTCATTAGATTAACTGAGTTTTTAATTTCCTTCTTCATTTCAATTTGTGTTTTCTTCAGTGTTTGTCTCTCTGAAAACAGTGTTGATTTCAGGTTTAATTTCTTGATTTGTCCTTTTTCACATAAGCATCTGTTTGTGGTTTTTTTGGAGTTCAGTGACTTTTGTGCTGGTTCCTTTTGTTCTCTCTGTGAAAGATTATGTGGGACTGATTGTTTAATAAGGAGATCATATTACTTGGGTTTTCTATTGCTTGAAGTTCTGTATTGCTTCTGTTTTTGTACTGGGGACTGGGCATCTGAGAATTTAGTGTTGGTTGTCATTTATATGAGAATTTAGCCCACTGTTCTGGGCTTCCAGTAGTGGACAGAGCCATGTCTTTGCTGACTTGGGTCCAAGAACCCTGACTAGGGACAATGAGGGAATGAAGAAAGGACAAACACACACACACAAAGAGAGAGAGAGAGAGAGAGAGAGAGAGAGAGAGAGAGAGAGAGAGAGAAACTGGAATTAGATTAGTGGTTTTCAACCTTCCTAATGTTGAAACCCTTTAAGACTTCATGTTGTGGTAATCTCTATAAAATTATCTTGTTACTTCAAAACTGTAATTTTGTTGCTGTTATGAATCATAATGTCACTATTTGGTATGCAGAATATCTGTAAAAGGGTCACTTGATCCCCTCCACCCCCCAAGAGATCATGATACACAAGTTGAGAACCACTAGATCAGATGGTCTGGGCTCTTGGATAGAGAAGCCATAACAGCCAAGAAGCTCAGCATGTTTATTATATACAATTGAACAGGGAGGGAAGTTATTGCATACAGCTAAACAAAAATGCAGGGTTTATGGTACACAACTAAACAAGGAAGCACTTTTAACTATTCCTGGTAGGAGCAATCTCTTTAGTGGATCAGTCTTTAGGCAGTAAACATGGGGGAGAGAAAGCTGCAGTGGGCATTTCCTGCATATACTGTCAACATTTGTACTTAGACCTGAATCTTTTGCCACTCCCTCTGAGTGTCACTCAGGTAAGACTTTGCCACTCCCATGGGGCTGAAGCACTTGGATCCTTGGCATGGTCATTTCCATGACAACCAATACATATTTTCTCAGGACTTTATTTGCTCCCTACAGGACTGCATGGCTTGGGGAAAATCCCAGGGAGTGAAGTGGTGTGTACCTATCTGGTTTCTTCCTGTCCCTGGCATCACAGCAACAACACGAAGTGGCTAAGATGCTCAAGTACAGGTTTAGGGAAAGCTGGATCTCTTACCAAATTCAGATGCAGAGCATCAGTGACTGAGTGGAGTTACTGGGGCATACAAATTTGTTCATTTTAGGGACATGGTGTTATGATTCAGGCTAGCCTTGAAGTTGTGATCCTCCAACCCCAGCCTCCTGAGTTCTAGGACTACAAATAAAATACCACTATATCCACTTTTGAGTCTCAAATTTTCTACCTATAAAATGAGTGCATGATATGTACATCGTAGGTTTACTATAAAGATCAAAATGAGTCTGTATTTATAGTACATTGCATGGGTTAAGATATATAACAGATAGTAAATAAAAACAATTATGGTTTTTCTCTCAGAAGGCCTTGCTACTAGTGGCTGATGAAGTACCCAGAGACAAAGCCTAGTCCTTTACGGTCTCTTCCCAACTAAGAGACGGACAAGTTATCTCAGAGGCATCACAGGGACCCACCTGAGAGAGATGAATCCTGTTTCCAAGGGGGATCTGCAAGTTTCGACAAAGCAGTGAAATACTATGCAGAGGAGACCATCCCATGAGACCCTCCCCTGAGGAGAATTCTGTGAATGAATATGAGCCTGGGGATGAGGATATGGAGCCAGAAGAGACACTCCAGTCACAGAACTCTAATCTGGAACCAGGAAGCTGGGATCCACAATCTATACTCCCTGAGTCCCTTGGCTTCTTGTTCTCTCCCTTGCCTGGCTCTTAGCTTTAACATTCTTTACAATGGAAAGCCCTTCTCTGCTCCTTTCAGAATCCCACTGAAGACCTATAACCAGTGATCCCTGAGAGAATATGCTTATGGCTCTAAACCAAAAATACCCTGGAGTGTCACCTGTCACATCTCACCCACATTCACTTGTTCCTCTTCATGGAAATCAGACAGCAGCACAGAGCACCCCACCTTAAATGAAGCACCCCTTTCCTGTCTGCAAGCCCCTGCTGCTCCTGAGGCCTCCCAGCATAGGGGGCTTCCACCCCAACACTTTCAATGGATGACACACTCTTTTACTCTCTCCCATGCATCTCATTTCTTTCTGGCGACCTGTCTCCCAAAGCCCTGCTCTCCATCTATGATCGCAGGGACCCCAAATGCCTGTCCCCTTCTGGCCAACAGCATCCAAGACCCTGGGCATTTGTTTTCTCACTGCACGGGGCTACACACTGATACATTTGTACCACAGGAAGCAGAAAGCTAGTTTAACATCTCATTTATTTCATAGATGAGAAAGTAATTCCCCGCTGAATGATTGTCCCGAACCAACAATTCAGAGAGGAGGAATTTACTGGGCTGCCGAGGACCAGGGTGCATTACTGTCACGCCGTTATACAAGGGAGCTGGAACCTTTTTTTCTCTCTCTCCTGTTAGCCTGAAGAGAAAAGCCATTAAATATGATTAAGGTTAAGAGATTGCTAAAATTACAAACAGCCGCCATTCAATTATTTTGCTCTATAAAATGCAACGCAGATTGGAGTTATTTCTCTGAAATGTGTTTTTAGAAAATAACATAACACAACTAATGTGGTCTGATCTAGCAAATCAGGTTCCAGATACCACTTCTAATGCAAAGCTAAAAGGCTCATAATTTAACTCAAACTTTGTAACTTAAGGTCGTCAGGTTTTTACTTTATAGAAAAGCTTTATAAAGAGGAAAAAAAAATCAATAACATCCCAAGTTTAAAGTCATCCACAGCCAGAGAGTCAATCAATGTTATCACTCATTGAGAGATAGACAGAGTCTTCCTGCACATGTGTGTGCATGCAGACAGTCTTAATGCACATGTGTGTGCATGCATGCTCTGGTGTGTGAAGTTGATCATTCACGTGCGTGCACTTGCATGAGGAGGCATGAGGGTGTCATCCTCTGGAATGCCCATACACCTCTTTTGAGATGGGGGTCTCTCATTGGCCTGGAGTTCCCCAGTCAGACCCTGGGGATCCTTCTGTGTCCACTTCCATGCCCTCAGTGGTTAGTGTGCATAAGGGCACGCCACCATGTTCAGCACTTTTCCCTGAGTGCTAGGAACCACGGTCCTCATGCTTGCAAGACAAGTGATTTTCCAACTGAGTCTCTCCCAGCACTGAACAGAATGCGGTTTGTTTTCTGTTTTCTAATTTAAAGATAAAAGAAATAGCATCGGTGTGGGCCTAAACACTGGAAGTAAATCTCTGGGTCTTTTTTTTTTTTTTTCCTTTCGGTTCCTAGGACAGAAGCTGAGTACTAAGACGTCAGTTTCAAAGGTGGTAGAAAATGGAAAAATAACTCCTCTAAGCCTATGCAACCCACATGGCCCCAGGGACCTCCCCTGGTGCCAGGAAGAGAAGCCCAGGCACTTACTCTCCTGCCCTTGGCCTCACGGTTCGCAAGGCAGATGACTTAATCTCAGCTTAGGACGAATAAAAAGCCCAACTGCATTGAAATGAATTTTCTGTCCAGTTTGTGCTGAAAGTAAAAATAACTGGAAATCCAGACAAACCTCTATGCAGATATATTAGTGGCTGGAGATTTCTGGTTATTACGGTTAATAAAACACCAGAATTACATTATGCTCTGTTCACAGGCTCTGGCCCAGGACTCACAGTCCCTCTAGACAGAATAGAAGCCATTTATGAGCATAAACTTTGTACACAAGCTAAACACATAAAGCCATGTATTAGAATTGGACCAAAAAAAAAAAAAAAAAAAAAAAAAAAAAAAACATTGCAAGCTAAATAGAAGACAGCTAAATGCCAAATCCCCTGGGGCTGCAGAGATGAGGGCCACTTCCAGGACGCACAGGTGGATTTTTCTCTTGGCCACTCCAGCCAGTAAGATTACCCATAAGGAACCTCATAGGCTCCCATGCTTCAGATCATATCTTCAAAGGAGTATCACTCAGACCTCAAATCGCAATGCCTTGGGAACCCACAGAGCTCTGCAAAATGGAGCTGAGGCTTGGAAAGGCAGAAATATGCAAAAGAGAAGGCGTAGGGAAAAGGCACAGAACTGTTTTGTACCAGCTCGGCTCCAACGGCTGTCAAGCTGCTGCTGTTGAGCCAGAAGCACGTGGTTAGACAAAGGGTTTCATCTGACTTGTGGATAGGTGGACATGAAAAGAAACCACGAATAAATATTTTACATTTGGAGTGTCCCTGAAAATCTATGATAGATAATCGGTAGGGACACTGTGAGGACACACCTTTCTGTCTCCTCCCAACTCCACGTGCTTCCCTGCAAACCCTTCCTGCTCATCTAGCGAACTTCCCACTTTCAGTCAGCAATGGGTATTGAACGCCTACAGTCTGTGCCAGACTTTGTGCTCCAAGTTGAGTTCCTGTACTCAGGGAAGCCTTATTCGATGAGGGAGGGGTGCATATGTGCAAATAATTATAAATCAATCAATCTGGTGGATGACAGAAGAGGCATGTGAGAGGGGTGTATCAAGGTAGGCTGACCCCCTCCCATGGAGTCAAGGGGGTTTCCTGGAAGAGGGGCAGCTCAACCTGGTCTGGAGTACAAACTGTTAGCCAGGTAGGGAGCTCAAAAAGGCAAGAAAGGTAGTCCAGTCTGAGGGCAGAGTCTATATAGATGCAATACAGATGCAGGTGCTAATAGCATGTCAGGACCCTGATGTGATGGGCAGCGTGGCTAAACTATGGAATGAGAAGGGGTATGCCAGGAGAAAAAAAATATCCAGGAAAACAGTCCAAATTGGGAAAGCCCTTTGTACGCCACACTAAAAATGATGGAGACTCACTGAAAGTCTTCCCACTGAGCAACGGCAGATGTGATTCTGAGAAAGATAGCCGTGGCGGTAATATGGGGGACTGAGGTAGATGAGGGAGACAATGGCAAGGAGAGCAGGCAGGAGGCTGAGAGGCAATAACGCTAGGAAAGGAATTGTCAAGTCTGAGCTAAGGCTGTGGCTGCAGAGCCCATTCGGGAGTGATTGATTTAAGAGGTATTTAGACAGTAGAAGCCGGAGCACTTGACGTTGATTGAACGAGAGCAATAAGGAGAGTGTGAGAACAAAGCTGCAGCACAGGTACCCAGCAGGCATCCTGGAAATCAGGGGCTGAGACTCAAGAAGGTACTGGGGGCCTCGGGGACCCTGCACTCTCTGCTCAAGGTCACAGAGAGATGAAACGGCCTCATCCCACCCCCCCCCCACGCAGCCACGATGCAAATGACCCATTGCCAATGGCTCAAAACCCCTAACCCCCGAATCAAAGCAGAGATTGCTTAGGACTGAAAAAGAGACAATACAACGGGAAACATGGAGGCTTCCTGTCCACGGTCATGTCCTAGTTTTAAGATGAGGCCGTTACTGGAACCACAGGTAGTATAATGAATCAGGATGGTGTTGACTGGAACAAGTATGTCCCATGGAAGTCCAAACATGGAAGACTGGACAAGACAGCTCAGTCAGTCGGTCTGAGCCCTGGAATCTGTGTTAAAGAGACAGATTCCATGGAGTGCTGGGGAGGAAGAGATAGAAGGGCTCCCTGGAGTTCTCTGGCCAACAGGGTTAGGTTACTCAGCCATCCCCAATGAAAGACCTTGTCTCAAAAAGCAAAGTAGATGGCTCCCGTAATCTTTACACCTATAATTAAACTCTGGTCTACACTTGTTCACACAACACACACATATGTGTGCCTGCACACACACACACATACAGACATATATCTTCCCATAGGGAGAAGTACACCTGTATACCTGCTCATACAGGAACATGTACATACACACAAGTTCAAGCATAAACCAAGATGTTAGGACCAAGGATAAGACTAGATATGAGATACCCCACAAATCAATACAGGGCACAATTTAACCAGGCGAAAACAAAGACTAGAGAACAGAACAATGTAGTGAATTGGAAATAGTTAAAGGGAGTTTGAGTGGCAGAACGATGGAGGAGTGGGCACCGGGATCTTGCTGAGCTTCTGCCTGTCTCTTCCTCGCGTAAGCTTCAGCACAGTCCGAGATGGCTGGTGGTAAGGCTGGAAAGGACTCTGGAAAGGCCCACACAAAGGTGGTTTCCCACTTTCAGCAGTTCCCTGTGGGCTGTATTCATTGACAACTGACCTCTAGGACAACCAGCCATGGACTGCTCCGCACACCCCCTCCCCCTGTCACTCGCAACTTGCTATGCGTGGAGATGAGGAATTAGATTCTGGTCAAGGCTATAATTGCTGGTGGTGTTGTCATCCCACACATCGACAATTGCTGATCGGGAAGAAGGAACAACAGAAGACCGTCTAAGGATGCCTGGATTCCTTATTATTTCAGGACTCTCAATTTTCCTAACAGCTGTCCAGTGTTGGTGATTCCAGTGGACTGTGTCTCTGTGGAAAACACAATTCTGCCTTTTTATAATTCTATTCGAGCAAGTTGGAGTCTTAATTAGCCTTCCAACCAACCAGATGTCTGCATTCCAGTCTTACCAATATTTAAGTGTTACTGTGGCTTCAAAGAAGCTATTGATTCTGAAGGTTTTGATTGGGTTGACTGTTTTTGGTTTTATTTTTTTAACTGTTTGGATTTTAATTGTGATGCAGAAGTTATAGTAACAAACGTTTGGTTTTGTATAGACATTATTTCCACTCTGGTGGATAAGCTCAGTAAAGGTCATATCCCCCCCCCAAAAAGTGGGGTGCATTCAGCTACATGCCCCAGTAAAATGTCCTGGATTCTCTCGTGCTTGTCTACAGATTCATCTGGAAGTTCTTCTGCCCTGGATATTAAGCTTCCTTCTATAGAGCTGGAACCAGCTAACTGGGATGAGGCCAGCATTCAGGCACTAAAGCATTGTGTGAGACGGTTGTCGCTTAGGACGATCCAGCTGAAGACAGAAGGCTCTCTTGGAGTCTGTAAAGAAAGGGAGTGGAAGAGGTGGCCCAGCCCTGGCAATGCTTTTGACCCCAGGGCTCTCAGGAACATGCCATAGAGATGCCTTAGATTCTTCCAGGCTTGGCAAATATTTGAGGAAGTCCTGCAGGCGTATTTCTATATGAACTCCGCTTGGCCTCAAGGCACACTCGTATAATGAGGCTATTCTTATATCAATGTGCCATCCAGGTACTCCTATTCCAAAGGCAGCTGGGTCCAGCATCAGGACCCACAAAGTGAGAGTCAGGTCACATCGCTCACCGGGAAGGAAAAAGAAAAAGAGAAAGAAAAAGATATTCTCAGGTTGCCAAGGCTTCTGTTGTGTAATGTTGTGGCAGGCGAAGTTGGGGCTCCTTTATATACTTAATCATGTTCCATTTCCAGCTGACACAACTCAACACTGTATGACACAGCACCACTTAATAAGACTCACTCTCAACTTCAGAAGAGGGATGATGAAGCTGAGGCGGTGGGGTGGGGGGAGAGTGAGAGGAGGGGAACAGCTGAGCCGCGAGGATGAAAATGATAGGGCTTTATTTTAAAACAGAAAGTCTGTTGTCAGTTTAGATTATAGGCTAAGCAACCGGGACAGGTCCTTGGAGGTTAGAGACATCGCCCAAGCACAGCAGACTCTTCGGTACAGAGGCACTGAGCTGGAAGAAGCCAAGGCCTTGCTTGAGGAAGTGGGGTAGCTGTGCATATCAGGTCAAAATAACATTTATCGTAGCTTCTGGGGAGGGATGGAAGCCAGTAAAAGCAGTTGTTCCTGACCTGGACAGCAGCCCAATCTTACTTCTCTAAACAAACAGTATTTCCCCTGAAAGCAGGGAGCATGATCTCTTACCCTTGTAAAAACTCTATCGCACCACGTTGCTGCTCTGCCAGAGACATCTCTTCCACCCAAGGGTTTGCCATCATCCCCAATGAGAATGAGAATGCATAGAGATATGGAGTGTGTTGGAGCCTTAGGAATCAAGGAATTTTGATTTTCTTAGTTCATCCATTGGAAAATCAGGCCCAAGAAGTTAAGGAAAACTGTAGATAGTGAGACCACCCACTCTTAGCGGTTCATTCAGATCCCAAACCCAGGATAGGACTTCTTAGCCTTCATCTGTTGCTCCTTCAGTGACACCTTATAGCCTCTCAGATTGTGTCTTAACGTAACATTCAGAGGTGTCTGTCCACACACCCATCCATCCACCCACTCATCACTATTCCACCCACTCACCTATCCACTCCCCATCCATCCACATATCTACCATCCACCGTGCCCACCCATGTAGCATCCATCCGTTTTGCTCAGACCCTTATCTGTTCAACCATCCTTGCTTCCAACTCCCCTCTGTCAGCCTCATTCCACCTCCATTGTTTCTTCCCTTTCTTCTTCAAATACTAGGCTCTGTGGAGGAGGAGCTACCAAAGCCCAAGAGCACACCATGAATTACTTCCATATTGTGCTCCGTCCCTTGTCTCCTTGCTCCCGAGAGAGGAAGGAAAACACACATGCAAAGCTGAACCCCAGTCCACATGTGAGAGTTACAGTGTGGGCATAACCAACCTGGTATTGACTGTAAGATGAGTCAGCTGGGATTTGATGAAGAATTTGAGAAAATATGGTGGTGGGGGCAGAGAGAGAATTTGAATGTTTTAGTAAAGGGCACTGGCAAGTCACATAGCAATGAAAAGTATTCTAGGCAAAAAGCACAAAGATGACCTTCCTAAAATGCGCTTGTCTGGTGGATTCGGGTACACTACAATGTTTTGGTTGATTTTGATTTGATTTTGTAGTTCTCAGAATCAAACCCAGAGTCTTGTATAAGGTAGGCCACAACAAGTGGTCTAGCCTGAGTTCCTTCCTCTGACCATACTACTCATTCTGTTTGAGTTCATCTGTACCCAAGAAGGTCCTTTAAAGCACTCTCTCATAAGGGACCGTTATCTCATGACTGCCAAGTATCATTGGTCTTAGAAATAAGTTAATTGCTGGACACCATCTGTGGCCCAAAAGTTAGATCACGCCTACCTGCCGTTTATTCATGGAATAACATCTTCAGGTGAAGTCTTGGATCTTACAATCACTATAATCTGGAATTTATAAGTGTTAGCTACATTGATGTCTTATTCCTTCTCTGTAGATAGGAATAAGCCTGTATGGACAGAGCAGAGCCTCTATGTCATCAATGGGGATACAACAAAGGGGAGACTTGTATATAGATTTCAGGTAGACATGTGACCCAGTGGAGAAGACAGGCACGTGAGGGCACAGAAAGGGGTGTGTGCATGTGACAGAAGTGGGCACGGCGTGGGTAGAGAGCTTTGCTTCTTTTCAAAATAAGCTAAGAGACCCTACACATCAGACCTAGATATCCCCGCCACCCTCCGAGCTGTCTCATCTACCCTAACTTCTAGGTGTATGTTTTCAACGTGAGTTTACAAATGAGAAGTTATTTGTCAGTTGCTTTCACATCACTCTCAGAGGAGAAGTAAAAATAACATCTCTCTAGAGCAGTGGTTTCCAACCTTCCAAATGCTGTGACCCTTTAATACAGTTCCTCATGTTGTGGTGACCCCCAACCATTAAATTATTTCTGTTGCTACTTTGTAACTTCATAATTTTACTAGTATTTTAAATCACAATGTAAAGATCTGTGTTTTCTCGTCTTAGGTGACCCCTGTAAAAGGGTCATTTGACCTCAAAGGAGCTACAACCCACAGGTTGAGAACCATTGCCCTAGATGGTTTTGGTCCTCTATTCCCACTTCATGGGACTCCAGGCACATCCCCCGCATCCCTAAGGAACACTTGTTTGGAGAGCTTTGTTACCCATTCTAACCTTGAAACCTGAATTGGTTGCTTTTTTTTTGTAAGTTTGGACAAAGGGGGTTTATTTGGTTTTCAGTCCACCCTTCATGGCCGCAGGCGTGTGAGGCAGGCATAATAGTCAAGGACCCTCACTCAGCACATTTCCATTCATACACAGGAAGCGAAGAGACAGGAGAAAGTTGGGTGGCCAGGCTATAAAACATCCAAGTCCACCCCCCAGTGACATACTTTCTCCAGCAAGGCTCCACCTCTTCAGGGTTCCATAGCCTTCCCAAAGAACATCAGTAGCCCTGAACTGAGTGCTCAGATACCTGGGCCTATAGGGGACAGTCCTCATCAAACCACCACTGCTCCATGTGACTGCCACTCAATTCTGCATAGAATCTTCTCAATCCAGACTCTCCAGAGCCTTCTTCCACTCAAGGTTTTATCCTAATTCCCTAAGATAGAGTGCGCCTACACTGAGTATCATAGTCCTCCTTGTTCAATGGTCACTGAAAACACCTCTCTGGTATCTCACATCTGTATGGTGAGTTACTGGAATGGATTCAGGCTCCTGGACCACTCTCTTCCCAATTCACTATCCAGCAGCTACCTGAATCCAGAGTTAGGCCAATACTTGGCAGCTATCGCTCTGTTCAGAGCCCCTCTTCATCAAAACGCCATGCCTTCTCCCTGCTTGACCAGCGTCTGCTCTCCAGGCCTTACACCCAGCACCCTTCCCCTGCTCTTGACACAAAGAGGAGACAGATTTCTCTGCTCAAGAGGCTGGAAACCATGGTGATGGCCATGACTAAAGCACAGAGAAAGAGAGGGCTGCTAGAGACGGAGAGGAAGGGACTTTGATTGCATGGTAACGCATCAATTCCTTCCGTCTCAGAGCAGCTTCAAAGTGGAAAGCGTACAACCTATCTCCACCCTCATCAGAAGACATCGCTGTGGAAAAACCCTGTGCCCTTGTGCATATTGAAACAAGGAGTTCACGGATCTGTTTTTCTGCCCTAAATGACTGGGTTGGAAACTAGGTTTGTCAAATGTTTGTAGAGGGTCGCGGGGTCCTGGAGGCTCCTGTGGTGCAATGACTGAAGCACCGTCTAGTCAGTTCTAGATTCACATATGCTCCATTACCGGCTGTGTGATTGGGCTAGCTACTTAGATCCTCAGCTCGGAGTTGGTAACAGAGTTGGAGACAATGCTGGAGAGACAGCTCCCCCAGGGCCTAGCAGACAGTGAGCACTCAACAAAGGGTGCTTCTTACAGTGCCAAGCACTGTGTCAGAGCCCAGAGAAGTAGGCTGCAAGACAACACAATTTATCACTGCCCCCCCTCACCCCCATTGTTGCCCACTTTTCCTTTGTTGGTGAGCTCAGGAGGGGTCATGCATGCAGAGAGCCAGAGGAGTTGGGAGTGAAAGAGGAAGCCAAGGCTAACGGAGGAGGGAGGATGGATCCCTCCATCTCACTCTTCCCTCCCTCACAGGAACAGCAGCCATCAGCTTCTCCTCTCCCCTAACTTGTTTCCATGGTTCCCACCCGGGCTGCCTCAAAAATCTGTCACGCTTTTAGCATAATGTGTAGTGAGCACCACGAAAAAAGCTTGTGTCACCGGCAGAGGCCAGGCCAGGCCCTTCCTCCCGTTCCCTGGGGAGGCTTCTGGCCCCCGAGGTCAGGCTGGGCACCTGCAGCCTGAATCTCCTCTGAGTTCTTGGCTCGGTCCAAATTACCTGTGCTTGCCAGGTCTCCCTCACAGGTGGACCCATTAATGGTGTTGCGCGCACAGCCTGTCAGCTCCCTAATTACACCTTTCAGTGGCGAGCTGCCTGGTCCATTTCTATGCTTTCTGTTGGGTATCTTGATCCTTGCCATTGTCAGGATAAGTTGCGCTGTGGCCTGGCTGTCAGAACAGAGATGATGGCTCTTGTTTTAGCTAGTCTTTTATTTGTCTTATGGTCAACCATCCTCTTTTAAGAAGAAGAAGAAGAAGAAGGAAAAAAAAGGTAGAAAGAACATAGAGCTGACTGTAGAATTGAAAGCTCATTTTCATCATCTATTTGCTGAGCATTTCTGAACAAATCATTTAACCTCTCTGGGTCTACAGCAGGGGGTGATGTTAAGAGGTACCCCACATATGAGATCATGTATAAGGAAGTCTTTGGTATAGCTGTGAAGGGGAGTTTGCTATTCTTCCTCAATCCTGAAGAGGGGACGTGGATTTGGACCTTGGTATATGTAGTTAGCCTACTGGGTGACTTTGAGTAAGTCACTCAACCCCTCTGATCCTCTTGTTTTCCTGAGCACATGGGAATTAAGAAAAAGCAATATACACGTTATCTTCTAGGATTGCTGTGGGACCAACTCATATCAAAGACACAATCAACTTGAAAATCACGAAGAGCTGTATACCAGTGAGGTGCTGGTGAGACATAAAACAAGATTTAAGAGGCTGGGGCAGAGTGGGTTAGAGCACTAGCTGCTCTTGAAGAGGACCCAAGTTCAATTCCCAGCACCCACACAGCAGCTCACAGCCATGTAGCTCTAGTTCCAGAGGGGCCAGTGCCCTCGTCTGGCCTCCATAAGCACATGGTGCACATGCATATGAGCAAGCAGATGTTCATGCACATGAAGGAAAAATAAATATTTTAAAACAAAAAACAAAACCAAGAGGAAAGTGCATTTACAAAGCAAGTATGAGGACCTGAGTTCGTATTCCCAGGCCTTATTGTAGAAATCTTTGTGTGAGTCCACATGTCCATGTAACCCCAGTGCCGTGGGGGACAGAGACAGGAGGACAGCTGGGACTCTCTGGATGCCAGCATAGCTCTAAGATCAGTAAGAGACTCTGTCTGGAGGAAATAAACCAGTGAGTCACTGATCAGGGAGCTGATGTCGTCTTTGGTCTCTCCATGTGTACGTGCACTTCTCTCTCTTTCTCTCTCCCTCTCCCCCTCTCCCTGTCCCCACTCTCTCTCCTTCTCCCTTTCCCTCTCCCTCTCTTCCCACCCCCATCCTCTCTCACACATACACACAGTATTTATAGCAAGCTTGCAGATAAGAAGGGAGACCCATGGGCTCTAGTTGTTGCCTGGCCCCGTTCTCTCAGGCCTCCATCACAGTGAGCAGGATGAAATGCGGAGAGGCAGGGGAGATGTGAGTCCAATGCACCTCTTCAAGGGCAGCGCGGAGCTCACAAGTACAACAGAAAGACTCCTTGACTACTTGCTAGGATCCAAAACTTCGCATTTGACCCCACACTTTAACAGATCCTCCTGTCCCTCAACCCCACCCATTCTGAGAAAGCATTATTAACATTCATGTTCAACAGTGGAGGAACACTTGAAATTGACAACCCAGATGACTACATCTAACCAGGCACAGGGCTCAATCCTCAAAGTAAGAGCTTCTTATGTTTCTTGGGTGCCTCTGTGTGCAAGGCCTGACCCACCGCTTTCCCTGACCTAAGCCTTGGGTCCCACACAGGATATGATGCTTTTTTTTTTTTTACTGTTGAAACATTATTTATTACTCAATATAAGTTCATGTCTTTCATAGCTAATGGAAAATGTGAGCTGGTCACTTACTTTTTTAGATGAGAAATCAAACACAGAGCATTCAGGCAGTTTTCCGGGAGTAGGTATAATATCTAGTCAATGCATCTTATTCCTTTTTAAAAAATAACTCTTCATGGTGGCACACGCCTTTAATCCCAGCATTTGGGAGGCAGGGGCAGGCAGATTTCTGATTTCGAGGCCAGCCTGGTCTACAGAGTGAGTTCCCACCTTGTCTCGAAAGAAAAAAAAACCTCTTTTCTTAGCTCTTTGTGGACTTCATACAGTGTAATTTAATTATATTTACCCCTTGTTATTCTTCCTAACTCATCCCAGACCTACCCTACAGAATTTGAGAACGTTTTTAAGTCAGGGGATTAAGATCTAGCATATATAAAGAATTGCAAATATTAGACACAAAAATCCAAAACTCCCAATTAATAAACTGGCTAACGGAATGAATCATTGGAGAAATGAAAATCCATACTACTTTGGAATTCCATCTCACCCCAGTCAGAATTGCTACCACCAAGTGGTGACAAATGCTGGTGTAGATGGAGAGAAAGAGGAGCCCACATATGATGATAATGTAAGTACAAAGTGGTGCAGCCATTTTGTAAATAGGAAAAAAATAAAACAGAACTGCCACACGACCCAGGTACAGCAATGCTGGGCAGACACCCAAACGACCTGACATCCTACCACGGAGACAGGTGCTCATCCAGGGTTATTGTTGCACCGTTCACAAGAGCAAGGAGATGGAAGCAGCCTACAATGTCATCAACACAGGAATGAAAATGTGGCACACACACACACACACACACACACACACACACACACACACACACACACATATATATATATATATATATATATATATATATATACACACACACATACACATATATATATATATGTATATATATGTATACACACACACACACACACACACACACACACACGCACGCACGCACGCACGTGCGCGCCCGCACGCCCGCAATTCAATTATAGCCACCTATACAGACAGCAAAGTGTACTCTTGCCTATTGTTTATTATATCCGAAAATAATCAGGTTGAGGGCTACAGCTAGCAGAGAATCCAGCTTACATACCCGAGGACTAGCACAGAGAGAACACTTAGCTCTGCCCTATCCTCTCATCCCCTTACCACAGTTCTGTGATAGAGAGGAGAAGGCTGAGGTGTGGGGAGATTAGGTGATTAGCCCAAGGTAATGAGAAAGAGGAAAAGCTGAGATTTGAACCCATTTCTGCACTTTCTATTAACCCCTCAGCGAGCCTTTCCCTACAAGAGGTTTAATGTCCCAAGGATCAGCTATCAGGGACAGGAGCTGGAGCAAACATCCGGGAAGGCAAAGATATCCTTAGGGCACACAAAATCATTCCACTGTTCCAGGACAGTCCTCTAATGAGTGTGCACATGTGTGTGCTCAGACACACACACACACACACACACACACACACACACACACACAGCAGATTCCCTGCAGCCTAGCTGACTCCCAGGGCGCGGCTCTCACTAGCTGCGACTAGCTCCTTCCCCAGATGTCACCATCAGAGCCACTGATCACCAGGCCAGCCGTCATCCTTTCTGACAGCACAGCAACACTCCTCACCTCTGAGGGTCCTGTCTCTCTCAATGGACTCTGCTGGACAGATAGTGAAAGTGAAGGCCACAGCAGCCCATCCTCCACCCAAGGACTCACTCCCACACTGGAAAGAAAGCACATTTCATAAGAAAAGAAGAAGGAAGACGCAGGCCCAAGAGAAGAAGCACAGCTTTCTCCACCAGCTGCTGCTCAGCCCTTATGTGTCCTGAAGATACACCCAGCGCTCTGTGTGTGAGATGCCTGGAGCTGGGTTCAAGTCTCGAGTTTGCCGTGTCCCCAGGCAGCTACTTCCCAGCGAGCTTTTACCTCCTCTTGGGCTCTAAGAGCCACCATGTTCAGTGGCTCATTTTCCACTGCTCCATAGGAAGCAAGTTAGTGATAACAGAAGAACAGTTAGTAATTGTTGCAAAAGCCCAGCCCCTCCCTAGAAGCAGGCACTCTGAGATCTACAGGTAACCACTGCTCCCTTCTGCTGGACCACGAGGGAAGAGCAAGAACCTGCCGCCCTGACTTGGGACAAGTCTTGTTTCTGGCAAAGTTGCTGGCTCAAAACAGGGGTTCAGTATAGCAAGGTGGATGGATAGATGGATATGAACAGACAGATGGATGAACAAACTGACAGAAGTGCATGTGGGTGGACAGACAGAATGGTTAGATGGGTACATGGCTGGATGGACTGGTGACATATGGACAGATAAGTCTGTTGAAATTTGTGTTTCTCTTCCTCCACCATATTCTGTTCCACCCCAAGGTGACCACCTCCAAGAGTACATTCAAGACGCACACGGACCCCCATGGTCACACACCTAGGTGAGGGTTTCCTTAGGTGCTCTGGCCTTGGCTTTCCCACCCTGCCCTGCTGGCTAAATGCCCTCTGTGCAATGAGGAACCCTTTTGCTAGCCGATAATTAGCTATGGAGAAAGCCAATTAAAAATAGAACCCAGAAAAAAATAGAACCCAGATTAATAAGAGGGTGCAGGTGTACTGTTGCCTGCAGATGTACAATGAATTGCTTTAATTTGTGAAGAAACCTCTTCTAGTCTTAAGAGATGGATGGCCTCCAGACACTCAGCTCCCACTTCTCAGCAGAACAAATACTTGCTTTCTTTTTTTTTTTAAAGACAATATTGCTATGTAGCCCAGGCTAGCCTTGCAGTCATAACAATCCTCTTACCTTAGCATCCCTCTCCTTCAACACTCCTGAGAGTTAGGATTACAGGTGTGAGGAATTCCAGGCTAATTTCCCTCTTTAACCAACATACCGGTCAAACATCTGCACAGCTTTCTGGGTGTCAGGATCGCTCCTCCTGTGAGGCACACGGCAGGGATGCGGCAGCTGCTCAAGTGGCCCCTGCAACAGCTATAGAAACAGGGGCTTCTGTCTGCTGTCCCGAGGCATTGGCCTCTGTTGGCAGTGAGCTTGTGGGGGATAGGAGGGTGCCTGTGTCTGGAATTGTGTGCATGGCACTATAAATGTCCTCCCTCCTCCCCTTCATTCTGGTGACAAGTCCAGTGTGACTGAGGACTTGGCGGGACATCTCCTGCCATCTGACAGTGGAGCTGAGAACGCCGATTCTGCCTGGGCTTACTAGATAGAGCTAGTGGTGAAGCACAAACCTATAGTCAAAGGTGTGTAGGGTCCAATCCCTCAGGCAAGTGCTCGCCCTCTCAGAGCCTGGGCGCTAGCATCTGGAAAGAGATTTGACAAGGCTGAGGGATGGCTCCATGGGTAATGGTGTTTGCAGCCAAGCCTGATGACCTGAGTTTGATCCTTGGAACTCATGCAGTAGGAGAAAATTTGTTCCTGAAGGTTGTCCTCTGACCTCCGCTTGTATCCTGTGGCATATGAACATGTGTATATACGCATGTGTATGCATGCGCAGTGCACACATGCACACACACAATAAGTAAATAAATGAGATAATACAGACAATGCGCCTTAGTCTCTGATGTGTGAAAGTGTCTGTCATCACCGTCAGCCTCACTCTGTCCACAGACTTGCAGCTTCCAAGAAGGCAGGAATCACATGGAAGTCTGTGTAGCAACTCCTCAAACACTAACGGGAAGACTGGCCAACCTGGACCTGTGAACCACACTCAGGCCAGGTTTCCAGAACTCAGTGTCTTCTATACTCTGCAGGAGTGAGTGTCAGCTATAAAATCTCCCATGTTTCTTCTCTGCCAAGAGCCCATGTTACCCTGTGCACAATAAACAAAATGAGGGGAGTGGGGGGTTGGAAGACAACAAAAGAGCAAAGTCTGAGCTGCTGGGAGACCCCCATCTTCTCCTGGTGGGTTTGGCCTCCGGGGAGGGTGATGTGGGCATCCTTGCCTCCGTGTGGAGATGCAGGAGGTGCTGGTGACATTAAATGCCGATTACTCTCGGGGCATGGGATTGCTGGGCTGTGGCAACTCACCCCCCGAAACGCCTGATTGCTTAAGCATCGCTTTGCAAATGTTTATTTTTTTTCCCCATGAATCTTTAATCAGGTACCTTAACGAAGCACACAGCAGCCATCTCCAGAGTACTGCTGGAGATGGCTACATCAGTTCCTTTAGTCACATAGGGCAGTAAGAGTGTGGGTACCACCCACTTTCTATACACCTCCCCCGAAGACCTCTATAACACTGCAAGATGCCCCAACTCCCCCAGAGAGCCAAGAATCTCAAGGGGATTCCAGATGCCACAGTCTGGTAGTTTCTAGGGGCCTTTTTTTTTTTTTTTTGCCTGGCACACCACTTGTGGTTCATGGTCTTCCTGTGAGAAGAGGTGGAAGGTACCCAGCCCAGCCCTGCCCCTCCACTCTCACATCTAAGGGAACCTTTGAACACTTGAAAACCTGAAGTGGATTTTTATCCTTCTTCTTGGCTGCCTTTCTGTTTTCTTTCTTTATCTCAATGCCATCTGCGAAAACAGGGACCAAAGAGCCTCGTCTTGTCTCACTCCACTCTGTCAGAACATATTCCCCAAGAGACTCGGACATTTAACCTGCTAGGATCAGGAGGCTGAAGAGGGGGAGCTGCTCTGGAACTCCCAACCAAAGGGAAGCTGTTCCCCAGACCCCTCTACACACAACTCGCTCCCAGCAAGCTCTGCTTCAGGCAGCCTCCTGACTTCCACCTCCCCCTCACTTATCCCTGGCCTCCTGGGATTATGGGGAAAGCCATTACCTCAGGATTAAGCTTCAGTTTGATTCTCATCAAAGACTCTGGCCACTGAGTATTTGCTTAACACCAGACCTTTCAGGCCCCATCAAATTTAACAAGGCCTGACAGATTTGGGATTAAACAGAGAAACCCAGACAAATCCATACTTTCATAGGAGCCCCTAGTGACTGCAGCAGGACAATCGGGGTTCTAAAGAAGCAGGCGCTACTGTTAGCACCTGCATTGTGCCACCATGATGACAGCCCAGCTTCCCGGCTGCCACCCCTGACCTCTGCCCAGCTCCCCACACTGGATGGCATCTTTTTACTCTAGTGAGTGAAGAGGCTCAACTCACATGTGTGCAATGCAGCCTCGCTGGGGGCAGGGCAACCATGGTGTAGGACTCCAGGGGCAGGGAGTAGTGCAGTGTGAAAGGAGGAGTCTGCCCCTCTGAGCTCCTGACATGATTTCTAGCTCAGCCTTGCACTGTGATCAAGGCTTCCCGGGTCTCCCCAGAACATCCCCCCAAGAGGGATTTCACTGGATTAGATCCTCTGTGTAGCAAGAGACGCAGCACTACCAGGCAGATCTATCTCAGGAATCCCTTTGCTGTACATGTCATTGATAAGAAAGAATGTATTAGCAGACAACTTAGGAGCTACAAAGTAGGTGTCAAGTCTGCCTTGCTATAATGTGTAACTTGGGGTTAACTCTTAAGACACTCAGCTCCCTCGTCTGTAATATGGGCGTATTGGAGTATAAATTACTTACAGAAAGATGTTAGACTGAGAACAAAGACATAAAATTTCCCAAACTGATGTTCAACTCCTTTCTTTAGTGCACACGTACCTGAGTGCAGTGCCTATCTAGGCCAGAAGAGGGCATCAGATCCCTTGGTGCTAGAGTCACAGGTCCTTAATGAACAGCCTGATGTAGGTGCTAGGAACTGAACTCCAGTCTTCTGCAAGAGCAATGTACTCTGTGAACCGCTGCACCATCTCCCCAGCCCTCAGCTAGTTTCTGTCCTCTCTCCTTCTTACTTGTTTATGCAATTCAGTTAATGTAAAAATCACAACAACGACAAAAAAAAAAGGCTAATATTCCTTATTCTCTTGACTTTTGTGTTTCTACCTGAGCAAGCACAAGGTATCTTTTCCCTACTGAGCCCCTAAAAAGTGCAGAGCTCTGTGAGAAACTACATACAACAAACTCCCCAGAAGTAGCCGTTGTTGAGTTTCTCTGAGGCCTGCTGTCTGATTTCTCTCAGGCTGTCTGTCCAGTTCCCTTTGGCCTTGCCTAGTGACTAATTTGCACCATTGCCTTTCTACCCCAAGAGCCTGCCTAGGCTCAAACTTCATCTTTAGAAATGGGGGAGTTGGAGAAGGGGGTGCCAGGGAGGCCCCCACTTTGACTTTTATTGCGATAACAAAGAAGAAACAATGGCTGGTGTTTACTGAAAATTAATTTTTTGGAAATTACTTTGTCATTTGTTTTACTCTTCTTAATTAAAATTTACTTGGTGAAGAGAACACCCCATAAATTAACTCAGATGCAACAGCAAATTAATTAGCATTTAGTGACTAGACATTACTCACAGACTGGACAAATTGCTTTCAGGCTTTTGCCTGCATTTGGGGAAGTGGGGGGAGGGAGTATCTGGGTGCTGAGTGAGGGTGTTTGGGGCTGGTGTTCTCCCAAGTAGTCCTGGCCCATGTCCCCCTGTCACCTGCACTCTAGACAGTCCTGCCATCCTGAGCCAGCCCTGGTTATCTGTCTTCCTAGAGGTTTCCCTCTCCCTCCCTGGAAACAATTAGGAAGACACCAGGGCATCCTGACCATACTCGAGGTAGTCTCTCCTGAAGGCCAGCAAAATGGAGAAGACGCTTTCGGAAGGCTTCTTTCATTCAAATGGACCTCAGTTTGTACAGACAAGGGCTTGGGAAATCAGTGCCGAGTGTAGTCTATTCTTAAGTCATGTGACAGACTCTTCTCAGAGGAAGCAACTCAACGAAGGTGAAGAGTTGACACAAGGACCAAGCTGGCTGAACTTCATCTACTGACACCATGTTTCTTACAAAAGAGGCTAAGGGGTACTGGGGATTGGTTAAGAGAAAGGCTGGGAGCCAACATCTGAATCCTGGTACATCTTACTGATCCCTGGCCTGGAGCAAGCCACTTACCCTCTCTTGGCTTTGGTTCCTTTGGACACCAATAGTTTGGACCACCAGGGCTGAACTGGGCATAGGTTGGAAGTCCCGAGATCAGAGCTCAGCATGTAGTGTGGGCCCTGAGTACACGGAAGATGACTGGTGTGCAGCTCCAGGGCCAGAAGCCAGACCTTGAAACACAACCTGGTCACTTACTACATCAGAACCTCTCAGTGCCTCAGTTTCCTCACTGAGTGGAGACAGAAGAAGGTTCTTGCTTTTAGGGTAGATGCTTTAACATAGGCAAAGTATTTAGAATGGTGCCAGGCATGTGATGAATGACTGGTGGGTGATTTCTTAGTGCTTCTCTCAGTAATAGCCATTTACTTCTTTCTGACATTGTGACTATGTCTAAGAGACGGAAACAAAGCTCAGAATGAAGCTAGCTCCTCATGACCATCTGAGAAGGGGGTCAAGCCGTCTATCTTCAGTGCTGGCTCTTACTGAAGACTCATTCCCACAACATGGTAGCCCTCAAATGAACAGGGGACTCTGTCCATCCTGACAGCCAGACAACAACAACCATGCCATGGGATAGCCCGATTCCTCCTAGCTATGCAAAGCTCATCCCCAGAGAGTTCCCCCTTTTCCTGAGAAGCATGGGGGATGGCCTGAAATGGACGTCCCATGATACACACTGACTGACGGCAGGCTCTCTGGCAAGCACCTATGCTTCCTCAAAGCAAGCTAACTGCCAAGGGAACTCAGGCAGTGATCCAAGTGTGTGATCAGAACAAGAAGCAAACCCCAGGCTGACCTGTCCGGAAGTTCCCTTCTACCCACTCATAATGTGAGACCCCAAAGTGTTTCCCCCTGAAATGTAAAGACCCTAAACGCTCCCTCAAGCCTGTTTCCCGGATTTCTGAGTTCGAGGCCAGCCTGGTCTACAAAGTGAGTTCCAGGACAGCCAGGGCTAAACAGAGAAACCCTGTTTCGAAAAACAAAACAAAACAAAAAAAAGATTACAGCCAGTAAGAAGCTCTTTGTTCTCTAAAGCTAGCAAGAAGCCTTTTGTTCCTCTATCTTAGATGACCCAGCCTGCCTATGTCAGAGACCCAAAGATAACTGCAAGGACAGACAGTAGCTCACTCTCCACTCCTCATGCCATGTAATTTTACCAAGGACACTGCCCCCCCCCAAGAAGAGCTGTAGCCCAACTCAACCCAACTCCTCCCAACTCCCTCCAATTCCTCACTTTTTCCTTTGTTTGTTTGTTTGTTTGTTGTTTTCTTTCTCGAGACAGGGTTTCTCTGTGTAGCCCTGGCTGTCCTGGAACTCAGTTTGTAGACCAGGCTGGCCTCAAACTCAGAAATCCACCTGCTTCTGCCTTCCGAGTGCTGGGATTAAAGGCGTGCACCACCACGCCCAGCTCACTTTTTCCTTTAAAAGCCCCCTACTGTTACCGGGGGGTCGAACTCCCCTGCCCTGCGCAATGAAAGGATTTCGTCCTCAGCTGGCTGATAATAAACACTCCTGCAGTTTGTATCAAGCGGTTTCACTCGAGTTTTGGGGGGGGCGCCAACTCATCCCGGGACAGGAGTGACCCTGTTTCGGGGGTCTTACAATGCTCAGGAGGTCTGTGAGTATTGTCTCTGATACTCAATGCTGCTGGGAGCAAGAGCAAAGCCCTCTTACGAAACAGGGGTCCCTTCTTCAGTCAGGACTGGGCTTGCGAAACAAAAGGCCAAACTAGAGAAGTGGCTTTTCAGGGTACCATGTCAGACAATGTGCTCATAAGGTGCCACACTTCTGTAATCCCAGCGTGTTAGAAGCTGACACTGAAGGATCTCAAGTTGGAGGTCACCTTGGGCTCTCCTAAAATAGAATATTTACAGTGTCCATCTCCTCAGAGGATCACAGGAAGTACATCTAGACAGTGCTTATACAACCAAGCATCTTTAAAGAAAGAAAGGTATAAGCGTAGCTCGTCAGCAGTGAAAGTCCAATTCCTTCCACAAATCAGTCATTCCCTTTCTTAGAGCATTCTTATAGATCTCTTCCTATGTGGGAGACACTGTTCAGTGCCAAGAGTGCCCAAACAAATGAAAAACAGCCCTGACATTTGGGAAGGAGAACCTACTATATATATAATGGGGTATGCCTGGGAATATTTCTTTATCAAATGATTTTTGGAGAGGTGGGTCTCACTACGCAGCTCTGGATGGCCTCACAGAGATCTACCTGTCTCTGCTTCCCAAGTGCTGCCATTAAAGGTGATAAAGCAAATATTTTAGAATAACAGAATGAGTCTCACAGGAGCTGTGAGAGGCATGTGTAAAAGAGTTCTACACGTGCCGGGCGTGGTGGCACATGTCTTTAATCCTAGCACTCGGGAGGCAGAGGCAGAGGCAGGTGGATTTCTAAGTTTGAGGCCAGCCTGGTCTACAAAGTGAGTTCCAGGACAGCCAGGGCTATACAGAGAAACCCTGTCTCAAAAAACAAAACAAAACAAAACAAAAAAAAAGAGTTCTACATGTACAGTGTGCAGTCTAAAGATAAGTTTTTTTTTTTAATTATGAGTTACTACTGTGACATCTTTAGTATCTAGTCATCCCATATTTATGTCCCCATGTGGCCCTTGATAACATTTGGAAGTTCCCCCCAAAGGCCCAGGAAACAAAGGCTTAGCTGTCAGCAGGTGGCGCTACGGAATGTAGTAAAAGCTTTGATGGGTGGAGCCTAGTGGAAGGAAGTGAGGTCATTATGAAAACTACCTAGTATAGTGCTTGGGAAAGCCCAATGAAATCAATGATGCTCAACCACTTTCTTTCTCAGCAGCATGTGTGTGTGTGTGTGTGTGTGTGTGTGTGTGTGTGTGTGTGTGGTGTACATTCCATGTATGTGTGGGTACCACAGGGGTCTAGAAGAGGATATGGGATTCCCTGGATACTGGGACCCAATGCCACATTCGTCTTTCTCCCAAGTTTCATCACTGATTGTCATGAGGTGAGCATCCTCTTCTATATCAGCCCTTGCCATATCAACACCAGCTCAGAAGGAACAGGACCAAAGGACTGTGACAGAAACAAGTGCCACTGCTCCCTGTTAGTTGATATGTAGAATGTTTTTTTCATAGCAGCAGAAAGCCAATATATTCTGGTTCCAACCAAATGCTCTGATACCGTGACGCCACCACACCTGCAGGCCTAACTAATTCAAATGGCCCAGAGTTATGGGTTGTTCTAGAAATAGGTATATGGACCAATTTTCATAGAATAGGCATGAGGAGAAGGCTTCCGGGAAAGTTCTTTACTCCCAGGAGAAAGCTCTTTTGTTCCTTAGGACTTGCTGTTATCTGCATGTTGCCCAGTCCCGTTCTCCTTTTCAGACAAGACCAAAGGCACAGCTTATACCCAACGATGGTAGAACACAGACACAGAAGAAACCTGAACCCCTACCCTAGTACCACCCTTGAGGTCCTGAGCCTCCCACCTCTGCAGCCTGCTGTACCTTCAGATCTTTAGTTTTTGTGAGGGAATAAATCTCCCTATTTTTCAACCAGCTGGATTCTGGGTTTCTGTTCTTTCCTGATACCGCATCCTGTGGACCCACTGGCTAATAATACTGCCCATCACTATTAATAGTTAACATTAAAGCGTGCTTGACATTTCTCAATACGCTTCCCATTCATTACTTCATTTGATTTCCAAACCAACACCACCAGAAAGGTCTCCTTTCTACACTTATGTCACAGGTGGAGAAGCGAAGCCTCTGGAGCTGTGGGTGGCTTGCCAGTGTTGTCCAGCTGGAAAGTGGGAACCTGGACTGTCCCTGTACACGTGGGTCTGCTGATTCCATTGGTATTAGCTTCTTCCTGTTTAGATGAGGCTGTAGTGCTTCAGCATTTTATTTATTTATTTATTTATTTATTTATTTATTTATTTAGCATCTCTTCTGGGATGAGCTGGAGTAAATTTTGATTAAGAGCAAACAGGTCCAGAAAGGGGCTTCCTGTGGGGCTCCAGAAGTATCCACTCTAACAGCTGTCATCAGAAACGGCAAAGCCTGGGATCTGGGGGTGTAGCTCAGTAGACAGAGTACTTACCTGTGGACATGGAGCCCCAGTGCAGCCAATAGAGGATGTGTTGAAAGGTAAAGGTGCAAGGTCAGAAGTTCAAGGTTGTCCTTGTCTACATAGCAAGTTTGAGGTCAGGATGGACTGCACATGCTTAAAAAGAAATGAAAAAAAAGATACTAGATGAGACAAACCTGGAGCTACCAGGAAGGCAGCTGGAGAACAGAGCTTCACATCTTGGGCAGCAACTGCTTCCTATGGGGAACCAGAGCAGTCCATGGGTGCAGATACATTGTTAAAAAGCAGAACAATGGTTTCAACCTCAATGCTGAAGCTTGCCATCTCTCCCAAGGGAGTTCCAGAGATGATAGATTCCAAGTCTAGGACGGGGAGGACATAAGACGAGGAAGAAGGAGCCCAGTGAAGTCCTTTAAACAAGCTCCAGTACCCAGAGAAGCTGGGGATACTGTAAGTCCAGAGCTGGGGGTGATCCTGGTGTCATTGCTGTCTAGGACATGTGGAAGAGGGGGAAGGATGGCAGAAGCCTGAACATCCATAGTGCCATGGAGAGGCACACTCAGAGAGTAATGATCAGGCTGAGGTCAGACAACAGCTCACAATTCCTGATGGGTCCAGTATCAGGCTGTCCAGATAAAGGCACATTCCAAGGCAGTTCAGAGGAGATGCTGGGGAGTGAGAGGGACAGCTACTCCTAGCATCCATTGAGACCCTTGATCCTTGAAAGCACTGACGTCATTTGTCCTTGTACCATCGCTCTGGAGAGGCACAGGTGACAGTACATGGTTGGAATCAAGAGCTGTACAGGAATGGTAATGGTATCCTGTTGGGGCTTAGACAGCAGATCCACAGGATAAGAGGAAAGAGGGCTACCTGTTTGAGAGCCCTGAGGTGGCCACTGCAGACACCCACATGCTAGTGACAGGAAGGTTAGCCCCACTGCTGTCAACAGTAAACACTGATGATTTAGAGAACCCAGTTCAGTCACTATGAAGAGGAGGGAAGAATCTGAGAGGGGAGGGTCATTTTGTTTTTAAAGTATCTACACCTTTCCCTTCTACACTGGTGTAGTCTGGGAAATTAAGGTTACAAATGTACCTATGTATAATTAGAGCTTGCAAGCTGAAATCTTTCAAAGATAATTACAGGGAACAGAGTAAATGACCAAAGTGAGAAAAACCACATTTTGAGTACCAGCTGCTTTGGGAAAGGAGGAGGGGGGTCTGGATGACCACCGTTATCCAACAACCACAGCAAATGTGAGATCACCCAAGGACTAGGATCACAGGACAGACTGCTTGCTACACTTCCCTTCGTAAGTTTTATTGTGAGGTAGATCAGTGAGCATGGGCTTTGGGGTAGAATATGGCCCTGGAACTTTCTATTTCTGTGAAAATGAACTAAGATACAATTATACAATGAAATGGCATCTCACGGCATTGTGCTAAGGGTCCAGTAATATGGAATATGCAAAGGGATTGTTCCCAAAGAGACCACACTGAAAGCAGTAATGTGGTTAGTCTGTCAAAAGTAATGTGCTGTATACATGATGTATTTGTTAAGAAGAAACACCTCATGTAAAGTATTCTCACCACAATCAGAGGCTTTTCAAAATTTAAAAGCCCAAGAGAAAGAACTCTCCCTCTTCCTCCACCCGAGAGCCATTCCAAAGCAAGGGTCCCACTTGACTCTTTTTGTGTAGCACAAACTGTTTCAAATGCTGCAGAACACATACATTATGATCTTGACATTCTGAGATAAATTCTGTATGAATACCATTATTGGTGTCAATGAGATAAGTCAACATTGTCTCTACTTCTGGCCTTGACTCCTGCTTGCCATGGTCTAGGGGACATGGAAATTCTCTGTGGCACACTTGCCTACTTAGCTTCCAGCTCACAGCAGACATGCCAGCAACCTCGAACATTATCCGCACACCAGTCACATCTGATAGAAGCTAAACTGTTGTTTATATTGAATATTATGTAACCATCACACAAGGCCTTTGCAGTAGAAACCATAAGAAACTCTTGCTTCCCCAGGTGGGAAGAGACAAGAGCTGTTAAGACAATGCCCAGGCATCCTGGACTCTCTCCACCACTCCAATTGCACAGCTAACTTTAACAAGAGCTTGTTCCCTCTTCAGTTTTCATTCTAGAATGAATCTGCCCTTTGGTCCAATTTTAACTCGTCAGTAATCCTCCCATCAGAATCATAACATCTCTGATCTTTTCAGTATTTCCATTGGGCCAAAGTATAAGTGGTCTATGTATCACTGAGGACAATCTGACTTTGCTTTCAAAAGTGTGTATGTGCCAGGGCCGGGAAGATAGCTCAGTGCTCAGTGCGTAAAGCACTTGATGTGTCAGCATGAAGACCCAAGTTCAGATTCCCGGCAGCCAGATATGAGCCAGGTATTGCAGTATACCTGTGAGCCTAGCACTGCGGTGAGAGGCAGGGACAGGCCAATCAGTCCGGCTAATCTGTGAGCAGTTGGTTCAGTTAGAGACCTTGTCTCAAAAAGTAAGGATGTGAATGACGGTGAGAAATATCCAGGCTCTGGCCTCCACATGCATGTGCACCCTCAAACACACGGACACATGCTTTTATATAACAGACTCACACAGACACATGCATGCATGAATTTATACACACACACATTTACACGAACATGGTAGCCTTTCTTCTGTAATTCCTCCATCTACAAAAGATACTTTTGCCTCGGAAGGGTCTTTGCTACAAATGTCTACAACCCCATCTAGGATGCCATACTGATCTCCACTCTAAACTTATTAACACGGGACAATACACTTCTTTAGTGAAGAAGTTTTGCCATATTTCAATAACCACTAAGGATCCTCAGCTACCACCAACTGTTCAACCAATCTGTCTCAACATTCTAGATTCATACCACACAGCAATGCCAATCTCTCCATATAATAGCAAGACTCTACTCTTTGTCAAAATGCAATCTAACAGTTGCCCTTTGGTCCACTAGCACTACTGCTAATAATCCACACCAAGGAAATAATTGAAACAGACAAAGATGCACACGACACTCACTGCATATTATATATAATAACCTCCAATTGTAAAGCATCTCAGTATCAACAATGAGAGGATAGTTAAATAAATTACAGTGCATAACTACAATGGGATATTATGAAGCCCGTAAGGATCATGTTTTCAAAAGATGGTTAAAGACAGAATAAAAATGTTCATGATATTCTATAGAGTTAGAACTGAAAGGAAGGAGGGAACACTCTCAGTTCCATGAAGGACAGCTGAGCAGGAGTTACGTTGGCTTGTGTGTCATACTGGCAGAGACACAGGCGGCATCAAAGAGAAAGCTACCTAGAAACACGTTTTGGGTGAACGTAAGCTGAATTACCTAATGGTTAGCAATACCCATGCCATAAATGATTTTCAGAGTAGGTGGTGGACTGGGTGAGTTGGAACGGGTGGAAAGGAAGAGGCTTATAAAAGGGAGGGGCATGGCCAGACAGGCAGGATGTCAATCAACCCATGTTAGAGCTTGGGTGCTGCTCAGGACGACATTGTATTAGCCTGTGGCTAGCCCTCACCCAGCCACATGGGCAGCATCTCTTCTTCCTGTGTTAGGTGCATTGTTATCTATTCAGAAAATCATTTATGTCTTTGGGCAATGATAATCATTAGCAAACTCATCTAACATCCACCCAAAATATGTTTCTAGGTAGGACAGACTTGGTTAGATATAATGAAAATATCACCTCACCCTGAGATTCTCCCTTCCCAATCCACCACGTACCATCCTCACCATGGAAACCATCACTGAGACCCTTCTACAGTTCACCTGGCCAGTTCTCAGAACCACTCAACTCACACAAAATAGCGAAGAGTAAGAAACAGTTACCAGCCAAGAGGAGACCTAGTGGCTAAATGCCGTGAGATATATCTGATGGGAGGTCAGACTAGAAATGGAAAATGAATGTAAGAAAGTCTGCAGTCCCAGCACTTGGAAGGCAGAGAGAGAAGGTTACTAAGTTCCAGGCCAGATGGAGCGGCACAGAGTGAAACATGATTTCAACACACACACACACACACACACACACACACACACACACACACACACACACACAAAGCAAGGGGAGAAACACAGGCGAATGCAAAGAAAATAGCAATGGATAAGGTGTCAATTGTGTTAGTGATAATGTACCAATGTCTAGAACAAAGGCTAGAATAACATAGTAAGCAAAGATAGCAACCTCAGAGGTGACTGGAATAGAACACATGGGAAATTTCTTTTCTGTTATCGAAGTTTTTCTATAAACCTAAAACTATTTTACAATAAAATTTTATTTAAGAATATTATTGAAATATGTTGTATGAAATTTCTAAATAATAATAATAATAATAATAATAATAAAGCCAGGATCATCAGCCATCCTTAAGATGTGCTCAAAAACATCCTTAAGATACGCTCAGAAACAGCACATGTGGTTACTATAAGGATACCTATAGTTAATTTAAAAAACTTTGTTGTTGTTCAAGATACCCTTACTCCTACTCTTGGCTACCTCTTTTTCTTTTCCTTTCTTTTCTACGTTCTTCTTAAAATCAATGCTAAAACTGTCTTTTTTAAAAATAAACTCCAACTTTGCTTCCAAAAAGAAGTTCATTTAAAAACAAAACATGTCTAAGGAAGAAACTGGAGAGATTTGGCCTGCGTGCTCCCCTTGTAGAAGCTGGCTAGAGGAGGCAGATTGGGTGGATGGAGCATTAAGAAACCAAGAACAAAGTGCTTGGCCGGGAGAACCAGGGTGCCGGTTACATCCTGAGCCTGGAATTTAGGCCTGGTTCCCGCTGCCAGCAATATCCACTGCTTCTTCAGGCCTCCGGGATCTACAGACCTCCGTGATTGTCTGCTCCGTTGGGAGCAGAGCAAGCAGGGCCAGAGATCAGAAGGCTTTGTGTTAAGCAAGACAAAGCCAACCTGGGCTGCTTACCCGCCACTCAAACACCTGTGTCATTTTCTATTCGTTCACCCAGAAGAAAGCCGTTCTTTCATCTTTTGACAAATAGCTGCACAAGTCGATGGCTCACACACCTTCCGACAGAGAAAACAGAACTCGCTGGAGCTGGAGAGTCAGGTTGCCAGGCTGCAAGGCAGCCACTAGAGTTAATAGGTGCTTCTTTCCGTGATCCCAAAATTCAGACTTCTAGGGAGCAGAAAGCATGAAGCCAAACAGGATGGTTGGATGGGATTCAGTCACCAAGGGAAGAAGAAGCCCAGTGGTAGGGGAAACACATACCCTTTCTCCTGTTATCAGGGGACAGAATTTTGGAGGAGCTCAGGGGAGACTGAAATCCACTTGGGAGGCTGAGACAAGAGGATCTTTGGGGGGGGGGGACGTTGAGGATCATTTTTTAAGACCAGCCAGTGAGGCTGGAGAGAACAGTAAAGTTCTTGTCTAACAAGCTAGGGAACCTGAACTTGATCTCCAGATGTTGTGTTAAAGACCTGGACAGGGTGGCTTTTGCTCATAATCCCAGTACTGGGAAGGCAGAGACAGGTGTATACCTGGGGCTCCCTGCCAGCCAATCTAAAATACTTGGTGAGTTCTGGGGCAAGTAAGAAAACCTTGTCAGAAAAATGAAAGTTTCTATACATCCACTGTGTCTGAAGATAGATGCCCGAGATTGTGCATGCCCATACATACACAAACATGTGTGTACACACAGATACCAGCAGGCTGGAGTACACAGTGAGACCCTGTCTTCAAGAAGAAAAAAAAATACAAATATGCAAAGCATTGTTTCTGTGACTTGAAACGCCAAGTCCTAGTCTCCTGGCTCCTGAGTTCTTGTGGTCGGTGGGTCCAGCCCTGTGCCCTGCCCTGCCCTGCCCTGCCCTGCCCTGCCCTGCCCTGCAATCTGACTGGCCTTAGGCTGACTTCCACCCCAGAACTTACCCCTGGCACAGACTCTCTGGGGATGGCTTGCACTTAGAGCCCAGAGCATGGCCCCCAACAGGCCCTACTCACCCCCACCCACTTGCTGACATCCCAAGGAAAAGAAGTAGGGAAAAGTTTGGGGGGCGTCTTATGATTAAAAAATTGTTGGGGCAATGTCTCATGCATGCATCTGTTATGCTAAAATAACCATCCTTTCTAACCAGGCCCACCTGCTGTCTTTTTCAATTTTAAGTATTTCTAAGTAGCAATCAAATCAGTATAATTTGTTCTTTATCTCGGCAAAACCATTGTGAAAGAAAAATGTGACCATTATGTTACATCAGGGAAAAATACAAGCCCTTTATCTGCAGCCTTCTCTATATTCTATCGGATCTCGCAGTTGTCATTATGCCAGTTGTATTTAATGTTGTTCAAATGAACAGAGCTTTCTTTAATCACTACAGCCTTCTTTCCCCTAAATGCTTTTTCCAAGGTTATGGTTTTCAGAGATAAATACATAAATACCAATGTTATGAATACGTTAAGGGTATCCAAGAGACAGCTTTCAGGATTTGTAGCAAGAACCTGCTGTCATTGGCGTTACACAATAGCTGGCTGATGTTTTGAGTATGAAGTTACTGGGTATTAGGCAAAGGCCTGATACCCCACACGGTGGCATGAGGCTATTTCTGAGCCGACCACAATAGACCACTCAGCAAACGCTGACTTTAGAAATCTGACATCAGGATCCTCACTGCTAATAACCAAAGCCAGTAAGTCCAGATCTGTGGACACCCTCCGTTCACAGAAGGAGGGATGGGGGGGGCGGGGGCTGTCCTGCCTGCTTCCAGATTCCACCTGCATACAGCGTCTCATGTGCCCACCTGACTCTCAGGACAAGTGTGAGGCCCGAGGCTATGCATTTAAACCTAAGAGCAGCCATCCACTCCTGTTTGGTCCATTTGGAAAATAAGAACCAGGGGGAGCGAGAGGTCAGATGACTTTTCTAACATGTATGCCTCGTTTCCAGCAGAGCTGAGACTAGAACCCAAGCCCACTGCAAGTAGAGCGTTTTGATGCCCTCTAGAGTACTCCAGGTCTCCAGCAAACATTACTCGGGGTAACTCTGAGGTTATAAGAATTCTACACTCAGTCACTCAGACATCTATTCAGGAAACACTTATTCTTTGTGAGATGTTGAGAATAATACCAAGCACTATTAATAGCTAATATTTTTTGAGTGCCTGCCACCGTTTTAAGCACTAGGTGAAAATTAATGTATTTTCCTCCCCCAGGAACCCTAGGGTAGGCGCTATGGTGACTGTCATTTTCTAGATGAGGGAAGCCAGACCCAGAGAGGTTGGTTATCCTGCCCAAGGACACACACTTGAGGATTCCTGCCCATCAGCAGGTGTCGTGAGTCAGTGCTCCAGATCCCAGATTTTCCCACACCATTGCAAGTGCTGAGGAGATGATGTGTTGAATAAAGCATTGTTGCCCCTGCCCCTGAGATGGTCACAATGCAGAGAGGAAACATTGGTGTAAACAAATAAAGAAAACTCAAGAGATGATATAATGTGTCTAGAGAGAAACATAAACAAGTCCCAGTCCGGGTGCTGGGGAGGGGGAGCACTATTGCAGGGTGAAGTCAGCAGTCCAGGTGAGTGGGATCCCTCTAGGTTCAATTGTCTCCTAGGATCACTGCATAAAACCTCAAAGGGTTGCTAATGACCTCACGGATATGCCAATCCAGCCTCTTAGCTCAGGAAATGCTACAGAAACCAAGCATGGATCCTGGACTTCCAGGAAGTCTGTTCTTCCAGTGGCTGACACTAGGGTCCTTTGCTTCCCTCCTTTCACTAGCTCCTCCGGGTCTAATGTAGCTTAGGCTGCCCTCAAACACACAGTGGAGCTAAAGAGGACCTTAAACTTCTGATCCACCTGCCTCCACCTCCCCAGTGCTGGGATGTCAGGAGTATCTCATTAAGCCTGGTTTATGCTATGTTAGAGACCAAACTGGGGCTGCATGCAGGCAAGGCATACTAAACTCTGAGCTACACACCAGCCCTTGTTCAGCAAAAATACCCTTGGAATATTCTTGCAGCATCTATGGAAGTGTTGGCTTGTTTATGATCTCCAAGACTTTGGATAACTGGAAACAAACTTGAACCTGGTTCTCTACATCACGAGATGATGTGTGTATTAGTTAGGGTTCTCTAGAGTCACAGAACTTACAGAGTAAAGGAATTTATTGATGACTTACAGTCTGCAGCCCAATTTCCAACAATGGTTCAGTGGTAGCTGTGAATGGAAGTCCAAGGATCTAGCAATTACTCAGTCCCACACGGTGAACAGGCGAAGGAGCGAGTGCTAGTCTCCTTTCTTCCAGTGTCCTTATATAGTCTCCAGCAGAAGGTGTAACCCAGATTAAAGGTGTGTGCTATCACACCTTTAAGCCCAGATGATCTTGAGCTTGGGGATCTCTGTCTTAATCTCACACCTTTAATCCATAGCCGGTATGCTATCAAGATCTCCATACCAAGATCCAGATCAGAGACTTCTATTTCCAAGCCTCCAGGTTAGGGCCATTGGTGAGCCTTCCAATTCTGGATTGTAGTTCATTGCAAATATAGTCAAGTTGACAACCAGAGATAGCCACTACAATGTGTTTGTTTATTTGTTTATGTTTGTTTGGGTGCTGGGGATGGAATCCGGAGCCAGGCACCAACTAGGTAAACAGTCTACTACCGAGCCTCATTTCCCAGCCCACCCACTAAGAGTCTAACCTTCACTCTCACCAGCTTCCCTCCTCTTGTGTTTAATGTCCTCAAAAAGAAACAACAATTCAGAGGATCTAGGCTGAAGGGCAAAATGTTTCTATGAGCATTGCTTGTTTTCTGGTTCTGTGACTTTGGGGAAATTGCTGAATCTCTCCGAGCCTCAGTTTTGCTGTCTGTAAAAGGGGATGGCAATAACTGACTACCATGTTACAGAAATGAAATGGGACAGCCCTGCCTAAGGGATCCTCTCTTGCACTCTTCTTTCCTTGAGCTAAGCCAAGCCCCTCTCTGTCTTAACATCCCACTTGTCTGGTTGGTGTGACTTAGATATGACATGATACATTGTCCCGAGTTTTTCTCACTCATCTGTGGATGATATGAACAGAGCATGATACGGTTGCCATGTAAAGTAGTACAGCCTGCCGGCCTAGTGCTCTGAGGTTAGTCTGCTTGGCTTCTGCTCTGTCACCTTAGATCAGGTATTTAATATCTCTGACACCCACATTCTTAATGGGGGGGGGCTGTGCTGTGGGGGGAAGGATACAAAAAAAATGCATATGACATAGAGTCCAAGCTGGGCATGGGGGACAGGGTGAGCCTGTGACCCCCACACAAAGGAAGCTGAGGCAGGAAGATCTGCAGCCTTACCCCCTTCCCCCGACCCCGTGCCCATACACATTTTGATCTGTGGGTTTTCTCAAGGAAGAGGGCACTGAAGTGCTGGTAATCGGCTGCAGCCTTACTCTGGAACCCGCCTCCAAGGCCGCGGCTCAGAACCATCCACTCCGCCTACTCGTGGGGCTGTGCAGTGTTTGCACAGGGACACTGGTCATCAAAGAGGCAGAGGGCTTGTTTGACACTAGTCCTGCTTGCCAAACAGGAAAACTAATGAAGTGTGGCACCCACATGTCCCCAGCTCAGCCCGGGCCACAAACACAGTGTGACTGAGATGTTGGTGACTAAACATCATGTAAGCTGAAAACAGGAAGACTTCTCTAATGAGATGGTTCTCAGGCCAGTGTCGAGCAGTACAGTCTAGTTAAGAGAGACAGCCGTCTTCCTGCTGCTGGTCAGGTACTGGGCCAGATGTCACATTGATTACCACACAGACACAAGTCAATTTGATTCCATTCTGATTCTAAAGAAGGGATTGGAGAGGTAGGGAGATGGTTCAGTGTGTCAAGTACTTACTGTGTAAGTGTAAGGACCGGAGTTTGGATCCCTCAAAAAGCAGTGTGGTTTTCAGCTGGTCTGAACCTTGCTTTTATTCACATACATAAACATGTACATACATAAACATGTACATACATGCACACATACACAAACACACAATTTCAGAGCTCATTTTTTGTTTATTTTGTTTTGTAAACAAGACAACTAAAGCCTGATGTACTATCGCTAACATTGCCATAGCAGTCACATTGTCTGACAGCAAATTCTCCCTTTTAAACACAGATCTATTTATTTTTAATCTCTATGTATCCGTGTCTGCCTACATATATGTATGTGTAACAGGTGCATCCTTATTGTCTGAGGAGACCAGAAGGCATCAGATCCCCTGGAATTGGAGCTGAACAGCTGTGAGACAACATGTGGGTGCTGGGAATGAACCTGGGTTCTTCGAAAGAAGAGGGCTCTTTACTGTTGAGCCATCGCTCCAGCCTGTAGATTCTGCTATTCTATCCATAGTAGCAGCAACATTAACCAAAACATCAAAGTAAATGCATCTACTATGGAATTCTGGCATTTCATAATGAGAGAGAGGAAGGATTTCAGCTCTTGGGCAGTTGAATCCTCAGATGCTGGCTATCTGGAAAAGAGACCCCATTTCAGAGGGGAGTGCCCTCTTTCCTAGCCACTGAGAAAATAAACTTGGACCCAGTGGACCAATAAGATTGGAAGAAAGTTGTAGGTTAGCTCATAAAGGAAAGAGCACAGGGCGGTCCAGTGTGGGAGAGCAGAGTGTCTCCTTCCTCTCTTGTCCTCTCATTTCCGGCCACCCAGCTTCTGCTGGGAATGCAAAACAATGAGATTAAATATAAAAATAGGTTGCCCTTGGATGTCTCACCTGAACAAGGATTAATGGTCAGATGCTTTCAAAACAATACATGTTTTGTTCAATTAAAAACGGGAAGCCAAATGTGGGGGCTTACCTCTGTAATTCCAGAACTCTGGGGGCTGAGGCAGGAGGATGACCATAAGTTTAAAGCCAGCCTGTGTTATCTAGTGAGCTCCCCACCAGCTTACACTACAGAGTGAAATCCTACCTCAAAACAAACAAACAACCCGTAAATGTGAATCCTGTATTCTTCTCCCTTTTCTGGGAGTGCAAAGAATTCAGAGTTCACACTTTACAACTTTGGAAATGATAGCATTGGGTATTTATTAGAATATAATAATAATTTACCTTAAATTTTTATTTATATGAGCATACTAGCAAATAATCACATAAGATTATATAAATTGTGATAGTTAAGTCCTATTATTTTACTATTACAAAAATAACAGTTATTTTGTACCAACAAAAATATCAGGACTTTTGTACTTGAAATAGTATAGAATCATAATGCAAGAATGCCCCCAAACTAGTATTGTGATTATGTATTACATTCTTATTTTATGCTGTCTTCCACAATGTTAGCCTCTGTGTGTGTGTGTGTGTGTGTGTGTGTGTGTGTGTGTGTGTGTGTGTGGTATGGGTATGTTCATGTGAATATGAGTATGTGTGGATCATGTGGGGGGGTACACGTATTCAAGTATGTGTCTCCTTCTTCAATCTTGTCTCGACCTTATTTGTTGAGGTGGGGTCTCTAACTGAACCCAGAACTCACTGACTGAATAGAGCCATCAAGTCCTAGGCATCCTCCTCTCTCCACTTCTTCAGCACCAGCATGGCAGGTGCACACCTGTTTCCTCAGGTTCTTATGTGGGTGCTGGGGATTCAAACTCGGGTTCTCACGTCTTACCAACCGTGCCATCTCCCCAGCCTGCCCCAGATCTCAGCTTCCTAAAGAACAATTGCTTTTGCTATCTGCTCAGCATTTCAGTGGCATGAAATGGGAATTATTTTACGCCCCTTTGACAGATAAAGAAAGTGAGTAATTGGTGTGGGGGTAGCTCATCAGTAGTGCACATGCCCGGTATGCATACAGCCCTGGGTTCCTTCCTAGAATCAAAAACAAAGGAAGGAAGGCATTCTTTATGTGATCCTTTGGAAGTATCTGAGCCAGGACTTGAGCCCACAGCTGAAACCACCAAGTTGCAAGCAGAGTCCCGTTTCTCTTGCTGTCTTCTGTTGGGACTTTCCGCTGGCATGTATTGCAGCTCTCTGGGTTCACTGTGCACTGGCCCCTCCTTCCCACAGTCAAGAACTCTTCCAGGGAGCGGAGAGTGGGAACAAATAGATATTATCATCATCACCACCACCATCATCATCACCACCACCACCACCACCACCACCACCACCATCATCATCATGCCCCTGTTGTCAAATAAGAGTCACTCTGGTATTTATGTTCTTTACCCTTCCATGGGCAATCTGCAGTTGTCTCTCCAAAAAGGGAAACTGAGGTCCAGAGAAATCTGACATCATTTGTACCTTGCTTCTTGCCACTGAGGCAAAACAGCGTGAATTGTTACATTCTAGGCACTCGGGGTCCCTCAGGCCACACTCCAGTCAGTCAGTCATTCCACCTCCTCTGCTCTATGTCTGCTTCTCCTCAGGCCCATCAAAGCCAAATTTCATCAGCTCTCACACTGAGGAGAGATGTGCTAGTCATACATTAGTGCCGGCTATAGCTGCAGCTCTCTGTCCATCCAGAGAGAGATATGGCAGTGTGGAGCCAAGGATGCCTTGCCCCTGAGCATAATCTCCTAAAGGGGATCCTCACCTGCACTGGCCTTGCATGTGGGGAGCCCTGGGTTCCAGCGAGCGCATGCAGAATGAGAAATAGCCCTGATTCATTAAGTGTCCCTTTACTCCACAAAAAAGGATTTGCCTCCCCGCCCCGCCCTGCCCCGTTCCCCCTTTTTTTTAATAGCAGAAGACACTAAGGTTCGAAACATCACCACCTCTTGGCACAGGAATGGCAGTACATTCCAGGAAGAAGTGCCATTGTGTGGTTATATCACCAGCCCTAACCCCTCCATTGAAAGCATCCCCACATGGAGGGAAGCAAGCAGGAAAGGCTCAGGAAATTCAAACGAGTTTTAACTCACAAACAACTCAGGAGCTTTCTAAGGCCCCTGTGGGCACAGTCATATAAGTGGTCAATATGCAGAGGCAGGGGGACTGCCTCCAATTGCGCAGTAGCTCCAGGGAGGTGACTTCCTGGCATTCTTGACCATCCTGGGGTCAGCTTTTTGCTGATGCAGCTGTCCAAGTTGTCCATGCTTGTGTGAGAAACCGTGGTATTCTGAATGAGAAATCTCCCCCATAGTGTCCAACATTTGGATACTTGGTCCCCGGTTGCCGGTGCTGCTCGGTCGGGGCTTGCAAGCCTGGGCGAGGTGGCTATGGAGATAGGGAGAATGCTACTCTTATCCGTTCAGCTGTTTCTGAAAGCAATGGTCATCTGGCATTGGGAATGCAAGACGACATTTATTCACCAGGGGGAGCAAGACTGAAAATAAGCCATCCTGCCTTCTATGCTGAGTCCATCTGAAGTCCTTGAAAACTCATTTACAACGTAATTTTCGAGTGTGCCTGAGGACTAGGCTATCAAACACTGTCCTGTGTGTCGGATAAAGGCAACAGAGCATTTGTTGCTCTACAGAGGACCAGAGTTGAGTTCTCAGCACCTGGGACAGGTGGATCCCAACTTCTACAACTCTACTCCCTCTAATCTAGCCTCAGTGGTCACCTGAAATCACACACACACACACACACACACACACACACACACACACACACACACACATACACAAACACACACAAAGTAAAAATCCTTTAAAATTACAGCTTACAAGTCAGCTTCAGCAACAGGACCAACCCAGGCCTGCGTCGCTGATCCATATTACCAACCCTTGCTACATACACTAGTCTGTTGCTCTGTTTGATTTCTTTCTAATGCACCATGGAATTGACTCGGAGACTAAATAACAGAGCCAAGGGATCCTTGTTGTGGGAGATGGAGCTGAATAAATACCAACATGCCAGGAAGTAGTGGTTTGTGAAGGAGCATGAGATGAACAGTCATTTTCCCAGATGCTGCAGTCAGGTAGGACTTCCTGGAAGAACTGGCTGTCTCAGCTGAGGTGTGAGTCTAAGAGAGGTAAGCAGGAACCAGACTGTGTGAATGTGTTTAAGCCCTTCAGAGTCGTTTGTGTAATATCCCATGGACCATGGCCCTTGGATCTCTACCTGTGGTTCACGACCACTTTGGGGGGACAATGACCCTTTCACATGGGTCACCTAAGACGAGAAAATACAGATCCTTACATTACAGCTCACAACGGTAGCAAGATTAGAGTTATGAAATAGCAACAAAAATCATTTTGTTATGGGGTCATCAATGTAAGGAATTGTGTGTAAAGGGCCACAGCATTGGGAAGGTTGAGAACCACTGTTCTAGAGGAGTCATTATAACTGAGAGTGCAAAGGTTAGTTCTCCTTCTGGGAACAGGGACCAAGGCACTTCCTTCTCCTTTTCAAGTTAGATGAAGCCCTGAAACCAGATTGGACCTGTGGGTATGAGCCCAGACTGATATGTTTCAGTTACTGTGAAAGCGAAAGAGTCAGTAGATAATCCACCATATTTAAGTCCTCTTGGCCTGGTGACTGAGGGTAGGGCTTAGCAGGCTTCACCCATGGAACAGAAAGGGAAAAGCTACTGGTGGTGAGCACTCGAAAAAAAAAATCAAAGCAGGGAACGGGGCATTGGGGGTGGGGTGGGGCGTTATGGGCGTGTCTAGTGACCACCTCACTTCTGCGGAAGGAAGTCAAGATGAAGGAAGGAGCTGGCCTCATAGTTATGTCTAAGGCAATTTTACCAACCAGAAGGCACAGTAAGCACAAAAGCCCTGAGACATGTGAGGAGCGCCTTATGGTTTGTGTGTGTGTGTGTGTGTGTGTGTGTGTGTGTGTGTGTGTGTGTATGAGCAGCAAGTGTGTGCCAGACCGTCTTGGGCACACTGCACTTTCTCAAGGGGCCATGCCTTCCAGGGGCCCTGAATCCCCAGAGCACACTGGGAAACAAGGTTCTGACTTGCACTATTTTTAAAAAGAAACACTTAAGAGGTTGAGGGACATCAGGGCGGAAGATCTTTCAGAGTGGTACCCAAAAACTTCTTTGCTTGGATCTGGACTCTCCACGCATGACTTCTGTGAAAATGACCTTCCCTCCCATGGCCAGATGATGATGACCGGTTCTAACCGCCTTCCCCGATGCTCTCTTGAGAAGAAGCCGCGAGCACACACAATTTGTTTAAGCAAACAAGTTGTACCGAGTTGTGGGATTTAAAAATCTCTCCTTACTAAAAATAAGCCGGTTGTGGAGAATCCCCAAAGATAAAGTGCATCTCTCACCTTGGGGGCCCGAGATGGGCTGGCAGCCCTTGTCATTAGCTGTAATGTGAGGTCAGGAGGGGTGGCCCAGCTGCTCTGGGATGCGTGGGTGGCTGGCTGATTTCCTGGGGCCCTTGAGAGAAAAACACGAGCTCTGCATCAGAACAGTGCTGGGTTTGTTTATCAGTAATGATCTTTTCTTTAAGATTCTTCAAGGCAGGCTTCTCCCCGACTGGCCTTACGGCCACCATCTTGTCTGTCATCTTACACAGTGTTAGTGGTTCAGAGAGCCCAGAAGACAAAACATATGCCCGAGTTCCACTCTGCTCAGATCCAAGAGTGGAGAGCTGGCTCCCACGCCTTCTCTAGGACGTTCAGATAAAAGATGGGGAGTTTCAGCTTCCAGAGCGGGTGACTACTGGACATAGGTCAGCACTGGCCACAACAGTCACTCGAGCTCTGTTCCTGCTGTCCTGTGATGTAACTGATCTCTCTATACACGCCTGCACATAGTATTAAGAGTCACTTTGTGTCGTCTCTATGCCCGGCTTGTCTACCGTTCACATCAGTGACCCAGAGCATCTCAATTCTGCCATTGGGAAGTGAGCTTCTGTTAGATCCTATGAAGTGTTTGGTCACTTTTCCCCCTTGAATGACATCAGCAGCTGGGGAGCTCTGAGACTGAAGGATTGTAGTGTCTGCCCATGCCACATGTATGAACTGTGTGTCTATGAGTGGATGATAGTATATAGTCACTGCCCTGGGATGGATTCATGCAATGCAGAGGAGGGAATACATAGGGAAAGAACATGCACAGCCAACATTGGAAGTCAGAAAGTCAGGAAAGTAATGCTTGAGAAAATACAGAAAGAGGCATAAAGCCTGGTGCGGTGGCACACACTTGTGACCCTAGTGCTAGAGGCATGGAGACAGCCAGTGTAGCCTACTTAGAGAATTCCATGTTGTTGAAAGACCTTGTTTAAGAAGATAAGGTAGATGGTATCTGTGATGGTTTGAATAGGAATGGTCTCCATAGATTCACTTGTTTGAATTCTTGGTACATAGGGAGTGGCACTATTAGGAGGTGGCCTTGTTGGTGCGGGTGTGGCCTTTTTGGAGGAAGTGTGTCATTGTGGGGGCAGGCTTTGAGGTTTCATATATTCATGCTAGGCCTAGTGTATCACACAGTCTCCTTCTGCTGCCTAGAGATCATGATGTAGAACTTGCAGTTTCTCCCGCACCATGTCTGCTTTCGTATCACCATGTTCTCACAATGACAATAGACTAGACCTCTGAAACTACAAGCCAGCCTCAGTTAAATGTTTTATTTTATGAGTTGTGGTGGTCATGGTGTCTCTTCATAGCAATAAAACCCTAAGACAGTGCCTGAGGAATGGCACCCGAGGTTGATCTCTGGTCCTCACACACACATGCGAATACATGTGAACCTATACATAGATGAACACAAGTGCACAAACACACACTCAGACCAACAGTGACACTGTTGTGTGGGCAACAGGGTCTCATGTTGCCCCAGTCTGATCTCAAACACACTATGTAGCTGAAGGTCACTTTCAACTCTTGTTCCCTTGTTTTTACCTCCTAGGTGCTGTGACTACAAGTATGAATTACAATGCTCAACAACAACATCAAAAACATTTATTGGGCCTTATGGGGTGTAGTGGGGGTATCTCATAGAGATGGAGTGGGCTATCCTAAGACCCAGGGATGTACAGGTACTTGGCCCATGTCACTGGGCAATATGAAGCCCTTCAAGACAGTTTTAAAATTGGAGGAGATCAGGTACTACTAGTCCACGTGTATGAGCTCTAATGGCTTCAGAAAGGGCAGCTACACAGTCTTTCACAGCCACACGATCACATAAACACCTCATACCAACCAGCAACAGAGCTGTCTAGAGCAGGGTCTACAAATAGGAGCCTTGATAACAATCGCATCGAAGAGAAACTCGTGAACACATTATCCACTGGACCAGACCCTTTCAGTGACTTTCCTAGTGACCCTATAGCATGGCTGTCCTTATCCCATCCCACCTGACAGATGGAGGAAGTGCTGCTCACAGACACAGACTCAACTGTAAGGAACTCACAGAGGAACTCTGGATTTCCCCCAGCTTTGATGGAGACAGTCTATTGATTTGAATATAGAGTCCTCTCCTCACGTAGGGTTGCCAGGTCACAATCAGAATAACGGCATCAACCAACATTTATCAAGTTGGCCAAATAGTAAAATCAGAAGGGAGGCTGAGAAGCTTAAGATAGGACAGTATCCCCCCGCCCCTTAGGTGTACTGGTGTAGAGGGTCCAATCCGTGAATTGGTGCATGGTCATGCTATCCACATCCACAGGGCTGGCTGGAATATCCTTAGTCTCCTCCTGTATGTGGTCATGCCTTGATGCTTTGCTGTTTGTTATGCAAGATGGCTGAGCAGCGTCACTTCTGATTAACACACGCTTCCTGTAGGTGTGTTAATACATTCAATCAGGTTACTGTCAAGTCAAGCCACCCAGGGAGCTGTTCCGCCTCCTGAAGGTGACTTTGCAGCTCTGCTCTGTACAAGTCTTAAAGTTTAATTGGTAACAGACAAACCTTAATTCTCTACAGACTCTCAAGAGGTGCTTCACTTTACTTCCACCATCAAGAAAAACATACCCAACGTATTAGAAAGCAATGTATGTGACTAACAGCAACAACAACATGCCAGGGAGTTAAAATTGGAGGGGTAGGTTGGGCTATGAAACACAGAATGCACAAATCATCTATCTCAAAATGACCTCTTGGGCTAAGAGCATGGCTCCACTGGAAAAGTGTGTGCCACGCAAGCGTGAGAATCTGAGATTGTTCCCAGGACATGCATCTGCTTAATAGGCAGGAATGGTGATGCAGACTTACCATCCCGAGCAGGGAAATGCAATGAGCCTGATTCCAGGGCTCCCTGGCCAGCTGACAAATTCCAGGAGAGTGAGAGACTCTGTCTTAAAAACACAAGGTGGAGGGAAAGTGCTCAAAGCTATTTTCTCCACATGCGCATTCACACCTAAACAGATACACCCATACACATGTGTGCTCTCACCAGCAGAGAAACATATGAGCTTGTACACACATGCACATGAGTGCACACACAGAGGCACACACACACACACACACACACACACACACACACACAAATCCTTACCCTTCACGAGCTTCCATTCCATAGCACATTACCTCATTACCATTGGAGTCATAAAGTCATGAATGCCTTTCATAGTCAGTAAGTGCCTCGTTCGTTCCATGCGTGTCACTGGACATCTGAAGGTACCACACTTATAAAGACATCTTCTGTTCTAGCAGCAACTATGTCTCCACTTGGCTTCACCACCAGACACAACAGATTCAGAGGAGAGCAGGAAAGGCAGTAACATCCCCTAACCAGATCAAGACCCACCACCACCACCACCTCTAATAAAAAACGGCACTGAGTAGGATAGATACCACAGATCGTACATTGTTTCCACCAGAATCCAGAATTCAAAGCCTGGTTAGGGTTGAGAAGAGAAGAACAGATGAATATTTGAATCTGGCTCAGCACAGAAATTTTAAAATTCACTGAACTGTGTTATTCAAATAAATAAGGTTTGGACCAAGTTACCAAAAGGGAGAAAAAGAACATTATTAAGAGAAGACACAAGAAAACTCAGAAGCCTAAAGCTAGTCTATAGATTGTCACATGAGGTGTTTTTGCTTCTGTTTGTTTGTTTATTAGCTCCGTCTTTCTGACTCAGCCCCTGCTGTCTGTGGTCGGATTCTCTGCTCACAGGATTCCTGCACAGCCTTCCTTCCTGGTCCACATCACCCACCCTTGCATTCATTCATTCAGCTTGGCTTCTATATATACCACTCTGCATGACTTTGGTCTGGTCCTAACTCCTGCTTAAAGTTCTCCATGGAGCTGGATAAAACCAAACATTAGCACCAAGCACTTAGGGGTCACGGTGGGTATTTGGGAACCAATACCCCCAGCTTCAGTGTTGGCTCTCTGCTTAACTGGTTAATAAACTCTTGTATCATTCTCTGTGCTTCTACCAGCTTCAGTCTTGGATCTGCTTAACTGGTTAATAAACTCTTGTATCATTCTCTGTGCTTCTACCAGCTTCAGTCTTGGATCTGCTTAACTGGTTAATAAACTCTTGTATCATTCTCTGTGCTTCTACCAGCTTCAGTCTTGGATCTGCTTAACCGGTTAATAAACTCTTGTATCATTCTCTGTGCTTCTACCAGCTTCAGTCTTGGCTCTGCTTAACCGGTTAATAAACTCTTGTATCGTTCTCTGGGCTTCTATGTTCTTTCAAAAATGGAGATTGTGATGAGACTAGCACCTAATGGGACAGTAAGCAGAGCCGATCATTAGGTGTTGTCTGCTCTTAAAAACCGGGGCTGGAGAAATGGCTTGGGCATTAAGAGCATGTGCTGGTCTTGGAGATGATGGGACTTTGGTTCCCAGCATCCACAGTTAGGCAGCTCACAACCACTTGTAACTCCAGTCCAGAGGATCTCATACTCTTTCTGGCCTCTGCATGAATTTGCCTTCTGATGTGTGTGCACACGAGCACACACACATTCAACATGTACACACACACACACACATACAGTGTGCACACACACATACAGTGTGCACACACACACATACAGTGTGCACACACAGGCACACATATACACATATACAAATACGAATAAAAATTTTAAGTTCTTACAGCAATCACTGCTCAGTGCCCACTACTGTTATTATTAAGAGATGCATAGCTAAGTTTAATTAACGAAGCTGAGAGTGGGCTGTCAGAGAGGTCTAGAGAAATGGGCTCACTCCTGTATCTTCACTACCTGACACAGTGTGACAGTAAGAAAAGTATGACATTGTTACTGGATAGATGGACATCTGGGCGTACGGACAGATGGATAAATGAATGATGCAACCCTCATCTCAAACAAAGATTCTTGGCCCAAGGCTCTGGGTAGTGTTTGTACAAGACCCTGATACCATCTGTGCATCCCTCCTCGCTGGGCTCTAAAGCTGCACGGAAGGGGTTGTGGTAACTTAGCAACGGAGGCAGCTTCCATAGAGACGAAGCTGCAGACAATGAGATCAGGTGCCAGGTCCCACCCTACATTTGAGTGCAGAGCTCATGCAAACAGCAGCCTGCACCCCTGCCTTGGGATCCTGCTGGTCTTGACACTACAGGGAGGGCCAGACCCATCCAAATTTCCCCGCACTGAGTGTAAGGGGGCTCCTGAGATGGCAAGATTAATCTTTCTGGAAGTGTTGGGAAAGTACATGGTTCTCACAGAGATCAAAGGACAGGATACCCTTGGAAATGTCCTTCCAGACCAGGGAAAGTCAGAATGGGAGCCCCAGCTACAGTGATAAACAGAAAAAGGTCAGGGTTATTCTATAAAACCGTGTTCCAGTCATGTGAGGTCCCAGGTTGGCATTCCATGGAAAGCTTCAGAGAACACAAAGAAATGGCTATGGTGACCTTTTTAGGCTAGGGCAGTGAGTTGTGTTAGGTTAGGCAAGGTGGGGACAGGCAAATGAAGCTGTTTGACTGGGTTATGCAGAATAAGATGCCTACCTGCAAATGCATGCTGGGTAAGGTACTGTTGCTGAGTCTTTGTTCCTTGTGCCAAGCTTTGTTCTTGTCTTTGTAAACCGAGTGGGCCTCAATGTTGTGGCTAAGGCACCAACAGTGAATCTGTATGAACCCACTCTGCTCCAAAGGAAGTGCTCTCATTTGGATTCAGCTGAAAAGCAAGTTCTGTTTTCTAGCCCCGTTCCCTTCTGATCCACCCAATTTTGCCCTGACTCCTTTGTAAGACATAGGGGCATAGACATTAGCAGATCCAACTCCCTCTCCCCATCCCCCAACCCCTTCCCTATGAGCTCAAAATGATGCTCGCAGAAGCCTGGGATGCATTCTGAGTTGCCATCCTGGTGCCCAGATACAGTGTGCTAAGCTGCTAGAACTATCAAGTCCCCCAATGTCTCGATTCTAAAGGACACTAACTGAGGCCATTGTCTCAAGCCCCTGAAGTCACATGCCAGTGGGAAAATCGGGGGGGACCAGAGAAAGAACAAGGAGAAAGCCAGATGCCAAGCTGGCATCTGATGCTTCTTGGTTACAGTAAGGTAGAAGGGAAAAGGGTCTAGTGGGACCCGCTCAACCTAGCTAGTTAATGATAAATGTAAAGGCAGAGCGTTGGGTGGAGGCCAAGGCCAAGGACTAATAGGTGAGGATGGGGATGGACCTAATTCCACTCGCACAGCAGTGGAGCAAGGAAGCCTGCCTGCTCCTTCCCCAGCGCTAAGAAGCCTGTGCAGGAGAAGAGACTCTTCCTGGAAAAGCTTGCCAAAAGGTGGTCCCCCTAATGAGGCAATAAACGGGGTAATTACTGACTAATTACTGGTCCTCCAAGTGCTGGGAAGCCTTGGGTGAGAGAATTTGGCCAACACCAGGCCTCTTGGCTCTCCTAAGCTGTAAGCTTCATTGGGAGGACAGACCAGGGAGGGGCTCCGCTGAGATCTGCCTCTTAGCCTGGCAGTTCCTTCCTTTGTCTTTGCCTCTCTGTCTGGCTGTTGGGAGGCTCCTGGGGCCTAGGTATTGGCTAGAACCTGGAGACTGCAGCATGTCCCAGTGTCTTTAAAGATGAGTCCTAGCCAAGCTCCGTAACGCCCCCCCCCCTCCCTTGTGACCTTATTCTACTCCAACAGAGCCTTGCTCCCACCTGAGCAGTCTCTGGGGCCAAGGGTCACAAGGGACAGGGTCAAAGTGCAGCTTCTTAGCACCTTCTCCTCCTCCCTCTGGGGGGCTTAGCCCCCTGCAGGCACTTTCCTTCCAGTTATAGAAACAGGGAAAGTTCACCTAGGAAAATAGACCTTGTTTAAATTCACAGAATCACACAAAGGGGTCCATTTGTTTCGACTAAGGGCAGGCTAGGGTCTTTTTTCAGGGGGATGAAATGTAGAATAATTGTCTTAGTGTCTTTTCTAAGTCGAGTATCACTTTGTTAGTTTAGAAATATTAAAAATACATCACACAGGGCTGGCTCCGCCAGGAAAGCGATCCTCTTTGGCATATTAAAATTTAAAGTATAGTTTATTTCTGCAGTAATTACACTTTTACTAATTGAATTTACCCTTAAATATTTCAAAGTTTTGTAATAAATTGAGCTACGAGATACAGAGCCTCGAGATATTTACATTCAATCGTGTTTGGAAAACAGGCAAAACCTTGGAAAACAGAAGTAATTGCTAGCATTAGAGAAGAAAAAGGTTTGTTTTCTGGGGTTTTTTCCCACTGCTCCTGAGAGAACATGCACTGCAGAACACTAAGACGTTGAGACTCTGGCTATTTACATGTGTTCCTCGTTGTGCTCTTCACAGGCAAAGTCTAAGGATCAAGAAAAGAGGTGTGTCAAGTAACGGGTTCAGAGAAGCTGAGTGACATGTCCAAGGTAACACAGCAATACCAGAACTGAGGTCTGTCTTTCACCCTTACACTCACTGTTGGGAAAAATTCTTGGGCCAAACGTTCATCAATAGGCAAGTGCAGAGACAGTAGTGCTAGCTATCAATGCAATTAAAATAGAGTGGAGTATGTGTGCTGTGAACATCATTTGGACTCACAGGGGAAGTAACTCTGAACCAACAACACTGCCAAGTCGCACCCTGGAACATTCAACACAACAGGACAATTGTCATAGAAGTCCCCATTGAGTGTGCAAAGCTGGCTGAAGGAAAGGCAGCCTGGTGGTTTCCAGGGGCCTGGGAGGCCTGAATCTGAAGTGATCGCGAATGGGAGTTGCACGACGAGATGCAGTTCTGACAAGGTATAGCGGCAACCGTTGCAGAGAAATTATGAATATATTTTATGTGCGTTTAGTAGTGCTAAATGATACTTCCTAAGTTGCATTTTTGTGTAGGCATGCTTCTCTGTGGGGGCATGGGTGTGCCATGACACTTTCGGAGGTCATTGGACAATTTTAGGGGGTTATCAGTTCCCTTCTTCCTCCATGGGAGGTCACCAGGATGGAACTCAGTCTTGGTGGCAGGTGTTGTACTTGAAGAGCCAACTTGCTGGCCCACAATGTTAATTTTTAAAAAGTGTTTTTCCCCTACATAATTTTGCCCCCACCCTCCCTGCAAGGCTTTCAAAACATTCCAGAGCTTTTCTAAATACTCTATTTCTGTTTATTCAGACAGGTTTGAGAACCAAAAATTTGCAAGATTCTCTCCTGAGGTAAAGCAACCTGAACTGATTGGTTCTTTTGGGGTCAAGGGAGATGCTCCTAGTCCCAGGTGCTGTGTGTCTGTGAAAGCAGATGTCAGGCTGGGCTCTCCAGGTGTACAAATATTTATTTGCAAGCTAACGAAAAGCAAAGCACTCATCCTGTGCAGTCAATGTCATTGTATCCTTTAGAAGTAACAGCCAGCTGCAAGAAGACATAGCATTCCTTGGGCACGGGGTTAGGATTGACTCTCTGATTCGTGTCTATAAATGGGTCTTGTTTGGAATGTTATGTTATTGTTTTGAGGAGTGTGTATATGATCATTGGACTTGTCAAGTTTGTAGACCTTTCTCTAGAGGGCAGCAAGAGGTCCTGCATTTGATTTCTGGTAGACTACACATATGCCCTCCTCTCCTTGGTCTACCAAAGAAGACAATTTTGTAATTATGTTAATTAGCAAAGTATCTGGTATTGATGGGAGATAAAAATAGCTGCTGGAGGTTTTGCACTAACTGTCTAGGGGCTGTCTTCTGTGCGGGGTCCCACGTGCTTCCTAGTTGAAGCATCCTTGAAGTACGTGTTCCTGGGATACCCCACCCATTAGCCCATCACCCTGTAGAAATTTAGATCAAAAAGACATTGTGCAGTTAGGCTTGCCAGACAAAATGCTTTGATGGTTTGAATGAGAAATGTCCCTTCATGTTCTCAGGACAACTGAACACTTGGTCACCAGTTGGTGGTGCTGTTTGGGGAAGCTTAGATGATGCAGCCTTGCTAGAAGATGTAAATCACTAAGGACTGGCTTTGAGATTAGAAACCTAACTCCACTTGGTGTTTGCTCTCTCTGCTTCCTACCTGAGCTCTCAGCTTCCCACTCCAGCATGTTTGCCTGCTCCCATGTCTCCCACCGCGATGGATTCTTTCCCTCTGGAACCAAAGCCGGGACAAGCGCTCCTTCTTACGCTGCCTTTGGCCATGACTGATTTTTTTTTTTATCACATCGACAAAAAGAAGTAACTGATCAAAACATATCGTTGGGCCATACTTACATTAAGAAATTGTTTTATATCCATCTGCAGTTGACTTTTACTCTGTGTTCTGTATTTTCCTTTGCCAACTTGAGCAACTCTGCCCACCATCCACACTGCACTGACGTCTTAAAACACTACAGACAGCAATATAATACATACCCTTTGTAGTTTAAAACAAAAAAAAACCCATAAAAGATCATGTTTTGTCCCTTCTATGTGGCCACCCACAAGCAGAAGTCTCCTGCTATGTTACAGTAGGTATTAAAACAAGCCCCCATTTTAAAATCCACAGAGAAACCAATGGCTATTTCATCCGCTATCTATGCTTCTCTAGTCACTGTGTCTGGCTTCTTGTCACTGACAGAAGCCAGCAAGAGGGGCTGGGATGCAGCTCAGTCAGCAAAGTGCTTGATGCTGTCACAAGGACCTGGTTTAGATCCCTGGTATCCATATAAAAAGACTGGCATGCCCCTGTATCCTCGGCGCTGGGGGAGTGGTGAGCAATACATCACTGGGGTTTGCTGGCCAGCCAGTCTAGCTAGTCTGTAGAGCACCCTGTTAAGGAAGTGAGTTCATCTCATAAGGTAAAAGGTGAGGAGATGGCTCCTTGGGTAAGGATCCTTGCTGTAAATGGGTGAGGACCTGAGTTCAAATTCTGAGCACCCACATACAAAGGCAAGTGTGTGGCCACGAGTGTCTAACACCCCAGCACTGTGGGGGAGGGGGTAAAGACAGGAAGCTTTCTACAGCTAACTGGCCACTGGCCTAGCTAAAACTGTGAGCCCTCAAATTCAGTAAGGGATCTTGTCCCAAGGGAATAAGGTGGGGAATGACAGATACCTGACAACCTCCTCTGACCTTTTCACAAGTACAGTAATACAGAAAGAGAGAGACAGACACAGAAAAACAGACAAATAGACATACACACAGAGAAGGGGAGAGACAGACAGACAGACAAATAGACAAATAGGCATACACACAGAGAAGGGGAGAGACAAATAGACAAATAGACATACACAGAGAGAAAGGGACAATAGGCAGATACACACACACACACACACACACACACACACACACACACAAGAATTAAGGAAGGTCAGAGCCTCAAAGGGTCAGATAGAAGTCCCTACTCCTATTTCCTGTGACGCGTGTGAAGCGGGATTTAAGGGATATGGTACTGTCCCTGTGTGCAGGCATGCTCCTTCCTTCTGTGTGTGCAAGTGATGCTAATGTTACAAAGTCTTGCTCCTGGTGGCCAGGAATGCCAGGGATCTGGTATTCTGGGCTGTGCAGAGAGGGATGCCGAACTTACTGACAGAGGGCGTGGTGGAGCCTGCACACTCGAGGCAGGACAGATTACAGCACCGTCTCTGAGTGACTTCTGTCATTGTTCTGATTTCCAGGTTTGGCCTTAGTTTATTTGTTACCGTGGTTAAGGGGGAAATGCTCAGGGCGAACATATAATACCATTGTCTAGTCCCTGCACTTCAGTCTTCACTTCTCAGACATTTGAAGAAGGAAGACAGAAGTCCTCTCATCTCTAGTTAGGCATTAAGTAGTCCCTCCCAAAAACCACAGAAGGTAATTGTTTTGGGGGATTTTTCTTTCTTCTTTTTTTTTCATCAGTGAAAAGGAGTCATCCCCAGACCAGACCTGGCAACTGCACCTACAGGTAGCCCCCCACACCCCCCCAAGCACACTCAAAGGTCACTGAGCAGGTCAGACTTCAATGCAGCTGCCCAGTGTGCTGGGGCCACCTCCTCCTCACTCCCTGTGCTGCAGCTTAATAAAGCTTAATAAAAGGTGTGATTGCCATGGCAACCTCAGAAACACTGTCAAATAGATGGCCAATTATTATTCACTCATTTACTGTTTATTGTAGCGATGCCAATCACAATGAACTCCAGGGGTGTATTAATGGAGATGTGATCCTGGGCTCAGGGCCCTGGGGAGCAGCATTGTAATGCTTCACTCATTAGCATGTAGCCTTCCAAGGGGTGGGCACACAGCCTCACTTAGGTACCTTAGCATCCAAGCCCCGCCAGGAAGGCCAGAGTGCACGCAGTGCGCGCGAGCATGCTCAAGTGCACACACACACACACACACACACACACACACACACACACACGCACGCGCACACACACACACACACACACACACACACGTGTGTTCACGTTTGTGCATGCACACAACACATGCATATGCCTAACACACTCAGACCGATCCTAGAGCAAACCCATCTCTCCAAATAGACAGACAGACAGACAGACAGTTTTCTTTGCTCAGCACTGGCAAGAATTTTGATATTTGTCATGTTCCCCTCTGTCCTGTTAAACCTTAACCAAGCTTTCAGGAAGAGGCGCCAAGGGCAGGTCCCCTTCTGGGCAGCCCTCTCCATTGGTGGCTTAGGAGGCTGGAAGAGAAAGCAGCCCTGTGATGCTTCTCCCTGGCCTGACTGAGTAGTCCTTTCTCCAAACGCTTAAGCATTTTTCTAGACTTTGGAACCGTTTACATACATATTGAGCTTTTAGGGTACCCAGGACTAAACATGAAGTTGTCAGGGCTTCCCCACACATCCCACACACAGCACGGAAGTGGTTTTATACGTTTGCAGTGCTCCTACCATTTGATTTTGGCCCTTCACTTAGAGTCAGATGTGGAATCTCACACTGTCGTCATTCAGACATTTCAGATTTTTCTGGGTTTGAGTCCTCAGCACTCGAATAAAAGCCAGGCACAGAAGCACATGCACCTGTACACCCAGAGTTGTTGGAGCAGAGGCAGGAGGATGGCTGTGGTTTGCTAGTGACAGCCTAAACCTAAATTCAGCATGAGACCCAGAAGGAAGCAAGGTGTGGAATGCTAGAGCCAGCCACTCAGTGTCCTCCTCTGGCCTTCACATGTGCAACACACACACACACACACACACACACACACACACATTTCAGATCTGAAAGCCTTTCAGATTTTAGAGTTTTTTAAAGAGTGCTGCTTCAACTCAATTCATGTTAAAACTCTCACCCTGAGTCTGAGCACTGCTCCCCGCGCCCCGCGCCCCGCACCCCGCTCCCCTGCCCACGAGTCCCCAGGTCCTCCTTCTCTCCCATGCCTGCACCTAAGAAAGTGCAAGCGAGATGGTTTGTGAGCTGCTAACTTGCACTTTCCTCTTCCTGCCCTCTTTTTCAAGGACGTTGCAAGCTGCTTCCTGAAGCAGAAGTGTCAGGTAGGCCCTTGCCCTGCTTGGTTCCTTGGCAGGTTCATGCCAAGCCTCCTGGGAGGGGGGAAAGGGGAGTGTCCACAGGGAAGGGGAGAATGGAGCTTCCTAAAGGCTGGATGGTGACCCAGACATGGAAGCAGCAAGCTTGGGAGAATCCGTCGTTGCATCTGAGAAGACTGAGGGCCCAGGATGAGGGGCTCACAGAAGAGGGGAGTCGTGTGCTTTGGAGAAGTAAGGGAAACCACAAGGCCACAACTGTGGCCACAGCTGGGGACTAGAGGCCACCAGCAGAGGAGTGAAGTCAGAGCAGAAAGCCTTTGAAAGTCACCTAGGCAGATGGCACTGCAAGAAGGTGATTGGCAGGGGGCAGTATAAGGATGACCCTGTGATAATCCCAGCTAGGGACAGAGCCAGAGTGTAATGGCTGAGCTGAATCCCAAACCCAGCACTAGTTCCCCATTAACTAGGTGGCATGGCAGGTGCTTTGGACTCACTGACCGTAGGAGTGAGTTCCAGTCCCACAGGAACACTGGGTACCGCCCTTTGTGTTAGTTCTCAGCCGCAGCTGAGATGGTCCCGCCTCTTGTCACAGGCATCCTATGAAACTCGGGTTTGCCTCAGGCCAAGTCTTTGAAGGGACATGTTTGAAGTGCAGACACAGAAAAAATATCTGGCACATAGCTGGTGCTCAAAAATGTCTGCTGAAAGAGTCACATGTCAAAGCTAGGAGGAATAAAGAATTAGAGATAATCATGAACATTCTAGAATGATCTCTCGGAAGGCAGACCAGAGGAGATGGGTGCTCATGGACGACCTCAGGACCCATCTTCTATTTCTCCGGGTCCTGAGGCACCTTGTCTGTGTCACTGTGACCAGATTTCTTCCCAAGGGCGCTGCTTCCATCCTAGCTGATGCTCTGTCGCATTTCTTCAGCTTTTCTGTGGGCAGGTGGTCACTTCCACAGATGGAACGGGAGGTCGTGTTCATTAGGACACAGTGACTCGTGCAAATTTCACAATCATAAACGTTCAAGTTTGGCATTATTGACATTATCCTTTTTACAGAGGTGGAAAACACAGCCCAGAGAGGCTTGGGCATTAGTCTAAGGCCATGTAGGCAGTGTGTAAAGAAAACAGGGTTCAACCAGATCTCCTGGCTTTGAGATGCAAGTACTTAGAAAACTTGTCAGAGCACGAAGGATGGGAGAGTAAATACGGGTCATTTCTGATGGGCTCCACCCTCCAGCCTTGACGGGCTGCTACCCCTGCCTAATGCTCACAGCGTTCGGTCTGAGTGACGGCTACGAGCTCATCCTACATTTGCCCCATCCGTGTCCACACCCTTTCAGCCTCCTCCAGAGCTCTTCCTCCTTGCCAGGTCTTACATTTTTTTGCTCTGATTTGACAGTAAAATGCCCCACACTGGCTCATGTGTTTGAACACTTGCTCCTCAGCTGGCAGAGCTATCTAGGGAGGCTGTGCAGCCTTTGGTTCCTGGGGAGGGAACCCTGAAGGTTAGGTACATTGTAGGTTGTGTCTTGCCTTCGCTGGCTTCTGACCAAGAGAAGATGTAGCCATAGCATGCTCCTGCTCTTGCCTCTGTGGTCGCCTCTCGGCCATGCTGAGTTACACCTTCTGCAACTGTGAGCCACAATAAATCCTTCCCTCTTTATGGTGTGTTGCCTGGTATTTGGTTGCAGTTACATGAATAGCAGCCGAACCAGAATGTTAGAGAGAAGCTAGAATCCAGAGACAAGTACAGGGAATCGCTTAACCCAGACCCCTAATGTCTCTCAACTCCGGGACACCCAGCAAGACTTAAGCCCCTCATCTCAGAGCCCCTGCCTGGCTCCTGCATCATCTGAGATGATCGTCGTTTGTGGCTGTTGAGGGCTGGCTATGCACCAGACTCTGTACAAAGCAGCGCGCACGCACACACACACACACACACACACACACACACACACACACACACACTGTCCCTGTTTGATAGCCCAGCAGTCAAGGTCAGCAAGATCCATCTCTTTTTTTTCAGATGTGGTCACTGAAGAACCAAGAGGGTTGGTGATTGCCCAGTAGTCCATGGCTGGGAAGAGAAAGGGTGACAACATTGGGACTCAAGCTCACTAGATTTTCAAAGAGTGAGCTCTTGTCTATTAAGGTTCATTCTCTCCTGCAAACACCTTTATCTCCCACTGTGCCGGCAGATCAGCAGCATGGGCTAGTGAGTGCTGAGCTATCCGGGCCTGGAATAGCATCCTTCCTAGTGGGGTGACTAGCTGATGCTGTGAAGGCCTCCTCTCACTCACCATGGCTGCCAGGAGGAATGTCAACACCAGGACACAGGGCCAGGGAGGCCCGTGCTCTCTTTATCCCATGAGCTTCCTCAAGGTGCTGTCTGAAGCAAGTCACTTAAACTCTCTCTTAGGCTTATTTCGCCTGTTACGAAAATGTAAATAACGATCACAGCATAAGTCACGGGGTTTTACGAGGACTTAATAGGATAATGGACGTGAAATGCTTTATAAACTGTAAAGTACCACACAAGCGTGAGGCTTTGTAATTAATTACCGATGAGTATGCACATGCTCACACACCCACATCCATAGGTGCCCATTCATGCGTACAAACACACATCCTTGCTCCAAAGAGAAATTAGCATAAGGACTCAGCCTGCTTACAGCCTCACGCTGGGACCTCCCTGCATCCTCCACCCTCCCTTCCCCATTACCCACTTAGACTGAGTGGGCTCAGGGAGGCTGAGCAGGTTGAAGAGTTTGGAGGAGAGACAGGTGGGGCTGGAGCCCACCCTGCTTCTGCACACCTGCCTATTCTCCCGCCGTCCGCCATCCGGGTTTATTTGCTGCTTCCTTGACAAAGCAGCACCTGGGGAAGCACAGCCAGCCTTGGCAGAGATGCTGTGTGGAGCAGGGCGACCTAAATAGGAGGTTCCATGTAGGAGGTTTCCCCCATTTACCAGCTGTTCGTTCATTTGTCCTCTCTGGTCCCTAACATGTATTGAGCACCTACGGTATGTGCAGTCCTGTTCCTGGTGATAAGAACACAAAGAGAAGCCTATTGCTAGGAAAGGGTGGGGCTCGGTGGTAGAATGCTTACCAGGCTATAGCATCCACGTCCCAGCAAATCCAGAAGAAACGTCCTCTGTATAGTCATTTAAGGCAGCCACATGAGCAAAGATGTAGGTAACTGTGGCTTCCTGGGGAAGGACAGAAGGCTCTGTGCATCCTTCGCAGGTAGGTCTACTGCATACGGACCGAACAGCTCAGTGTTGGGAGACCTGATGCCACACACATGACTCTGGACTTTTCTCTGTAAACCACGGGGAGCCAGGAAAGGAAGTCAAGGAAGACTGTCACATGAGCTAAGCAGATGCATCTTTTTTTTTCTTTACTTCTTGATTTTAGTACTTCCTCTGTTTTTAAAAGCCAGATCCCTCTCCAAGCTTGATAGTGGTAACAGAACCATGCTAAAACTAGTGAAGGGATATGAAACGGATGAAGTCCATAATCACGCCACACGGCGCCAGGGTTCTCAAAGTCTGTTCCCTAGGACAGTGGCAGTAACATCACCCAGAACACGTTTGTCAGACCTGGTGTTCATTCTAGACCTGCAAGGTCAGGCACAACAGGGTGGCCCAGACATCTGGCAGAGCCATGTCAATATTTATAACCGGATTAGGCAGCTCTGGGCATCTCTGATCAAGGAGGGAAGAGTTCTTTCCACTCACAGTTACAGAGGTTTTAGCTCACAATCCTTTGTTCCCTTGATTCTGGGCCCATGGTGAGGCAGAACACCACGGTGGTAAGGACATGTGGAGAAAGAGGCTGTTCTTTCTTATGGAGGGTAGGAGAGAGAGAAAAAGAGTGAGAGGGGAAAGCAGAGATCACCTATAACCTTCAAAGGTAGCCTGTTCCTTCTTGCTAGGTTCTATTTAATTTTTCCCCATCTCCTGAAAGTATGTCAGGTATGTTACACAAACATGCAATGCTCCCACCCAAACCATAACACTGGTGGTTTTCAAGCTTTGGGCTTCTGTTTTATGCCGTACAAGGTACCTAGTCATTTCCAGCACCTCCTTCTGCACTGGTCAGGTTCACATAGATGCCTTTTAAAAAATGGACGGTACTCTTAATTGAGCAACCTGTTTGCCTCATGATGTAATATACCTCCTAATCACCAGTTACAGAACCGACTCCTTAAAAACGATATGCATATTGTTTTCTGGGGTATGGGTTAATAAAATGTATTCAGAATGGAATGTTGTTGGAGCTCCAGGTCATTTACAATTATGTCTTTACCTAAAGTAATGCTTTGTGATAAGTAACCCAATCATGCAGTATTTTTCATAATTCCATTTCCATTGGAGGGAATCTGTCAAAAGTGGTAAATGCTGAATCAAAAGTTGTGGTCTTTAGCCATTACAGATATCACTTCCCCTAACATCACACACACACACACACACACACACACACACACACACAACCCACACAATCCCATCAACAAAACACAAGATGTCCAGCTTTGTCACACATTGACCAGGAGTTGGTCTTATGGGTCCTCAAACTCATGTTTCAGAATCAGGATGCTAGTAGGTGGAAAGTAGATTTGATCCATAGGAGAAAAGGTAAGCCTGAGGCACAGTTAGGGGGAGGCACCAGTTAGGGGGAGGCTACATTCGCACAGCACCAGTTAGGGGAGGCTACATTCGCCCAGACAAGAGAGGAGACATGCTTGAATGGAGAAAGCCCTCTGAGAGCAGGCAGCTCGAGTTAGACCTGAGGAAAGGCAGGCACCTTCAGTAACTCTCTCATTTTATCTTCAATATCACCTACTTTCCAGAAGATGAACCCAGAGCATGTTGAGGAAGTGACTTGTGTACGTGCTCCAGGATTTTCCTGGCTTGCTAACCCATCCAAAGGCCGTTCTGGGGGAAATGGCTTGTGTTGGTTAATTGCGAATGTCAGCCTGCCTAGATAGAGACACACCTGGAACTGGATGAGGCACAGCTTTGAATTTGTCTTGTGAGTGCTTTTCCAGGAAGAAAGAAGACTTACCCTAAATATGGGTGATTCCATCCCCTGGCTTGGATCCTGGACTGGATAAAGAGAGAAAAAGGAGAAATCTACTTGAGTTCTGGCTTCATCCCTCCCTGCTTCCTGAGAGCCCCCACCAAGGTGGCCTGTCTACCTTAAAACCAGGACTCAAATGAGTCCCTCCCTCTCTCTGGCTGCTTGTTGCCAAATATTTGATTACAATTCTGAGAAAAGTTATTAATAGACAGTTCTACCCCAACCCCCCTTCTCCTAAGAATTCATGACCCTATTCTCCAGCAAAGGTACATGAGAAAACATGGGCTGGACAGTCAGCGTGACCATAAAGTGGCCTGTGCTGAGGTCCTGAGGTCAGGGGAGAGAGTGAACTTCTGATTCCTTGTGGAGTTGGGACGAGAATTTGCTGCCATTGGTGGCAGCAGCTGGTACAAAGACTAGGGAATGTGTGAGCACAGAGAGCTTGTTTAAGGTGTGTGGGAAATGAGAAGCAGTCAGGTAAGCTGGCCAAGTGGAAAGAGGACAGGGCAGGTGTACTGAGAAAGGCAAAAACATGGAGGGAAGAAAGCACAGCTCCTATAGAGAGGCAAAGAGGCAGAGCTCAGCTACTGCTGAGCCAGACACACGTCTTCCCTTCCCACAATGCCTTGCAGCTCTGCCGTCCTGACACCCTCATCCCTATCACCCTCCCTTCTTCTTTTCATGTACACTTCAGTGATAGCCCAAGAGGTTTTTAGTGTGTGTGTGTGTGTGTGTGTGTGTGTGTGTGTGTGTGTGTAAAATGTACATACTCACATGGGGGTGTGCACCTGTGGGTGTACAACTATGTATGTATGTATGTATGTATGTATGTATGTATGTATGTATGTAGAAACCAAAGGTTTACATCAAGAGTCTTCCTCTCCATCTTGATATTTGAAGCCTCTGCTTCCATTCCCACCTCCAGGTCTCCGCCTTGAGTTCCCAATCTGCTTTCTGCTTTCTGGCTTGCTACTGTTGCTTCTGTTTGTTTTCTCTTACACACTGGGAACCATCTCCCCTGAGGTGGTCCCACCCACAGCGAGCTGGTCCTTCCCACCTCAATCATTAACCAAGAGAATGCCCCCAAAGGCCAATCTAGCAGGCATGTTCTCAGATGAGAGGGAACCTTTCGTAGGTGAACAGAGTTTGGCATGTGTTAAGTTGAGAAAAAACAAAGCAAAACACATGTAGCCAGTACAGGACAGTGGAATACAGAGAAGGGGGGAAGGTTTACATCCTGGTCTTCAGACTCCACCTCATCATCTGGCTCCCTGCTGAGATGGTACCCAAGGCAAAGGCACCTGTAGCTCCTCCCACTTTGCTGTCTTCCACTCACGTCCCTTTTATCATACACCAGTGGCTTTATCCTCAATTCATGTCCCTTTTATCATACGCCAATGGCTCCAGAACTTTCTGCGTGCACATGCTGAAAGGTGTGAGCTCTGGCTCAGATGAGAATGTTGACTGACAGTTCTAGATGTCTGAGTGGTTATCCATGCCTGTGAAAGAATAGAAAGAACTTCACCATCTGGGCTGCCCTGCAAGGGCTGTTGAGTCACTCTAGGAACTGACTGACCAGAAAGATAAGAGAGGTATGCAAGGATATCCCCAGACAAGCCCAGTTGAGAAATGGGCCATCTGGTCTGGTTTGGCGCCTCTCTGACTCCCTTACACAGATAAGCACCCTCCCCTTAGAGCCTCTGTGGAAGACAGCCTGCCTGCACTTTCTTTGTCTAGTGCACACGCCCATCGAGCAGCTCTTCCTCCCTCCCCAAGGCTCCCCTGCACCACAGCTACCGTTCTTGCACCCGCCAAAGATCCTGCACACCCCTCCCAGTAGAGCTCACCCCTCCCAGTTTCTTTTTCCATATAAACCCCTAACTCTCGAGCCTCAGGGTCGACCTCACTATCTCCTGCACAAGATGCCTGTCGGCCCGGAGCTCCAGTAATAAACGGCCTTGTGTGCTTGCATCAAGACGGTCTCTGGTGTTTCCTTGGGTGCGCGCCATCCCGAGACTTGAGTGGGGGTCTCCCTGAGGAGTCCTTACACCTGAAGCCTGGGTCATACACTGAGGGTTTAGGTAGAAGACCCCAGTACTGAAGAGGGTCTTTTCCAAAGACTCAGGGAATAAAAGTCTTTGTTCTTAATTATATTGCTGTGAAAACATATCTATTTTAACTTTGAAGTGATTCATTAGCCCCTACCAAGACAGGAACATGAAGAGGTTTAAAAGCCAAAAATAACTAACATTTATTGAATATTTATTATGCTTCAGGCATTGTGCTAAGTTCTTTACATAAATTCATTTGAAGTTCCCAATAACCCTATGAGGTGTTAGCATGCTTCTCTCTCAGATAAGGAAACTGAAGCTAAGAGAGGTTAATTAACTTGCCTGGAGATGGAAGGCTCATAGGGAGACCTGGACTCGAACCTTGGAAGTCTGCCTTTGTTCTGCCTGTCAGATTATCCGGATCTTCTTACAGAGTTCAGGCCCCTGAGCAAATGGACAATGACCCAGGGATGGGCTGTGGGCAGAAAAGCAGAGAGGGTGTGGATGCTGCTGCAGTATCTAACCTACCTTTCAAAGGCATGGCTGGTGGGTAGGGAGGCCACAGCATCTGGAAACAGGCCAAAGGCACTGGATACAAGATTGGGGAGTTAGTACCTGACTCCAGGAGGGGGGAAGGGAGGGGGAGGGGGAGGAGGAGGAGGAGAAAGAGGAGGAGAGGGAAGAGAGGGAGGAGGAAAGGGAAGAGGAGGAGGAGGAGAGGGAAGAAGAGGAGAAGGAGGAGGAAAGAGAGGCAGAAACAAAGTTTCACACATTATTCTCTGACCAATCACCATCCTTTCCATTTTGCCCCGCGGGTGGTCTAAGGGATAAACAAGTAAGAAATCCCCAGACAAATTCCGGAAGAAAATATTCTGTTTGTGTCTGACCCATTGCCATCTCAGCCCCTCTCCAGGGACATTTCTTTGAAGGATTCCTGGTTTTCTCTGAGATTTTGCCCACATAGTTAGCAGGAGATCCTGGCTGTTGGCTCTGTGAGTGGTTCCCTCTGTGAGTGGCAGTTGGCAGGCCTTTACTTGCCCTTCTGTGCGGTGGGATGCACACGTCCCAGTGAGGTCACGCCTCTGAAAGGAACTTGAACTTGATAGACCCTCTAGCACACAAGTGTGAACTATCCATCTCTCTGGCTTCTCTTTTCCCCAGCCTCCCCTGAAGCCAGACCTGTCAGGATCCCATGCTCCAGCTCCCAAGAGGGCGGAACTCAGAAGGGTGGCATGGAATTGATGTCACCCTGTTGTATGCCCAATCTCCGCAGCTCTCCTTGCAAGACATTGGTCCTCTGGAGGCAAGAGGTGACTATTCCCTACCACAAGGGTCAGAGGATGCTTGGAAGACTCTCCATCCCCATCCCAATGTTACCTCTGAAAGTCAAACCAGATCCCTGGGCAGTAGTTACCTCCAAACTGAACTAGAGGCCACAGGGTTCGAGACAAGTAGGTGCCCAGCCCTGTCTGCTCTGGAAGGCAGACAGAGCACACGGCACACCATCTCACAGTCCATTTTTCAAAGTTTGACGTCAATTTGCGGCCTTAGATTGGTTTTTGTTTCTCTGTGCTTTGTTTGCTTTTTGGTGATGAATGGTTATTGTCAGGCTGGCTTAGGGAAAGCGATAGGTGGGGGCTGGGCTGGAGAGAGCATGCCGGGGTTTTCATGTGCGGGAGTTATTGTTTACATTTCTTTTCTAGGAATGAAATGGAGTGGGAGGTGCCTCAGGTCACCCATGGGTCACAAGAGATAGATACCAGGGTCACTTTTTGACTGAGTTCCCCTTCATCCCAGCCTGGAGAAAGCTAGACCTCTGCCCCTTTCTTTTCCCCATAAGTACACGTCAGGTCTGGGGGGGCGGGCAGTATGTCACGGCTGAGGTGGCTGACGCTGTCAACTGCAGATAAATACAACCAAAACAGACCCAGAAAATTATTTCCTCTTAATGGAAAAATTATCAGGCCCTGAGCAGCCTGATCTAAGGGCTTTTAGAAGCACAGAGAAATACACTCAAGCCTGCACTCAGCCTTCCCCTCTCCCCAGCTCCCTCCCGGGATGGCTCTGCAAAAGCCACGTTTTCCCAGACCATACAGAGCACACACAGCACACGGCCCTGGTTGGAAAAAAAAACAGCTTCAGAAAGACTGAAGTTTAGGGTTGCAGAGGTGATGTGCTGGGGGTCTTCAGGGTTGTAAGCTTGAAAAGATCGTAGAAATCACTCTGCCCGTCTTGCTCCCGTCCCAGATAATTAAAGTCCAGCTCAGAGAGGAGTGACTTTGCAAAGGTCCTCAGCCACTCAGCAGCAGGACACAAGGCTGGAGCTTTGGTCTCCAAGGCCGGCTTCCATTATCCACAATCCCCTGGTACATCTGCATAGGCGTAACACCTCTTACTCAAACACTGGGCCCACAGGACCAAGGGTGCTGACTTCCAGGCAGGAATTGTCTTATTAAAAGCTTTATTTATTTACTTATTTATTTATTGTCATTCTGGCAGTACTAGGATTCAAACCCAGAGCCTGTGTAGATGCTAGCAAGTATTCTGCCACTGAACTACAAGCCTGCAATCCTCCTTTCCTTCCCTCTCCGCAGAGCAAACATCTTCACCTCGTTGACTCTGGGCTCACTGCTTGCTTTGATTAATGTGATGTTAGCAATGTGCCAGGGAGCAGAACTTGGGTGTACTTGCATGACTTAGCTGAGTGGTTAGCATTTCTGAAATCAGCCATGATCTGGAAGTAGCCACGTGGAGCAGATCTGAGCACACCCCTCTGCCTGAAGCTGCTCCCCGAATCAGCACACATCACTGGGAGAGACAAGCACAGCTGGTTTTGTTAGAAGCCTGTGGTGGTCTTGCAGCGGAGTCTCAGAAGAATCTAGCTGCTCCTGTATTCTGATTCTCCATTTTGAGGTGAGACCTGGTCTAGATTTCCTCTTCTCCTGGTCACTGAGGCTGCTCAGAGTTATGAGGATGCTGACATGGATTGGTGTGGGTGACAAGACCATCATAGGCTTTTGCTGAAGGAATCTAATGTGCTCTAGATCCACCTTCCTTTTCTCCCAAGAGATTCCTCATGGTAAATGCTTACTGTGTTACTTATGAGAGAGTGACTAGTGTGCCAGTCTCCATATCTCAGTGGCTTGATGTCTTCTGCTTCCTGTTGCTATAGCAAAACACTAATATTGAATATATATACATATATATTTGAATATATAATTTAATTATATATATATAATTAAATATATATAGAGATATTATGTGTGTGTATATATTTATACATGTATAGATAGATAGATAGATAGATATGAATGAAAAATTTTGTTTTGCTTCAGGGTCTAGAGCATCTTAAGGGTATAGCACCAGCATCTTCTTGCCTTCTGGTGACAGCCTAATGAAAGAAGAGCAGAGAGGGATTTGAAGATAAAGAAGGAGACCAAAGGCCTAAGACATCTAACTCATTCCTACAAGGTAGAGATTAATCTATTCGTGATTCATTCTCCATGACCCTAACCCCATGCTCCCAACACTTCTGCACTGAAGAATTGAGGTTCCAACCTGTGACTCTCAAGGGACATGCTCAAACCTTCACAGGGCATGTTCTTTCCTTAGTTATGACACCGTCTCATACACGGAAGTACTTCCGAGGCTCGGAGTCTAATACCTTTGTCATCTTCTAGATTCTCCCATGGGCCTCCTCACAGCTGAGTGTGGAGCAGATGACACTGTGGAAGATCTCTGAGGAGCTGAGCACGCTGAAACTTCACCCATTATTTCATTGGCCAAAACTCAGTTACATGGCCCCACCCACCTGAGAGGAAGGAAATAGATGGGGGAAGAACAACGTCACTGTGAGCAACCAGTTTTTGCTGTGACTACACCAGACCCGTCTTTAACACTTCCTCCTGTGCACAAGGCTGTACAGAAGCTTCCTTTAGTCAATCTCTTCTGCGATCATGAATTCATGGAGACTTCACCCTTTCATTGAGAATGACATCTTGCCTCTGGTCTCTTCAATCTCTATGGACTCAAGTCCAAATTCCTCCCCTTTTGATAGATCAGTCAAATAGATTTGTACAGTCTACCTGACTCTGGTCCCAGGAGTCTTCATCCCAGGAGACTTTTTGTCTGGGGTGCCCCATCCTAGTTCAGTCCTTTCTCTGGACACAGTTTCACCCAAGGGATACCACAGTCTGGCCCTAGCAAGAGGAAAAGTTCACACTTAATAAGAACATAGAAAGCTGTTTTGAATTATCAAACACTTGATATTTCAATGAAAGTAGGGTTTGAAGGGGAACCAGTTAGCTGGCTAAATTAGAATGGAGTAGGAAGCACGCAGAATTGGGGTGGGCGGTCGGACAGGAGGAGTCTACCGCTATAATCCAGGAGAGAATGTCAAAGGCCTAAGCTAGACCTGAAGATGAAGCACACAAAGAGAAGGCAGTGCTAAAGAGATGATGGTGACTGGAGTCCATGCCAAGAGGCACCTGTTGCTTGAGATGGAGGCAGAAAGAAGGCAGAGGGAGGTGCACCCCCTGTTTCCATCCCTGGGGGGTGGGGGGGCAGCGTGCTTCCAGTGCCTCTGATTACCTCAGCCCACCTGCCAGCCCCTGTGCTCAGCTCCACCAAGTCTGGCCCTTCCAATCTACTTGCTAGGAATGTGGAGTTACATTTAATTAAAAGTATCTACACAGAAACGAGATTAATTAAGTCTCTTTTACCCAGGAGCCCTCTCTTTGTGTTCACTTAAATGAGGTTTTAAATGTTGTCTCAATGTTATATCTGGGCAAGATTTCTCCAGACAACACTTCGCGTGGTTCCGAGGCTCTGCCGTAGCCGGTTGGAAATTATTTCACGTTGAGAACAATCCAAGGACAGTCTCCCCTCCCACAGTCGGTGGAGCGCCCTGGCAGGTGGGGGACCTTGGGCCACAGAAAGTAGACTTTTAAAATGAAGGGGGGGGGAGGTAAGTTCTCTCAGGCAAGAGCTGCCTCCCAAGACTTCCCCTCATGCAGAACAGGTGGTCTGAGATGCTCTCTGTTTACGGTGCACTCATCTGCTCAAAGTCGATCTGAATACAAACATGGCCGTCCAGAGGCAAGCATCTGCGCCTGCGCCACCTGCAGGCGGTGTTCACAGGAAGTTAGGGAGGAGTTTGAGGAAGAGCAAAGAGCCCACACTAGCTTTCACAACTCTCTCAGGCTGCTTGCCTGAGCCTACTTATAACTTTTTAATTAACAAATAATACTTGAACAGCTTTCCTACGGCGCTGTGTCATGTTTTTACTAGGGTGTACTAGCTGCAGAGAATAGTAGATTTCGTTGTGACATTTTCATATATGTTCATACTTTGATTTTAGTCACACCCATTACCTACCCTCCATCTCTCCCCCTTCTTTTTTCTTCAAAACAATTTCCCTTCGACTAACAAAAGTATGCACTCCATATCTTCCTAGCCTGGCTTATTTTGCTTAACGTGGTGCCTTCCAATTTCACCCATTTTCTTTCTTTCTTTCTTTCTTTCTTTCTTTCTTTCTTTCTTTCTTTCTCTTTCTTTCTTTCTTTCTTTCTTTCATTCAAGTTTTTTGTTTGTTTGTTTTATGTAAATACACTGTCACCGGGTCCCATTACAGATGGTTGTGAACTACCTTGTGATTGCTGGGAATTGAACTCAGGATCTCTGGAAGAGCAGTCGGTGCTTTTAACAGCTCAGCTATCTCTCCAGCCCCTTCCACCCATTTTCCTACTGTTAAGTTTCAAACCCAGGACAAGCCACTTAGGTGCCTATTTAACATGTCACAGCCAACCTGGCTTCCAGGTTCTCCCAGGATCCCTCAGTACCTACCTGTTACAGAGTGTGCCTGGCATACTCCACCCTCCACTCTGGACCCTCCAGGCTGCCCTTCCCCCAGAGGCTCTTCCTTGAAGAATCCAGACATTTTGGTTACCTGCCCCCTCTTTTGTACCTTTGGTACCTTTGACCTGGCTGCTGTTCTTAGTTCCCCTCCCCCACCCCCCACCCCCTCTCCCCACACGGCTCAGGGTCACAACCACTCTGTACTCTCCCAGATGTGTCTACCTCTGGCTCTGCTCTCCCAGGTATCTACAGTGAACTTTCTCCTCCACCAAACCTAGGAGCAGTCATACCCTTTCCTTGCCTTTTTATTTCTTTTTCATTTCCATGCTAATAATTTAAGAGTTTTGTTTTCTACACCTTAATTTTAAAATCCATGTGTAAAATTATACTTCCTCTATCCACTTATCCATTGGCTGGCAACTAGGGTGACAAAGAATATTTTCTGAAAATTAATTCTCTAGAGTTCAAGAGATGCCTCAGGCAGTAAAGTGATTGCTATGCAAACATGAGGGTGTGAGTTCAGGTTCCCAGGACCCAAGTGCAACTGGGTATAGCCTGCGTAGGTCTGTAATCTTAATGCTGTGGAAATGAACACAGGAGGTCCCTGGGGCTTGCTGACCAGTCAGCTTAGCCAATCGGTGAGCTCTAGGTTCAATGAAAGGCCCTGTCTCAGAAAATAAGATGGAATATAATTGAGGGAGAAAGTTAGCATTGATCACGGACTTCCACAAGCATGTGCTCACATGCTCGTTCTCTCTCTCTCTCTCTCTCTCTCTCTCTCTCTCTCTCTCTCTCTCCTCCAGCTGGGTGTGGATGCACAAATGCACATGCTTATAACTCCAGCACTCAAGGAGTGCATGCAGGGAAAATTGCATGTTCAAACCCAGCCTGTCCTACATAATGAGTTTTAAGCTAGCCTGGGCTAAAAATTAAGACCATGGCTCAAGAAAACAAAGAACAAAGCAAACAAAACAAAACTTAGATTTCCAGGTAAGTTCATAAAACTGTTCCGTTTTTAGAGGGTTACGGGGAACCCCCCCCAGAAAAAACAAACAAACAAACAAACAAAAAACTAGAGGTCCAAACTGTATAGTAGGGGTTATCATAGAGACATCATTGCATGGCCTAAGACTGATTAAGATCAGCAGGGAAATGTGAGCTTAGCCATTCTCAAGACATAGTTTTCATTTGGGTCTTAGATAAGAATCAGCCCAAGATGAGCTTGGTGACGCACGCCTTTAATCCCAGAACTAGGGAGGCAGAGGCAGGCAGATTTCTGAGTTCGAGGTCAGCCTGGTCTACAAAGTGAGTTTCAGGACAGCCAGGGCTATACAGAGAAACCCTGTCTCCAAAAACCAAAAAAAAAAAAAAAAAAAAAAAGAATCAGCCCCAAACCACAGAAAGTTTGTGTTAGATTCTAATCTTCATCATTGAACCTTACAACCTAATCATGACTGAGGCTCAAAGGCAATCCTATATTTCTTGCCTATTACTAATTTTGTATCTCAACTTGACTGAGACACGAAGTACCCAAATTGTATCTGGTTATGTTTGTGAGAGAATTTCTGGAGACAATTAGCAGTGGATTTGTAGACAGAAAATAAATAAAACACATCATGGGTAATGTTTCCCATCATGGGTGGACTTCATCTGACCTCCAGAATGCCTGGAGAGACCAAAAGAGCTGTCAATTGGCAAATTCATTCTCTGCTTTGAGCTAAGACATCCGCCTTCCACTCATAGCCATCAGTGCCCCTGGTCTTAGGACTCTGGACATGAACTAAATGTATAATTAGCTTTGCTGCTTTTCTAACTTGCAGAAAACTTACTATAAGACATCTTGGTCTTCCACAAACCAATTTCCATAATAGGTCTCATAAATATATGTAAATAAATACATAAACACCGTATTGATTCTCTTTTCTGGAGGAACCTGACTGCTATACTAATTTTAAGTGTACTATTAAAACACAAAGGTGATGCTGGCCTGTAGAGGTGCACACCTTTAGTCTCAGCACTCAGGAGGCAGAAGCAGGCAGACTTCTGTGAGTTCAAGGCCACCCTGGTCTATACAGCTAATTCCAGGACAGCAAGGGCCACACAAGGAAACCCTATCTTGAAAAGCAGACCAAACACACCCAAAATAAAACCAATTAGAAATGTATGAAGGTGAGAGACTGGAGAAAGAGAGCACAGGCAGGAAGAACACTTGTGGCTTCTTCCGAGGACCAGATAGGTAGCTCATTCCTACCTGTGACTCCAGTTCCAGGGGATCTGATGCCCTTTTCTGACCTCTTCAGGCACCAGTGTGCATGTACACATACACACTCAGTGACAACTAAAGCAAAAATAAATCTTAAAACACACACACACACACACACACACACACACACAAAGATGGCTGGGTAGTGGAGCACTTAGGTGGCAGAAGCAGAGGCAGGTGGATCTCTATTAGTTTGAGGCCAGCCTTGTTTGCAGAGTGAGTTCCAGGACAGCCAAGGCTACATGGAGAACCCCTGTCTAGAAAAACAGAACAAAATCCTCAAAGATGATCTTCCTCTTCTGAAGTACGTGGTCCCTTGAGTAGTGTGAACTTTAAAGTTTCTACTTTCTCTGTTTCTCAGGCATGGATCACCGTTCATTTGTGAAGCATTTATCGAGCACAGAAAAACATAAGTGGCATACTCTATGCTGAAACTGAAATAACCAGTGGGATAAAGACCTCCATTTTGCCCTCAAGGGGCTTGCTATCTCTAGAAAAGAATGTGAGTTCCCAGGATGGAGTCAGGTCAGGGTCATCTTTAGGAAATGCTTCCACCCGGCATACAATGACATAGAGAGAAGAAGTATATAAACTTTGGCCTGGGGTTACAGAATCCTGAAGAACTTTCCATATAATATCCTTGAAGCCTCCACAGTTGAGTGAGAATCCAGAGCTGTATGAAGCCCAAGGATGAAACCTGCCCACTTAGCAAGAGGCCCTGGAGGAGCCAGTCAGTGCAGGACAGCACAGCTAAGGAGCATGAGGACCTGACTTCACAGCCAGACCTGTCACTGACTGGTGGATGGATGAACCAGCTCTGAGCCCACCCCTTCTTCAACTGTAGGGTAGTGGAAATAATTCATGAGGTGTTTCAGAGTGTTTTGTGAGGCTCTCACGGGACAGTCCCTGAGCCTAACTCATGCCAGGGTCTCCAGAAATAACACTCACCTCTGCTCCTCATTCTGACTGGTAGAATGAATTATTTTTATGGGATGTATTGGTTCCTGGCAGTAGAACAAGAATGCATTTAAAAGGTATCCACAGCTGGGGATGTGGATACAAAATAACTAGTGTAGTATGAATGAGGCCCTAGGCTTGGCTTTGCTTAGAGATACCCTGTGGCTTCTTAGCCTTTTGGTTAATATTACGTGTCTAAAGGAGCAGGTGGGATTTTACAATGGATGGAATTTTAAAAACTGATCCCAGGCAAAGTTTTATGCAGGAAAAAAATCGGTTTTCAGTATTTTTGATGCTCTGGCAATATCTATATGCTAGGAACAAAGAAGTAATCATCACCTGCCCTCTAGCATCCTTCTCCCCGTGTAAACTGTACCCAAATGGTCAACACAAACCTCTCAGATCAGGCACCATGGTAACAAGTGTCCATCAGTATGGTGATACAGTTTCCTTTATTCCTGAGTTAAAAGCCTGGCCACTACTCCCCCCTTTCTTCCTTCCTTCCTTCCTTCCTTCCTTCCTTCCTTCCTTCCTTCCTTCCTTCCTTCCTTCCTCCCCTCCCTCCCTCTCTCTCACCCTCTCTCCCTCTCCTTCTTCACTTCTTCTTTTCTTTTCTGTGCTTTGTTTTGTTTCTGTTTTGTTCTGAGATAGAATCTCACTATGAAGCCTCGCTGACCTGGAACTCACTGAATAAACCAGGCTGGCTTTAAACTCACAGAGATCCACATGCCTCTGCCTCCTGAGCCCTGGGATTGAAGGTGTGCACCAGCTCGCCCAGCCTTCTTTTCTTTTGCTTACTTCCTCGTGTTGGTTTTATCCTCATGGACTCTTGAGATGGTAAGATCAGTGGGCCTTTGGTGTGGGTAAGGGACGAGGGCACTAAGAGAAGAAAGAGAGAGATGGAAAGAGATGAAGTAGAACACAGGAAAATTGAGCATTCCAGGGCAGGAACGGAAGCCACCAAAGTCACCAGCACAAATACTAAGCAAGACCTGAGGATCGTTATCGCTGGGCCACAGCTGCGTGGCCTTCTTAACCAGAACTCAAAGTCCACTTAGTTGTGCATTTAGACAATAAGACTCACAGGTGTGGGACACCGTATAAGGGGAGGATTTTCCTATTCTTCCACGGATACCCCTCGAGTGTACACTGTACACTTCTTTAGAGGAAGTGTGTTCTGCCTCCCACCAAGGACAGAGGATCCCACATTCCCAGAGATTCCAAAACTATGATGTTGCATAGCTACCACCAAAGTCCCCACAGATGACAGATGTCCACCCCAGATGACAGTTGTCCGGCCCAGATGACATGTCCATCCCAGATGACAGATGTCCGCCCCAGATGACATGTCCACCCCAGATGACAGTTGTCCGCCCCAGATGACATGTCCATCCCAGATGACAGATGTCCGCCCCAGATGACATGTCCATCCCAGATGACAGATGTCCACCCCAGTCCTTTACTGCTACTTTTCCACAGCTGTGTCCCATGTGCAGTCATTTCGATGTCCCCACGGCAAGTTCTCTTTCCTCTCCCAGAGCCTGTCTGTGCCCGTGAGTCACTGTGGGCACACCCTCGGAAATCTTACTAGAGCAAGCATCCATGAGGAGCTGATATGCCAACCCAGGGATCCTGGCACATGTGGCTGTCACCATTTCCCACCTCCAGTACACACTGGAAGCTGCTGGCCCCATTGATGGTGTGATCAGGGACTGGCCATAGCCAAAGATTAATTGGTAAGGGCTTGGAAAGTTTCTCTTCTGTAACCATGGGCTTCTCTGCTTGCATTAATGAGATGCCAATTAGGATATTTATATTTTGGGTTCAACTTAAAGGTAAGCCTGCTTTCTATGAGGAGGGCCAGAGGGTTGAGGGTCTCCTTATTGAATTGTATGCCAATATGGAACAGAGGGGAGAGCAGGTGGAAGACAGAGCCCTTCTCCTGGCACGATGGAGGGTACAGGTCCTGGGTAATTTAAATGAAGCTGAGCTCTGTACCCCATTCCTGCAGCTAGGATCCAGCTCTTTGGAGTTACTTAAAGACAGAGCTCTATTACATATGCCAAATGTAATATTGCTTCAGGGGGTAAAGGACAGAAAGAAAAACTCTATTAAACACAAGAAATCAATTTGGTTTTAATTTATTTCCACTCACCTTTTTATTCTCAGCTTTGTCTGGTCCTTTAGATTACATCTACTGTCAATTTTGTACTTTCTCCCCGGGAATCCCAGCCCAGGGGTCCTGGACATTGTGCTTCTCGGTCAGGAGTCCTGCTGAACAGGGCATCTTTCATTCTCAGGACAGGAAGTTAGGGCACCTTCACACCTACTGTATGCCCAGATAAAAGGCCTCTAGGTCCACTGGAGACTCACATTCCCTGGGTTTGTTCAGTCATCTTCCAGGGATAAGTGTAAAGGAGATAGAGCAGGTTCCAGGCTAGGATAGAAGGATCACAGCCTCATGAATGAGTGTGCACAGCAGATCGGCCGGCATGTCATCCTCTGCCTCCTGTTCCACCTCCTCAGGTGTCATCATGCTCCACTCCCCCAGCCAGCCTGCGAGCATCTAAGGGTACTGGCCTGCCTCTGGCTCTCCCCAGGCCCTGGTCTCTGAGTAGCATAGTGAAGCCCGGTGAGGAGCAACTAATTTTCCAGTTACCTTTGGCAAAGAGCAGGGTAGCAGGCTGGTATACAGATAGGAGGCCTGAGGTTGCCTCCCACACATGGCCTCTAGCTCCTGTTTCACGACAACATTGGTTTCTTGTGAACAACAATGTGTCTGTCTCTTCCAGTGCTGGAAAACAATGACCGCTTGGGCCAAAGTGAAGGTGTCAGCAGGGACACAGTCCATGTGATGCTCCAGGAAAGAATCTTCTCTCTGCCACATCCTTTTGTCGTCTGGTAGTCATTGGCTTATGGCCACATCATTCCCATCTTCAATGCCAACAGTCTCTCTTCTGTTTTCAGCTTCTGTATGCACATACATGCTTGTGTGTAAGCATGTGTGAGTACATATTTGATCATGTATGTGCAGACACTGAAGTGAGCATGTATGCATGAACATGTATTTGTGCATGTGTAAATATTTGTGTGTATACATGTGGGCCATGTGTACATGTGTGTGAGCATATATATATGTGCCTGTGTATATGTGTGTATGTATATATGTGTATATATACAGACATATAGAGAGAGACATATATATGCATATGCATGTGCATGAGCATGTATATATATGTTTCTGGCTCTCTGTTCTAAAAACATCTATGGCATCATTCAGCACCCACATGGAAAATAAAGGATAATCCTCCCTTCAAGGATCTTTACCTGAGTCATGTCCAAAGATCCCTTCTCAACTGTCATATTCCCATGCTCCATAAATGAGGACCTGAATCCACTAGAGACCACTATTCGGCTCCCAGCAGTGTCCCTCCCTGCCTCTTCTGCCCCAAACCCATATCCACAGGAGCCTCTCAATGCCTCAGCTTCCCCATTCTATGGATAAGGAGACTTCTGATGGGCTGGCTGCCTCCTTGTGGCAGTGGGGACTGTCAAACAGAGAGAGGAAGGCTCTCCCAAGTTGCAATGCTCCATACAGAAGCAAGACTATCATTGCCTCTCCAGTGGTGAGTTTAGCGCTTGAGAGAACTATCAGATTTTAAAGCATGTGAGGGCTAAGAGACCAATGTTCTTCAAAAACCTCATTTACAGCCCACAGCAAAGCCTCCGCCCTCCCTGCCTTCACACTCCCTGTGGCTACGGGGGTGTGGCAGAAGACTGTCTTGGGGGTAGCTTTGTGGCCTGAAAAACAAGTCAATCTTCACAGCTTGCTCCCAAATCCAATGCGCCAGAAGGAATTGGGAGAGAGATTTAACGATATGTATTTCAAGAAAAAGATGAAGATGTGTCCGCTTTTAGGAGATGCTGTAAAAAAAAAAAAAAATGCATCATCCCTCAGTAAACCTGCGGCCAGATGCAGAGAGAGAAGATTCCTCTTACAAAGCCAGGGATGGGATGTCCAGGAATGTCTTCTTCAGAGGGAAATTGTAGGTCCCTTAGAGTCTGCCCCCATACCAAAGCCCATCATAGCCTCTGTGTGTCTCACCACCTTCCAAACCTCCAACCCTGTGGCCAGTTGACTCAAAGCCATCCTGCCTGTGGCCTGCCTTTGGAGTGTTTCTGAAAGACATGGCCTCACATAGTTTTGCAGCTCTGTTTCACCAGCGGTCAGCAGAGAAAGTCCTGAAGACCAATTCCAAACCATAGGGTCTCACTACGTAGCCAAAGCTGGCAAGGGACTGACTGAATAAAGCAGTCTGGCCTTGCTCTTCCTGCCTCTGCCTCCGGAGTGCTAAATTACAGGTGTGAGACAGCCCTTCTCCTTGTTCTTATAAATAAAGTTTTATTAGAATAAAGTCTTGTTCTTTCAACCTGTTGCCGCTTTCGAGCAACAGAGCTCAGTCGTTGAGATTCATACTGTTTGGCCTTCAAAGTTGAAAATGTCCTTTACAGAAAACTTTAACCAATAACCAAGTTAGAGCATGCAGTGGTAGAATAGAATTCTACCACAGAATTTGGTTGTATGCCGGCAACTAAGAATAAGAGGCAGAGGTGCGGCTCGGTGGAAGAGAGTCTAGTAAACACGCCCAAGGCCCTGGGTTTCAGCCACAGCACCAAAATGGAAAAACAAAAGCAACATAGGTGACTGTAACTTACACTCAGCATCTTAGCCTTCCTGTGCCCCCACCCCGTGCTACCCAGAGCAGAGTCTTTTTAAACCTGAGGCCTGGGAAGGCAGGCAGGCAGGCAACTATCAGATGATGTCAACAGCTGGAAGCAAGAGAATTAGAGATGCAGGTCCATTTCTGCCCCACTCTGCCACCCTACTCGGACCTCAGCTCTACAGCCTTACTTCTGGCCCCTCTGGGGCCCGACAGGTGACTCTCACCATTTCTCCTGTCTCTAGCAGATTCCCAACTTCCGGATGTTGGAGGTCTTATTTCTTCTATCCCTTTTGTCGCTGCCTCTTTTTGATTTTTTTTTTTTTTTTTTTTTTTTTTTTTGGAAGAGAACAAATTTGTCAAAGACAAAGAGTCAAAGACAATTTGTCTCTACTGTTTGTCACCGCGCTGCTTTTAGGCCAACGTAGCTGGGTATAGTCTGTCTCCAGAGCTTCTCCTGTCCCCACCACCCACCGGGGTGGCAGACACAGCTGATTGTGCCCAGCTTGGCGTGGGGTGTGGCAGTTCAAACTCAGATCCTCACACTTCCAAGGCAACAACTTGGCCGGCTAAACTGACTCCCCTGACTTCCTCTAGTCTGTGCCAACCCCTCGGTGTATGTGCCACATACCAGAAAGATGGCTTCCGAGGCTGCTATCCCATTCTTACGGATCCTTTATGCCACGTGTCCACACCCCTCTCCCCTCCACTGACCTGGTCCTCCTGACTATACTCTGTGATGCTGCAGGACCGCATCCCACAGTCCTCTGCCCGCCCCTCCCTGTGTGTTTCCCACCCTGTCCTGCACCCTTCCCTGGGTGCAGAGGCCCCATGAAGCAGACAGGGAGCCGGGCATTTGCATTCCACTTCCCGGGGCTGTTCAGATCTCACCTGCAATTCTTCTGACAAATTCTTATCAGCGATGCCCATGGCGGACTCTGTGGCGACTTTGTTCGCTCTTATTAGCTCTGAACAGATTAGCTCTTCACAGCGCTTGGCTGGTTCATACCGATTCCTGATAAACGTTGTGACTGATTTTTCCCGACTGGGACTGGGTTGGGGACTGGGGCTTGGGTAGAAATGGAAGACTGGGAGGAGAGAGGCTGGCCAGAGGCAGAGGAGGAAAATGCAGGCAGGATTACATCTGGACGATGAAATATTCATCACATGCCTGCTGGAGTGGGGTCAGCACAGGAGTCCAGCAACAGCTTCTCCACCAGGCAGTGCTTTGAAATGCATGGGCCCAGGCGGGAGGGGCCACCACAGCGGCCCCCATCTGCTCTAGAGGCTTCTGAGAGAAGGGGCAGAGGAAGTTAAAAGGAAGGAAGAAGAAACCCGCTCACCTGGCCTCCGCTGGCCTCCTCTATCCTTTCTTATCTGCTCTTCACGATCGGCTTTTGATGGTGGAATACTAATAGTCCAGGTAGACACCACTGTTCCCTGGGTGGTTCCTCATCTCCCTCTCTGCTCCAGGAACTGGAGTCTGCCTGCCTTCCTCTCCTTCGTGAACACTCCATCAGCTTCCTAGTTTTGAGGATTTTAGACAGATACAGCTACTAACCAGCTCCCTACATTTTCTCCGCCTAACGGCTTCCTTTTACCACCGTCGTCATCCCCACCACACACCCAGCACAGGACTGGTGGAGATGTTCAAACTTTTGCTGAATTAAATATGCTCTGTTCTGTTGGTGGGGGGCCAGAAGTGGGTACCGTTGCCCATGCTGGGCCAATGCAGGCATCAATAAATGATTTTCCGTATTCTTCCTAAGACCAAAGGCCCTTTCCCAGGTGTTCTGACCATGAGACTGCAATGGACTAATTCCTTAATAGTGGGCTTGATGGGGGTAAAAACCTGCGGGCCATCCTGCTTCTAAGCTGCCTGCATAACCTCTCTGTGAACATAGATCACCTTTAATGTAAAGACTGGTTGGTACACTTCAGTACAGACAGATGCTCTGAGCATATTTTATAGATAAAGATGGCTCTTTATAGACACGGTGTACATTTTAAACCACTCTTAAATCTGCAAAGGAGCTGGGCATTGTGGCATGTGGGGTTAATCCCAGCACTCAGGAGGCAGATGCAAGTAGATCTCTGTGAGTTCAAGGTCAGCCTGGTCTATGTAGAGAGTTCCAGGACATTCAGGTCTACATAGTTAGGCCTAGTCTCAAAACAAACAAACAAACAAACAAAACCTACAAAGGAAAACTGTTTCATAGCTTTCTAAAGTTATTGGTCAAGGCTATCTAAAAATTCTTTCATCTGCTTACCCCCAATTCTTCATGAGGCAATGTGAATATGGTGACCGGGATTTTATCCATGGGAAACCAATGCCACCCCTTTGACACAGCCCAGGATTTTCTATTTGTTTTTCACTTGAGACTGATTCTCATGTAGCCGAGGTTAGCCTCAAATACTCTACACAGCTGAGGGCAACGTGGATCTTCTGACTCTCCTGTCTGCACCTACCAAGCGCTAGGAATACAAGCAGCTGCCAGCTATGTCTAACAGTACAAAGCTTTCAACACTCACATCAGCTGCCTCCAACACATGCTGGCCACATCCCCTCTTACTCCAGAGCCTAGAAGATGAGCCCTGCTGGACCTCTAGAAAGCCTCAAGACTCTTGGTAGCCATCTCAGGCTGCAGGAACAGTCCACTCATTAGCCTTTCGCCAGATTTATCTTCTCCCCGGTAGCCTGCAGCACTTTGATTTGTCCCCCTATCACCAGGACTAACATTGATGGCAGCACCCTTCCCCCCCCCAGGGGGGGCGGTTGTCAGGCTCTCCAGCCTCCTGCCAGAGGCCTCAAGGAAAATGGATGAGCAACTGACCTGCAAAATAAATACTAGGCTTCCAGGTTCTGATAAAGATTAAATATTGGAGGAGTCATTTCAAATGAATATATAAAAGCAAATGGAAGAAGCCTTTCAGGCAGTGACAGGGTGAGATACAGGCAAACAAAGAGAGATGTCTTTGGGTGGCTCAATGGCAGGGAAGTCGGAGGCTTAGAGCTCAGCCTCCCCAGAAATATTCCAGCTTCAGGGAAGAGTCCAAAAGCCATCCCTGCCTCCCTTGCCATGCCCACCCAGACATGAGTGAGAATGCTTAGCTCCAAAGATGCTGCCAAAAGGATGCTGAAGTCAGTTCTGCTGCATTGGCCAAAGGAGAAGAGAAGTATCCCGACTCAATACCATCTGCCTTCCATGTAGGGCAGCCAAGAGCCTGGATCCTTGGTGGAATGCACTCTAAGGTCCCAGTAGAAGGACATACCAAGGGACAGAAAAGCCAGACATCTCAGAGAACGATTTAGGGACAGAAACAGGAGAAGCCACGGTCAGCATAATGAAGCCAGCATTTCTTGGGCCTGAGAGAGAATTGGGTTCATGCTTGCCCACTTGATTTCACATAGAGAAACTCCAAATAGCCAGAATGCTGCCTCTAGCATCAACCAAGAGATACTTGGGCTATAAGGAACAACAAGCAGGACTGAACACTGGCTACCGCAAGTCTAACATGGCTCAACACTTTGCTGGACAACTGTCTTCTAGGATCCCATCTACTTTGCATGATAATCTTGAGAGATAGATATTGTCACTACTCCGAAGGGAGGCTGAGGCCAAGGACTAGGTTAGGGGTTAGAAAGATTGTGCTTATTTATCGTGTCCAGTTCTGCAAGGGTGGTGGGGGCTAGTGAGCCCCCATGTTTACAACAGACATGGAGTCTCTGAACTGAGTACATACTCTGTGAGTTGACCATGTTCATTTATTTTCTTATTTTCTTATTTTGTTTTAGATTTACTTGCTTTATTTTATGCATTTGAGAGCTTTGTTTGCATGTACGCCTGTGTACCACACGCATGCCTGATGTCCACATGGGTCAGAAAAGGGCATTGGATCTCCTGTGACTGAAGTTATGGATGGTTGTGAGCTGCCATCTGGGTGCTAGGAACTGAAACTGAGTCCTTTGCAAGAGTATCAAGAGCTTGTCACTTCTGAGCCATCTCTCCAGCTCAGAGTGTATATGTTCAGTCTGTTTAAAGACTTGGTCCTGTCTGTGTCTGGTTTTTAATGCCATTCTCCTTCCAACAGGAATGGCTCATAGAGAGCCTCAAGGAAGAAGGCAGATTCATGACACCTGAGTGTTAGGTGGCTTTTGTGACTCGGTTGGGGTCACAGAGACTGAGCCTTAAGTGGGCTTGAGAACAAGATTATAGATAGTCCCCTAGGGACCGAGTGGACACAAGGTGACAATACAAGAAGTGCAAGGATTTGAGAAGGAGAAAGATGGTCACCATTTTGCAACCTTCCTGGGTCCCAGTGGCATTTGGGCTGCAGGACATCCTGGTGTTGTAGTTCTGCAGGTGCAGTGGGTGGGGTTGAGGGACGGCGGCACGGCTCATGTAGAACACACTCAGGCAGCAATTGCTATACTTTCTCCAAAGGCAGCTTATGAAGGGTCGGGGTATCCAGTGGCTGGGAGTGGGGGGACCTTTAAGGCCATTCCGGCTTGGGCGTTTCAGAGTGAGCCTGTGAACAGGATGGCAGGAATACAGTGATCTCAGGACATTTAAACTGACAGACACCGAATTTGGCGTCTGCCCAGTGGTACCTTCTGTGCTAGCCAATAAGTACACAGAAATGAATGGGACCATCCTGAGTCAGATCTTATATTTCCTTTTCACTGTCCTACAAGGAAACGGTACAGACTTACAGTGATTGACATGGTTGTAACAAAATAACCTCGTTGTTTCTAAAACAAACTGTCCCCATAAAGCATCCTTATCGTGTGTGTGTGTGTGTGTGTGTGTGTGTGTGTGTGTGTTTGTGTGTGTGTGTGTGTGTGTGTGTGTGCTCGTGCAAGCATGCAGAAGTACACCTGCACATGCAGACACTTGCATATGTCAGCAAGAGGAAAATCTCTGGTGTTGTCCTTTCTTAGACATTGTTTATCCTTTTTTCTTGAGAAAGGGTTTCTTACTGCTCTCTTGAGTTCATAAGTTGGATAAGCTTCCAGGCCAGGGAAGCCCAGGACTCTGCCTGCCTGGTGCATGGATTCTGAGTTTATGCCATCCATCTGACTTTTTTATGAGGGTTCTGGCCATTGAAGTCATGTCCTGATGCTTGCGAAACAAGCACTTTATAAACCGAGCTATCTCCCTAGGCCCTCAGCTTTTATTTTTTTAATCTCATTCTTCCAGAGTCATTGCTCTTTCTCCACATCTAGTCAAAAAAAAAAAAGGAGGCTAGTGAGGAGCAGCTGGGGTACCCGGTAACAGGGTTCTCTCCACTCTGCCTCTCTATGCATTGCTCTAGCCTTGTTTCTGCCTGTATCTCCAGAAAGAAAGCCAAGGGCTTGCTGGTAGGCCCTCTGAGGGTACCCCGAGGAGTCAACGGGCCAGGTCACTGGACAACAATCACCGCAGAGCAGTTCTATTGAGTCAGGAAGAATGAAGTGTCCACCCCAATTCCCGTCTCCAGGCCTCCCCTTCCCTTCATATTACCGTGCAGCTGTTTCCTTGGGTACCAGGGCAATTTAGTGAGCGTGTTTTGCATCCACACAGCAGTTTCTGATATTAGCTCTCTCTGAAACTTTCTCGGGGCTGCCTTGCTGTCTCTATCCCTGACCTCTTCTGACTGTAAGAGGCAGCAGTGGGCCACCAGAGGCCTGTCCTGTTAACCTGAGGGACTGACCTCCTCCAGGGGGTGCAGCTCTGTGTGTCTGTGTTGGCAGGGGCCTTTCACGATACACTTCATAGCTTTTATAACACATAGCCAGGCCTACTGTACCACATCAGAGGTTAAATGGTACAGACAATACAGGAACTACCGTGCTGGGGTACAGTCCTCTTATTTCCACATCCAGATGCTCTGTTCCCCCTACTCTGCTTTCCCTCTTACCCTAGAAGGAAAACAACCCCCCAACTCCATTTTTCTTCTTGCTTTGACCCAAGGTGATATTCAAAACAGTTAACATGATCTAAGGCCTGACCACCGATCATGCACAGCAAATGGCTTAGGCCCAGCATGGTCCTGGACAAGCCCCTCCACCATACCCCCGTCCTTGGTCACATTTAACCCCTTATCATGTATATTTTGGAGGTAAATGGTCCTGGAGGAAGAGGAAAGGGGGCATGGGGGAGGCATTGGGAAGGCTCCAAAGGATGTCAGGGTACTGGATCCATTCCTATTTTGATATCTCATCAACCTATCAGCCTTATTGATCTCCATAGCATCTGCCCCCACTTGTGGATGCTAATCCTCTGGCCATCACTTGCACCCACCCACCTCCCTTCTCTCTGTCTTTCTCTTTCTCCCTAGCCTGTTCTCTTTCCTTCCATTTAATGTTAAGATGAAAGAAAGGGGCAGGTCCACTCTTTCTAATAATTTAAGATCCCATGCACATGAGAACGTGCAGATGAACAAAAGGGAAGGGTTAGTGCACGCTGGGAATGATCTCCTGCCTATTAAAAATTAGGCAGGCTGAAGTGGGCCTGAGTAGCAGACAGGGCCGGCAGCTCCAGGGAAGTGGTACTTAAGGGAATTTGCAATTAAGAGAAGCTTGGAGCTCTGCCACACATCGCTTCCCTTGCCTTCTTTTATTTAGAAAAGCATCACAAAGCAGGAATCTAAATGGAAGATGACAATAATGTAAGGTGACAGATGCCCATTTGGCAGGGAACACCAGGAAACCAAGTTACTTACCTGTGGCATCAGTGCCACTACTGCATGCACGATGCTTCATCTCCGTCTGGAAGGCAGAGCCTTGGTGGCTATCCAGGGAGAGCTGTCCAAATTCCTGGGGAGACTGCTCAGCATCCAGGTCCATCCAGCCCACCCTGGGTAAACATGGGCATCTGGAGGCAGGATCCTGGCCCCAGTAGGCATGCCCACTCTGGGAATCCTGCCTACTACAGCTGTCTGTGGGGCTGGGAAGACCACCACCACTCATGCCAGCCTTTCCAGAGGCTTGGCAGCCCTGTCTGCCAAGAGTCACACACATCTTTGAAGAAGCCTCATTTCTGATCTCAGCAGCTATTGACAGCAGTCCTGGTAGAGACTGTTCGCAGTTAAGGGCTGGGGTGCTCAGGGGAGTGGGCTGCTTCTGAAGGCCGCTACAACAGGGATCTTGTGTCTGCTTGGAGAGATGGACAATATGTATGACTCACAGCACACACGCATGCACACACACACACACACACACACACACACACACAGAGGCACAAGCCTTCAAATAATTACATGATTCTGTGTTCTTAAACTTTCCACTGCAGTGATGGGTGGGCTGTAATAACCAGTGGTCCACACAGCAGGAATGTGGGCGTTTTCTCCTTAGTAGCTGCCTCATGTTGTGCTATCTGGCACCCCCTTTTTCTGCCATCCATGATGAAAAGGGCACACTATAGCATCTTTATCTGATCCTAACTCTTCTGCATAGCTGGTATTGCTGGGAAAAGGGTATATGACCACAGGTATGTGTCATACGTATATGACATGTATGAGTGTCTGATTGTGTATGTTATATACAAAGTGGACATATGTATAGGTATATATGTGGATGCATGCATGTGGTATGAGCATCTGTGTATAGGGTATATATGTGATGTATATGATGTACATATGTGGCATGAATGTGCTATTTAACTCTATGTTTGTATATGGCATATGTATGAATGTAGTATGCAGAGTGTGCTTGTGTATATGTAGTATGTGACATCTGAGTTTATATGTGTAGTGTTATATGTGGCATGTATATATGTGTGTGTGTGTGTGGTACATTATAATCTATGTTGAATGTGTGTGTGTGTGTATATATATATATATATATATATATATATATATATATATATATATATTTGTATGTCAGTATGTGTTATGTGCATATGGCATGTGATTTATATTTGGGTGCATAACATATATGTGTTAGGAATATTGTATGTCTGTATGTTATATCTATATGTAATATTTATGTTTCTGTGTATAGTATTATATAGTACGTGTATGCATGTGTATAATGTATCTATGTGTCATATGCACGTATATATGTGGTGTGTGACCATCTGTAAATTTATGTGTGAATGTATATGATGTATATGTATGTGTGGTGTGTTGGTGTTCTATGTGAGCATCTGCAGCTATGTGTGGAGAATGCATGTAGTATGTCTATGCAAGTGTGTGTGTGTGTGTGTGTGTGTGTGTGTGTGTATCAGGGGAAGAAACTCCCCACAGGATGGAACACGGCACTGATACAGCTTATCTCTAATCTCCAAGTGGCACACTGTTTTCCCAGATATATTTGTCACCTGAAGCAGTGTCACTTCATAGGCTCTGCAGTTCCCTCTGAAGCAGGACCTCTCTGCTGTCACCTTTATTATCTAATCCTGGCCACTATATAGCTGCATGTTTATCGTCACACAGATGATTTCATTTCATCTTTTCGGCAACTCTGGGATGCAGCTTCTGTTTCTCCATTTCAAAAGCAAAGAACTGAAATTCAGAAAAGACAAAAGATCTGGGCATGAGATTTATGCCTATAATCCAGCACCTGGAAGGTGAAAGTAGGAGGATCAGGATTCAAGGCTATGGCTTCATGAGACCCTACGGGGGAGGGGGCAGGAGGGAGGAGGGAAAGAAGGAAGAAAGGAAGAGGGAAGTGAAAGGAGGGAGGGAGGGAGGGAGGGAGGGAGGGAGAGATGGGAGGAAGGAGAGAAGGAGGAAGGAAAGTAAAGGAGTAAAGTCCGGGTGAGGGACCAGCCCCAAGGCACAGGCATGTAGGCTGCAGGGTTCAGGACACACTCTGCAGGATAGGGGCCTTCCTTCTATCTAGTAGAGGGTCCCCTATGGAGTCGGAGAAGCTGTATGTCCTCTTTTAGGAGGCATAAGGATTATAGAACCATTTGGCTCTTGCTTTGTTTAGATGGGAACAGCCTCTTCTTAGGTGCTATAATTCTTCACAGAAGACATGAGGACACATACACATACAAGCACATGTTACACACACACACACACACACACACACACAGAAGCTCATACTTATACACACATACAAGCACATGCTTATACACACATACAACCACATGCTTATACACACACTCAAGAACATGCGTACACACATATACAAACTCACACACACACACACACACACACACACACACACACACACTGAGGACAGACCTGTAGATTATGGACACCAGGGCTCTGCCCTCACCACATGAGAGTCTCTGCAGAAGCAAGGACACGTTTCCTGAAAGACATGCTCAGAGACCTGTGCAGGAGATGAGCTCCATTGGTCCTACCACCGCTCTCAGTTGTGGCTGTTGGCTCTCTCTCCGCTTCAGTTTTTGCCTGGAATCTGTTGCGGACATGCTAAGCACACTTTCAGATGCAGCTGGATGAGTCTATTTCTCGCCTGCCTCCCTCAAAACAAAAACAAAACCCCATCATCAAATGCATGTGCTAAGTGCCTTGTGCAAATCATCGCACCGAATGAGAAGCTCTTACTAATCAAGCAGAGAACAGGCTGGGGAAGCTAAGCAGATGGCATCAGGTGACAGAATGGCCTTCCAGGACTCCAGGGCTCACCAAGTCACCTTGCCGTCTGTTCTATAATTGCTTAATAAAAGTATTTCTTTCTTTTAGAAACAAACTTTCACTTTGCAGAAGTAAAGTTATTTTGGGTAAGAAGCAGAACTCTCATAAGACGTATTTAGTGCCACCTTTAGCCAGGATAGTTGTGGAAATACACAGCTATGAGTGTATCATCATTCTCTTCCAGGGCTGTGGTGATGACGTCATTTGCTTTCATTAAACAGCTTCCATGAAGCCTTCTTAGGGGAGAGAAGAACTACAGCTTCTCTCTGAGGGGGTCACTGGGGAGAGAGAGAGAGAGAAGGAGAGAGAGAGAGAGAGAGAGAGAGAGAGAGAGAGAGAGAGAGAGAGAAGGAGAGAGTGCACCTAGGACTGATCTATCATTTCTCTGGATTCAGTGATTGTCTCACAGATATTTCTGTGTCCTACATAGATCAGGTAAGGAGACAAAGATAGTTAAACAATATAGTCGAGTTGAAAACTCTGAGGCATAGGACGTGGCCCTGCCAGGATACGGGCCTTCGGCTAAGATTATCCACCTCGACAGCATTGAGGGCCTGCTCGGATAAGCGTAGGGGTGGCAGGGCTTTCATATACGTCTTGTGTATCCAGCTATCCCAGAACATCAGCACGTGTGCTCACGATGTTCAGCCACAGGGGTCTGAGGAGCACTACAGTGCACTGTGCCCACTTGAATCTTAGGACCTGACGCTTTTGTGAGAGGGGAAATCAGAGTGAATCAGGAGTCATCTGGCTCCAGCTCCAGCTCTGGTGGAGGGGGACCTGCTTTCAGAGTGAGATTGAGGCATGATAAGAAGACCGGGAAGTTAGAGGGATGAGGGGAGAGAAAGGAGTTGTCTGGAGGCCGCTCGTCAGCTGAAAAGCCAGAATGCCCACATAATTAACAACCTAAGACCTTTTCTGTGCTCAGCTGCAAACCTGCAATTTTCTAGAAATCTCCACAGAAAACCCTGTACAGAGCTGCTTATTCCCAGTTTCGCCTTATCAGAGACTATAATCCCACCCAAGGCACCTCTGTAGTCACCCCATAATCTCACTTACAAAAAGGAGGAAGAGAAGGGGGAGAGGTTTTGTGGTAGCCCTTTGAGTTAGAACTTGAGAGCCACTAAGCTGGAGTGCATGACTAACGCTGAGACATCTTTTCTCTCAGCAGGACCTTATGTGGTCCAGGCTGTCCTTGAGCTCCACATGTTGCCTCTCTGAGGATGACCTCGACTTTCTGACCTCATCTACTCCCCTTCCCAAGCAATGTGAGCCATGCCCAGTTTATGCAGTGTTAGGGACTGAACCCAGAAACGTATACTTCCTAGATAAGCACCTACCAACTTACTGAGCCCCAGCCCTCTTTATTTTCATTCAGGATCTCATTATGCAGCTCAGGCTGGCCTCAAAAAGAAATAGAGCCCAGACTAGCCTCAAACTCAGTTCTCCTCCTGCTTCATCCTTCTGCGACTATAGATAGGAGTGAGGCAGTAGGTCTCAGTTCCATATATATATTCTTGCAGAGAAACTTCCCTTCCTTCTCTTCTATCCCACAAGACCTATGTCCTGGCACCGGGGCCCTGCTTTTCTCTTGACCTCTCTGATCTCCAGTACTGCCCCACCATCGGCCCCTCACCTCCTCCCTAGCGTGCTCCCAGCTCCCAGCCCTGGCTACCACACCTGTGAACATGGGCTTGCCTAGCACACTCCTGTAACTTGCACCTCCATGAAGCTTTCATAAGCTTTGTAATAGGTGAGTCACCTCCTTGGCATCCTCCTTGGCATCCTCCACACCTTCATTAAAGACAAGTTATTCCACCATGTTGTCGCCACTGATATGGGGGTTGGTCTTCCTGAGTTGCAGGATGGTGAAGTGGGGTATCCCTCTAGGAAGGAACTTGTTCTTTCTATTCACAACTGTAGGATGGTCCAGGAGTGGGCAGAACTTGGTGGGGCAGAGTTGGGGGTGGGGCAAGAGGGTCGGTCGGGGAGGGTAGGGGTGGAGGAGGTGGGAAAGACGGGAATGGAAAAAGAAGTAAAGGAGGGTGGAGGTGGACGATGGGGGAGTTGGGGTGCAGGTATGTAGAGCGTGAAGGTGAAAGGCAAGGCTGGAGAGGTGGCAGATAAGAGATGGAGTGAGGGGGGAGGAGGGATGAGGGACGGGGAATAGGAATGGAAGAAGTAGAGGTGGCAGTTGGGAGTGGGGGCAGTGTAAGATTGAGGATGGGGTGTAAAACTCTAGGATGCAGGACATTGGTGGGGGGGTGGCGAGGCCTCGGCTTTGTAGGTTGCCTCCCTCTCTGGCATCTCCTCTTGCCCCATCCAAAGGATCACGGGGGAAGCCCAGCTGTTGGGACAAACAAAGGCTTTCCGTTAACTCTCCTTAGTGGCTGGAGCTCTCTGCCACAAATTAGACATTTGAAGCCAAGCACAGTGGCTGGAGATTAAATACATTATAGATTTGCTAAACTATAGGTTTAGACAAAGAAAAGGTAGGCAGACAACTGTTACCCTTCGGGCTGAGGTGGCAGCGGGTGGGACGTACGGGGGCTCAGACACAATCACAAGGGCACCAACCAGAGAGTTTGGGGCTTAATTTTTCATTGGCAATCAAAGCCATGCGCCCCCACCCCCATTCACATAGTCCCGGAAATATAAGTCCTTCCTTGCACGCTTTTTCCCAGGCTTCATTGCTGAAAGAAGGAAAAATTATCCAGAGATAATGTTGCTGGTTATGGAACGGCAAGTAAGGCAGGGGGAGGGCAAGTGTGGCAGATGCCTGAGGACCGGGACCTCCAGGAGAGAGTGATGGGATATGCCACCATCCCGCTTGTCACAGGACCCCACACCCCTCTTCTCCTGGAATTGTGACCAAAAGGATCATGTCTCAGCACTAACTGGGAGATAACACGCACAGACTTTATTTGATGGTCTTTTTCTTGTTTCATGCCCACCCTTAGTGTAATCCAAGAAAAAAGAACAAAGAATTTTAGAATGGAGGCCCGGAGGGACTGGGATTGTGTGGCTGCGAGGAAGGGTGCTGGCTGCGGGTTGGCCTTCAGTCAGGTTGGGTGAATCCATGGCCCTTGACAATCCATTCCTGCTTGACAGAGGTGGGATCACAACCAGCCGGCTTCACAGCCTGGAAGGGGTGAGATGAGGACTGGATTCTCCAGTAGAGGCAGCTCAGGGCCTGGATGATCTCCAGGCCCTTCTGAAAACCAGACAAAATAGAATTAACCTGGTGGGGCTTGGTGATGCAGGCCTTTAATCCCAGCATGAGGTGGGCAGAGACAGGCAGATCTCTGAGTTGGCGGCCAGCCTGCTCTACAGAGCGAGTTCTAGGACAACCATGGTTACATGAAGAAACCCTGTCTCAGAAAGACTAAATAAATAAATAAATAAATATGAAAATTGACCCCTGTGAAAACTTGTAGGACTCAGACTGGACCTGAAGTTATCAACAGGTGAGAGTTATTAAAACTTGAAATTGGATGCAACGGGAAACTTCAAAAACCTTTAGAGAACTTTTAAACGCACAAAAAGATACCCTCTCTGTGGCACCCTCTGAGGCTCTACCCTGTCTGAGGGCAGACAGGTCCTGCTGTGCTCTTAGTTTTTTTTACCTGAGGTAATTATATTCAATGCTCACCCAGCCCCTCTGTGGGCCTGACACGAATTCGGGCACTCTTAAGGAGTATTCATATAACCCTACATTTAGATTTAGCAGATCTTAAAATAAGGACACAGAAGTTTGGTGGCAGTACCAATGTCACTACAGGGCTATGCTTGGGAGCTGAATCTGAACTGAAACTGGAATGGTTTCCAAAGACACATTCTCCAGGTGTCGTGGTGCGTACTTTTAATCCCAGCAATTGGGGTAGGCTGAGGCAGGAGGATGAGGCAGAGTTCCAGGCTTGCCTGGTCTACAGAGAGAGAGACCCGATCTCAAAAACAAATATAAATAACTTAAGAAGCCATGCTCTGCTCCAGACATGGTAGAAAGGCTGGGGGGGGGGGAACCAACACCCACGACGGCACCTCCACCCAGGAGCACTGGTGGACTGTGAGGAGGTGTGCCCCATACAGTCTCTTTGCATAGGTAGTTTGTAGAGCCTGGGGCTGGGCTTGGACACATACAGAAGGGCTACTCAGGATCCAGGAAGGCAGGAAGCTCCTGGCCTGAAGACTTCAGAGACAGCCACGCTGTCAGCAGCCACCTGTGATCAACTATTCTCTTTGCTTCTTTCACGGGTTCAGAGAGTTGCTGCCACAAGGCCACCTGCTTCCTGACAGGGTGGCAGGAATGGTCATTAAATCCTTGGAGAGAGGAGAGGCCATTAACCCTGGAAAGACAGGGAGTGGGCCAGAACCTCAACGGAAGCCCACACATAGCCCTGGAAGCTGAGGTAATGGCCGCGAGCACCCAGGCGTGTGCCCCCATCAGTCTACCTTAGTTGCAAGAGAAAAGCCAGTTTCTGGATTGGCTTCCAGAAAGCAATACCCTGTCTCTGTCTCTTCCAGCCCACCAGTTCCCATAGAAACAAGAAGCTTAGCTACCCCATGCTAAGTGGAAAGCCCAGGCCAGAGGTATGGCTGTAGGTGAGTCCCCTACCAGCCAACTACCCAACTACCTTGGGGCACAAGTCACCTCTCCTGTTCTGTTTCTTAGGGTGGAAATGGAAGCATCTGCTCCAAAGGTCATTGGGAAGGTAGATTAGTTGATTCATCTGCAGGATTGAGGGCTGTGCTTACCATGCGTGAATGGCACCCTGTGAGTGTCAGCTGTCACTGTGACTGCCCTCCCTGCCTTAGGAGGAGGAGGAGGGAGCTGGGGCATAGAGGAGAGGTCTTTTTTTTCTTTCTAACCTATTTCCTAACTTGAAGCTCCATCACCCAACGATCCTGCTTAGGAGAGAAGAACCCTATAATAAATACAAACTGCCAGAGAGTGGACTGCACCCAATGGGTCCCGGTTCAATCCTACTAGCTCTCTGCTCTGAACCAACCTTGTTCCTGGGCCAGCTGAGAGGGCTTGAAGACTGGAGAAGCCCCAGTTCAATGGCTCTGAGTCCAGGACATTGATTGGCGTTCATAACCATTTTCCACACACATATACACACTTCCTTCTTCCTTCTTCCCGTTTGTTTGGTGGAGGTTCCTCTCTTTCCCTTCAAGTGTGTACACAGCTCTCACACACTTATGAAGGGAGAAACCAGGCCCATCTAGAAAGAATAGGTTAAGAGAGGGACTTGTCAGATCACTAGGCAGGGCTGGTGTCTGGAAGGGTCTATTCTTATCCATCATGTTACTTATTGAAATATCGCAGCCTGGTTAGTCTAAGCCACACACAGTATTTCTTACAATTCTGGGAAGTTGGAATATCCAAGTCCAAATTGTCAGCTGGTTTGGTTCTTGGTGTGTAAAGAAAACAAACTGTAGTCCCGTCTGCCCTGGGAAGCTGCTCCTCCACCCTGTGGTGCTGTGCTCACAGGTTTCCCCAAACCCAAGTAAAGCCCCCACTTCCAAATGGCAAGGAGTAAGGATTCGATAAGTGTTTTGTGACGAGGTCCATTTTTCTGTTTGTCTTTTGAGACAGGATTTCATGTAGCCCAGGCTAGCCTCAGATTTGCTACGTTGCCAAGGATGATCTGATCCTCCAAGTGCTGGGATTATGGCAAACAGCTATGTGCCAGCAAGCATGGTTTTACAGGATGCTAAGGATCAAAGCTGGGGCTTACTACGTGTTAGTAAACACTCTACAAGTGAGTTGTATTCCGAGCTCTTAGCCTCCTTGTCCTCAATAATACATAAGGCTTTTTAAAAGTTTGGTGAGAGAATTTCATCTGCCTGGTCTGGCCCAAGTAGCAACCAGATCTTCCTGGGCTTGCTAGGGGTACTTGAGAGGAGAGAAGGTGGAGGCTGAGGAGAACTTGGGGCTCTGAGCATGTAGCCTGGGTTCTCTTCTGCCCATATCAACCTGAATGATTGTTTCATTCCCCACCTGCTGGCCTTAGACAACCACACCCTGTTGTTTGATGACTCTGTATCTATTTAAGAGAGATGGTACAAGGCAGGAGGAGGATGGGTTCATAGGGTGTACACATGTCCAAAGGCAGATCTGATGGGCAAGTTCCAGGAATAGAGCCCTGATTCGCTTAGGCTTCCTTAATTCAAGGCCAAAGGCACAGCCATCAAAGGTAGAGGGAATCTGGGAAGATGCCCGAGGAAGGATGGAGAGGCCTAGATAAACTGAGCTGCAATACCCCACTTGTCACCACTGTGGGTTGATGGGTTAGGAGGAGAAAGGCTATCACAGTTCATGTATGGGCACTACCTGGTCCTCAGGATGGCTCTGACCCAGATTGCAGAGGGGCATCCAGAGTAGCCTTTACAGGGCACACCCTCTGCTTGATCAGGTCTGGTCCTGATCAAGAGTCTCATTGTTCTTGTTTATCTCCTCAACCCCCAGCCTCATATCTTGGGCTAGTAAGCAGAGATGGTCTTCTTTTCCTGGGGCCTTGCTCTCCATGATAGAAGGTGGCATACATGATACCAAGCACTGCCTCCCATGGCTGAGTGCTTCGGCCTCCTTTGTGTAAGTGAAGCTGTCCTACCTCTCTCTTGTAAAGCTCTAACCAAAGGGTCTTCTCTGGACACTGACACTCTAGGAAAAAAGTCACTGCTGCCTGACTCTTTTTATGTAGATTCCTTTTTTACAAAGGGAACTGGTGGGGAGTGGGAGTATGGGAGCCCTGCTGGACCACCTCCCAGGCAGGAAGGGGATCTCTGGGATGTCCTCAAAGCTTCATGCCTTCCTCAATATTACATGAGTACAATTCTGTTATGAGTTCTCTAAATGTTGGCATCCTGTCACCTAGTCTACTTATATTTTTAAATAATACAAACTTACTACATAGGAATGAGCTCTATCAATCTATCTATCAATCTATCTATCAATCAATCAATCTATCTATCTATCTATCTATCTATCTATCTATCTATCTATCTATCCATTCATAATACAATATCTGGTTAACTTGACTTTTGTTTTCCCAGCACTTAGAAGAATGCTGGATACTTAGCAAGTCTTGAAACTGTTGAATGAATGAATGAATGAATGAATGAGGAGGGAGGCAGCATTTCTGTTTCATCTCATGCCCATTCAACAGGTGATGTCATGAGGTAGAACTAAGTCAATTAACTTATTCCCACCAAACCTTAAGCTTTAGGGAAGGGTCACTTAACAACAACGGTGACTCCATAGTTCTTGTACCAGCATCCCTTGCTTCTTTCTTCANTGAATGAATGAATGAATGAATGAATGAGGAGGGAGGCAGCATTTCTGTTTCATCTCATGCCCATTCAACAGGTGATGTCATGAGGTAGAACTAAGTCAATTAACTTATTCCCACCAAACCTTAAGCTTTAGGGAAGGGTCACTTAACAACAACGGTGACTCCATAGTTCTTGTACCAGCATCCCTTGCTTCTTTCTTCATCTGGGAGTGGCCCATCTCCTCCAGTGAAGAACACCGAGAGATGTGACTTCACAGAGATGTGACTTCACGGAGTCCCCACTAGATGACGTGGCCAAGTCCAAGTGAAGCTTGGAGAGTGTTTCCTCAATACTCCCTGCACCCCGATGGAGTCATGGGGGGTAAGGTAGAGAACACCTTACAGTGCTTCCATCTTTTTACTGTGTGGAAGGGGAGGGGGCTTCAGATGGCTTTAGCTGTAGATCTTACATGTTCCTTCTCTCTTATGTGGATGTTAATGTATTAGCTACAGCTTCCGCTTCTAAGGCTACAAATTGTCGTGTGTCCCACCCCCCACCCCCAGCCCTGAAAATTATACATCCAGATAGAGTAGTGTTCATTAAAGTAAGATTAGGAGAGGATAAAATGTGAGAGGTATGTAATCTTTTGCAAATGGTTAGTAAATTGGAACTACCCCAATTACAATCTTGTTCAGCACACAGGGCCGGATTACTCTGCCTGGGACCGGAGTCTCAGCCACAGCTCTGCTCAGCTCCCATTTTCATAGATACTGGATACAAGTGTTATCCTCAACTGTCTGCTTCACTGGTCATTGTGCATGCTTTTTGACTTTCTGCTGCATAGCAGAGAGAGGCAGGAGCAGGGAGGCCTCCTGCCTATTTGCCTCCAGGCCCAGCGAGGCCCACACCTTCCTCCTTCTCTGACGTCAGAGGCTCTGCTGACACTGATGGGCTCTCCATTCCCCCTTGGTATTCCCACCGTGACTCCGTGGCTGTCACTGATCTGTGGAGAGGAGGGGCTTCTGAAGGTGACCTTGCAGCGGGTGCATTGCTCCTAGGGATCTAGAGGTGAGACGATGCCCTGAGTAGGCCGAGATTCCATTCTCATGGGCAGTCCGTGTTTATATCTTTCACTTAGCTTTTTGGGTACGACCCAGGATCCCTCTGAACCCCATCACTTTTATTTCCTAAAACCCATAAATTTCGAAGAGTTAATGAATCTGAGTGGATAACAGAGAGGGCCCCAGGATTAGGGGCCTAAATCTATAGTTCAGTTTTGATAGATCTAGCTCTTTAAACTCTTACATGAGCCTGGCAAATAGTTTAGTGTATTTGTGTGTGTGTGTGTGTATGTGTGTGTGTGTGTGAGTTTCTCATCCTGAACAAAAGTTGCCACAATCAAGCTTGGCCCATAGAGTCATGGAGTAAGCAGCTAGGCATACCAGCTTCTTCCTGAAGATGTAACCATCTCTCACAAAGGAACCCAAGAGTATACTTGGACTGGACCTATCTGCTGAGCAGGGACAAAACAGAGAGAGCAGCTGGATTGTCTAAGTGTTAACCACCGGCTTGGTGTTTGTGTCTTACCCTGGCTGGCAACCTGCCCCCATCGGCCTTCGAAGCAGCGGTGCAGCCCTGACGCCCACTGAGGAGCTGAAGAGAGTGAAGCTCTCATCATATTAGGAAAGCCAAATTTCCTGTCACTGTCATTTAAGAGTTATTCTTTGTCCCTGGTGTTAAGATCACATCCAAAATCCTGAACCTGAGTTATTCTATCATATCCTCCAGGTCCCCTCAGCCGTCTTCCACGTGGTCCTCCCTGTTGGACGATTCTCTGTCCATAGTCCCTCTCCGCTGCTTCTGAGCTCTCCTTTGTCTTCCTAATCGACACTCATCTCTTGGATCTCAGCTTACCTTTTCTCCAGAGAAGCTTTTCGCGCAGTTCCCCAAGACCTTTTTTTGAAAGCTTGGTTCTTAGCTTCACACTACTGCGAAGGGATGGACGGACGCTTTTGGAGCTGGGGCTCAATGGGTGGTCTTTAGTTAATTATGGACACGCCCCTGGAAGTACCAGTGGCACCTTAACCTTTTCCTCTTCTGTTTAACTTCCCATGAGTTCTTGTACCATGAGATTCTGCTTTGTCACAGGCCCAAAAGCCAGGGGACCAACTAATCCCAGACACATTGAACCTTCCAGAAGGGAGTCATAAACCCTTTCCCTTTCTAACCAAATTATGTCTGGGATGTTAATGGGAAGCAGATCATAGCTTCTTTTTGGTTTGGTTTTTTGAGACAGGGTTTCTCTGTGTTCCCCTGGCTGTCCTGGAACTCACTCTGTAGACCAGGCTGGCCTCGAACTAAGAAATCTGCCTGCCTCTGCCTCCCGAGTGCTGGGATTAAAGGCGTGAGCCACCATGCCCGGCTAGATCATAGCTTCTTTAAGGCAAGCCCTTAGCTCCAAGGGAAAGCATGCCCCGCCCCTCCACGCATGCCCAGTAGCCCACTGCCTCCTTCACAGCACTTCTTGGGAGTTGGGTGTTTCAGGGGCTGTGTATTTGCATTCTGGGTGCATGTCACAGTACAGTCTTCACTTGTCAGGAAAGGCTGAGCTGAGCAATGCCGTCATAAATCCCCAATCCTGTTTCTGTCTTACGTCCCGTGTCCCGTGGCGATGAGCTACGGCGTCTGCTCCGCTTTGTCACTCAGAGACCCAGGGCAGTGGCAGCTTCGGCCCTTCGTGGATGCACCAAGCAGAACACCCAGACTCCTCTGAGACTGCAGCAGAGACAGGAGAGAGGCTGGAGACTGTTGCATGAGCAGGGACCGTGCGTGCAGTCTCGGCACGGAGAGGAGGCATCACAGCCTGTCCTACTGGAGTGGGGTTGGGATCCAGGGGGTTGTATTTTTTCATCTACAATAAGGTGTTAGGGAACTGGTTTCTCTGTGTGCTTTCTATGCCTAGCACATTGCTTGGCATGGGGTAGAGGCTCTGAAGTATCAGGAGAGTGAATGAGAATCACAAGTCTGTGAGGTCCTGAAGCCAGCTCGCTGGACTGGGACTGACCCCACCCCCCCAGAACGTGATCCTTTTATTTTTAGGACCTTTGGCCTTTGTGCTCTATCTTGTTGTCTCCCCCAGTTTGTGGAAAGCTTCCTCCCCCCTGCACGTAGCTCACAGAATGTCATGCATTTAGCCACTTAATAGATTTGTCTTTCCTGATGAAACTGATGAAACTTGCATGTCCTCTAATCAGCTCCGCAATCAGACATCCAGCCACTCACCCCAGACAAGTGGCAGCTCAAACGCTGCTAACATTTCCTAAGTGCCTACTGTGTGTCAGGTGTGTCCTTTAGCGGGGAATATACAAAATACTGAGTGAGGTGAGCTAGGCTCCTGCTCTAATGGAGACCCTGACAGCCAAGAGCAGAGCTCATATCTGTACACACAGGGCTTTGGGATTTCAAGCCAGCGCCTTTCCAATGGGACAGGCAGCAAAGCTCACAGTGGAGTGGACACTTAGTGCCTGCTCTGTGACTTGTAGGAAAAGCTGATTACTGAGCCCCACCCTCAAAGCTTTCAGTCAGTAGCAATGGGTGGGGCTGAGGATCTGCTTGGTTCCCCCCACCCCCACAGGGTTTCTCTGTGTAGACCTGGCTGTCCTGGAACTCACTATGTAGACCAGGCTGGCCTCGAACTCAGAAATCCACCTGCCTCTGCCTCCTGAGTGCTGGGATTAAAGGTGTGCGCCACCACTGTCTCGCGAGGATCTGCTTGTTAAAGAGTTCTGTGTTCTGGCTGTTTGACCCAGTGCCCTCCTTAACTTGCCTGTTGTCTTGCTTGGAGGAAGGCAGAGGTTGGTAGCACATCTCCAAAGCTGGTACCTGGTACTCCTCTGTGAGGCAGCTTATAGTCTAAGTCTGTAAACTGAGGGGGTTGGACTGGATGGGCTCTGGGACACTGACATACAGATCTGACATCCTGTATCGTATGAGTGGATGAACTCAACCAAAGCTACAGATTCCATTTAAGTCTCTTCGTAGGTGGGAAGAGCTTCACACTAAAAAATTCATGATGGTAATTACCCAGGGAAATCAAAGAGTTCCCATGTAGTCATGGTAGGCTCAGCCCATTGGCTGGCTGTAGGAATACAGGCACTAGAAACACACACTTGAAAAAATAGGGGAGCAGGGAGGGATGTGTCAAGACACAGCCATGTGGTAATTGCCCTGAGTGGGTTAGGGAATACCCATGGGGCATGAGGAGTGGTGAGGGGGGAGGCCCTGAGAGGAGGCGAGGCTTCGGAGCTCTGAGTTAGACAGTACCCTATAGTTCTTGTTTGTATAAGAATAGAGCATTCTTACCTGTTCCATCCCGATCAGCCAGTGTGAGGTGAATAGTTTGGGGATGAAGAAACAGTCTCAGACTTGTCTCAAGTTGATATTCATGAGGAGAAATTGGGCATGAACAGATATCAGTCACAGCTTGTGTTGGTTAAAAGGTTGGGTAAAAAGAGTAAAAGAGATAGCAGACACACTCCATGTAGCCTGCCTGGACCTTGTGGATCGTCTGGAATTGGACTAAATGGTGGGTGAGGTGAATGCTAACCAAGTAGGTGTGAGAAGTCCTAGCTAAATGCTAATGACCTAATGGCTGTGACAAGTCCCAAATGGTCGTTGCATCTGAGACTCTACTGGAAGTGGCCAAGAGTCCGGATCCAGCAGAAACTGGTGGCGGAATCACTCATGTTGTGTATATTAGAAATCAACACCACATCGATTCCTTCCTTTGGAGATGTACTTGGTTCAGGTATGATGGTAAACACTTGTCACCTTAGGAAATAGGAAAATAAGGTGGAGAGGACCTAGAAAGGTTTCAGGCTAGCCTGGTCTACATAGTGAGTTGGTTAGGTGTGGTGATAAACACTTGTAATCTTAGCACTCAGGAAAATAGTGGAGAGACAATGTGGAGAGACACAGGGCTTTGGCTTCTCCGTCCTAATTGCACAATTACTTTACAGAGCATAGATGATGGTGGGGGGGGGCATGACAAATAAAAAGTTCCACTTCTACAGAGTGAATTAACCAGCTTGAGCTATCCAGCAAGACCCTGTCTTGAAAAGCAAACAAGCAAGCAAACAAAAAAGATGATGTCACTGTGTCAGGGCGTGGAGCTTGGCCTATCAGAGGAGGAAGAGGAGGAGGAGGAGGAGGAGGAGGAAGAGGAGGAGGAGCCTCATCCCTTCTCCATGGCCTCCTGTGATCTGACACCGTGGTCAAACAGAGTCACTACAACGGTACCTGGTAGCCTTGTGTTCCTCTCACCATCCATAGCCACAACTACACACACACACACACACACACACACACACACACACACACACACCTGGGCATGGGCCAAGGCTATTCCCATGTTGTAGTTTTAAGTTATTCTCTTGGTGGTGGCGATGGGGATGGGAAACCTCTGTGATTTCCCAGTGTTTCATTCTCTCCTTCCCACTAGGCTTTCTGACTGAATCTTTTAAGAGAGCTGCTGGCTAGGCAGGAAGCAGCTATGAGAACACAGTCCACAAGGTCAGGGAGAAGCAGAGCAGAAACAGCCATGATGCGGCTGTCTCTAAGGGTGGACTAACAAAAGAGATAGCATGTGGAGGTCCCACTCAAGGGCAGAAGGAGGTGTCCGAGGCTCCCCCTCCCTTATCCCACTGTTAACATGGGCTACAAAGCTCAAGTCTTTATTACGGTGAGAGAGAGAGAGAGAGAGAAAGAGAGAGAGAGAGAGAGAGAGAGAGAGAGAGAGAGAGAGAGAGAGAGAGAGAGAAAAGGTAGCCTCAGCAGAAGCGGGAGTCCGAAAGAAGGAGAGAGGAGAGAGCCACACGCTGAAATCAATACCGCACAGGACAAGCATTATCCCATGTGGAACACCTCGAGCCTCTGCCTAGAAAATTTGATTGGATCTTCAGAAAAACCTATTAGTGTGTTGTCAGGACCTTCTGGTGATAACTGACCAGCTCTTGCCAATCGATGCTCTTCACTTGTGGAGCTCCTGATTTCTTAACAGTATAATTGTTTTTTTAATAACGGGCCGGCTCACCCACTCCAGCAAGCTGGAGTCAAAGTCAGACTCCGAACGTACAATGTGGAGAGACGCGGGGCTCTGGCTTCTCCGTCCTAATTGCACAATTACTTTACAGAGCATCAATGATGGGGGGAGGGTGCAGCGTGGGGGGGGTCTGTAGGGAGAAGGGGCTTTTTTACCTGGGTGAAGTTGTGGAGAGAGGTCATGGAAGTAATTGTACGAGTCAAAATTATGTGCAAATGAAACCATTCTTCACAAAAGCGTTTATTTATTTGTAAAGAAAAAGGGGCCCAAATTGGACCACCCCAAGATGGCAAGGACACTGTGAAACAATAGTGGGGACTAGTCACCACTTATTACAGCTTTTACATTTCCAACTCAAGAGCAGGCAGTACATTGTATCAGGCTTCTAAGTGCCCTGGGACAACAACACCATTTTTGCTCACTGGTGGTGCCTTGGAACTGAGACATCAAAGCATTGGAAACAATTACAAAGGACTGGAAACAATTCGAGAGTGAGGCTCCTTACAGGAGAGCAGGGCTCAGGGAGGCAGCAATTGCCCAAGGTCACACACAGGCTGAATCCGAAGTCCAGCTGGAAACACTACTCAGCCCCCCCCCCCCCTCGATTTGCAGCTCATCATCACTACCTTACCCCTCTACCCAGGCACAAAAAACAAAGCAAAATAAAACAACCCAAACTAGAACATAGTTGTGGGGCCCAGAAGGCAGTTGGTCTCTTAAGCCCGGAGCATCACTGGACAACTTGCCCTGCAGCCTTAAAGCTGGGGTGTGTAGGCCACATATCCGTGCTGATTGCAACCACTCTTGCCGTACAGGGAAGATCAATGGCTAAAGATGGTGTTTAATTGAACACTTAATATAGCTCAAGTGTCCTGTGCATATCTGGAGTAGAACAGCTTGCCACGCTGAGCCCTCAGGTGCGTGGGGGTGGGACCTTGCCAAGGGTCAGCACTGCTCCTTCCCTTGGCTGGCACCCTCCAGAGCCTGGTTCATATACTTAGGGAGAGGGAGATTCCGGAGAGGAGGAGAAGGGGAGGGGGAAAGAGAGACCTTCGAGGTGGAGAGAAATAGAGACAAGGGATGGGATGAGAAGGAAGAGGTAGGGACAGGAAAGACCAGGGGTGGGATGGCTTGGAAATCTTTACAGGGCCTAGAACCTCAAGATGCTAATGAAGCCAGCTTCCACAGAGAGCCTGCAGCCCGAGCTTAAGGCCTGAGGTTTTAAAACAATTAGTTTCCTTGTAGCTTGCTGTTTGGTTGACAATGGTCTCTTTCTTTGTAGGTGTTTAATTGAATGCTTAACACATCTGATGGGACAGTTTTCTTGTCTCCTTTGGATTTTTGGAACTCTCATTTATCTCCTTTCCAGGCCTCAGATGTAGTCACAAGCCCAGGAAATGTTAGTTACTATGATATGGGCACTGCACTTACGGACTTCAGTGCAGTGTATTTACGGATGAATCAGCCTAGAGAGATAACAGGGCAGGAGGGGGAAGACAACACAAACAAAGGAAAACACCCCACAACTTTGACTATGATAGGAAGAAACAAAATTCAAATTCACCAAAGCACACAGGAGGAGTTGCAAATGTTTTAGAACTCCTGGCTAAGAAGGAGGGAACAGGCTGTACTTGCCTATTTCCAGAAAAGAGGCAGACAGGAGACCCATCCAATCATAGATGGTCTCTTATTATCCAAACACAGGTAGTCTCTCATCATCCAATGACTTTCGAGCACAGAGCCAGGACTGGCTTTGGAGATGGGAGCGGGATCTGTGTCTACCTTCAGGGAGTTTACTTTTTGACTTGGGGGAGACAGAAAAGTAAATAGTCCAGATATGAGATAAGTACAGAACTTGAGGTAAGAATGAGGGACTGAAAAGGCGAAGGGACGAATCCTGAATCAGCCCTCAGGAGGGACTCGATCTCCCCTCCCTCACCCCTGCCCCCGCCTCCATTTTCCAAGGCACAGAGGTTGGAAGGCTGCTGAAGTAGTCTGGGCGCATAGACCAGCACGGGTCATGGAGCAGGACTCAGGGCCAGAGCGAGGGGAAGGCTTGTTGTGAGCATTGATGGTAAACCCAAAGACGAGAAGGAGCCTTGCAGGGCAGGGACCTAGAGCAGGTGATCGGGTCTAGTGATGGGGGTGGGCAGAGACAGGAAGCCAGGGGAGAGAGGCTGTCACATTCTTTGGGTTGCAGAGGCATGGGGGCGGGCAGGGTTGGTGACATGCAAATAACAAGGTTAAGTGGAGTTTGAGGAGCATTTAGAGGACAATGGGCAGGAGCTGGTAAGTCCAGGAAGTCAGAGACTCACAGGGGTGGGAGAGGGGAGGGAGAATGAGGTCTCTAGATTGGGGGAGTGGTTAATGCAATGCACTGAGACAGGGAATAATACAAGGGAAGAGTACTGGGGGGGGGGGATACCATTTCCCCCAAGGCTCAGGATCCCCTGGTAGGATACCTACAGAAATAGTGTCCATTGAAAAACTTGCCAGGAACCTCTACCAAAAACTCTTACAAGGTGTTGGAATGTTCCTGGCAGATTTTGATACCTTTTAGAGTAGCACTAGCCAAAACAGAAACATAGCCCCAGAAACCAGGGTATTCACTCCTGCCTCTGAGGAAAGTGTCTTGAAGGCTCATTCTGGGAGAGGGACCGGGACCAAGCTGCTAATCATGGTTGAAGGAAGTCTTGGGAATCAGCTCACAAACACCCCCCAGCTCTCTTGGGAGCCTACTCACTGGCTACACACTGGGGGGCGGGGTTAAACTGAGGCACACCTATCTACCAATCACATCTAACTCATTGGATTGAAGTGCTGTCGCCCAGAGCTGACACTTTCTTACTGGAGAGAGCAATGAACTAAAACCAAGTGCTGTGGAAGTCTGAGCTAGGTAGACCTGAGATCACACTGCCTTTTGGCACGGCTTCTTTGGGTCCGGGCTTCAAAAAAAGGTGGCCACTTCTTGAATGAAGCTGCCAAGATCAAAAAGAGAGTGCACGTTTCTCACACATGGCCTGGGCTGACATCGGTTCCCCCAACTCCTAAGCAGAGACCTGTTCAGCATTCCTGAGAAGCCAACAGCCTCCAGAGCAGGAGGGATGGTGCTTCTCTCGGTCTTCAAGGTTGGCAGGAAGAAGACAAATGAAAGCTCTTTGGTTTGGGGACAGTATGAATGAACCACACGTGTCCATAAATAAACCAGAAGCCCTCCAAACACGCTGCCCCGTTTGTTTGCACAAAAGCCAGGCTGGCATTCCTCTTGCCCAGCCATGTTCACGGTTGGATCCTTAATGCATTGTGAGTGTTCAATCAAACTTTTAACAGTGAAACTCTAGGAGCAGAAAGCCAGCTAAGCCCAAGTGGTCCCTTTGCTTTTCCATCTTTTGTGGCTGCCTGACTGTGCTCTTCTGGGTTTTGTTGTCAACAAACTCCTGGCTCGCCTTTGAGCGCTCCAAATTATTGAAAATGACTACAGCTTAAGACTGGCAGGATGATTGTTAAAAACAGCCCTGGCATTAATCATAGCTTAAGAGCTTTTGGAAAATGATTCTAATTCAGAAGGGGTGGCTTACAAAGAGGCTGTCGAAAGCGAAGCAGACATCAAATTCTGAAAAGGAAATAAAAAAAACCTCCTTGGTACCCACACCTGGCTTCTCCACAATCCAGCTGGCAGAAGTGGGGGTGGGGAGTGGAGAGGAGGGTGGACAGAAAGACAGCTTACCTTGCCAGCTGACCCCGAGAGAGACCACCTTTGGGATTTTCACCATTGTCACTTAAGCTCGTCCCCAATCTGAGGACCTTGAGATGGGAAAGACCTTGGGTGAGGGCACCCACAGATATAAGTATTCCTGGCAGTCCTTGGGATGAGGGGGAGGAGGCTTAGGAGCCTTGTTTTCTGTCAACAGTTGGGGTGCCTTAGCCGGATGCTAAAATAAACTGTGCACATCGAGGCAGCTGCCTGGGCAAACACATGGTCAGCACTTGCAAGGAGCCAGGCTCTCGCAAAAAAAAAAAAAAAAAAAAAAAAAAAAGACAAACGAAGACTTCTGCCTTTTGCCTGCCTGGCACAACAAAGGAGAATGATTTTTGCCATCAGCATTCTCCCTATCGTGGAATCATTGCACAATTTAGTATGATTAATGGTTTCCATTTAGGAGGAGCTGAGAATAAAACAGTGGGGAGTGGTGGTGCTGAGCAGGGGATGCTTGCTACCACAATGAGAGGAAAAGGGAGAGAGATGGGCTGGTGCCCCCTGCTCACACCCTTCTACCTTCACTTCCAGGCACAGTAGGGGACCCATGGCTTTTGACCTGAATTTGCATCAATAGTCCAGAAGCTGCAAGTCTGGGGTCTTGTCCTTCTTGCAGCTTTCCCTATATATATATATATTTTTTTTACATTTTTTTTTGCAAGTATTTTCCCAGTATTTGAAGCCTCTCCCTTCTGGGCTGCCCAAGGGAACGTCCATCCCAGAGATTTCTAACTAAGGGTCTGCCTGAGAGTTGGCAAGGTGATGGGGTTGCATAGTCGAAGGGAGCAGAGCTAACTATGCCTTCTTGGCATTCCTGATTGGCCACATGGATAAGTGGAAGGATCCCACCCCTATGCTGGGAGGGCACTGATAGCCACCAACATAGCCTTCCGTCTCTGGGGCACCCAGGCTGGTGAGGTGAGTCTCAGCTCACCTCGGCTGGCTTTCCCGGGACTTCTTTTCCACATCGCAGCATCTTTTCTGTCCACACGTGGAGATACTGTTTCTTCTCTCACGCGGCTGCAGGCGAGTGCTGAGACAAAGGGCTCCAGAGGCAGAGACTTTTCGGGTGCAGATAGAAACCAACCAGGAAAACAGAATTCAAGAGGGCCTGCTCCTTTCTGAGCACGAGGTTTTGTAACTGAGGCCAGAAAGGGGGAGAACTGGTGATCTTGGCTGGGTCTAACGTGAATCCAGACCCTTCTCGAGGCTTTGGTGTCTCTGCAAGGAAATCTATTATTTTCCATAAACTGTCTTAAGTGTCTCCCGGCTGCATTTCTGGCTGTGTTAAGGATCAAGCCATCAAGAACAGCTGTGAGTAGCAGCAATGGGCTTTGGCAGCGAAGCAGGAGCAAAAAAACCCAAGTAGGACATTTCAGTTGACAGTAATGGCATTTCCCCTTCCTTGTCCAAACGATAAAAGATTCATGCTCCTAACTGCGACACTATAGCTGCCCCCATCACTTTATTCTGGGAGAGGAGGTTAGAGAAAACAGGCCTAGAGAGAGGGAGAGAAAGAGAGAGAGAGAGAGAGATGGATAGCATTTCGTCACTAGCTAACAGAGACTGATTAGTGTAGAAGACCCCCATTCATAGCAATACTTTTTAATCAGGACTGCTGTGACTGGGCAAACAGCTCTTGTGGATTAGCTAGACTGGAGCCTGCCAGCATCCGTTGCAAGTTTAAGGGATGAAATACACAACTACAGAGAAAACAAACTGAAAAGAGTAATAAAGTCACACATTTCAATATCCAGCAACCATTAAGGGATTTAAATATTTGCTTGCTATTAAAGGCTTGCATTAGACTCTTCCAACACCAGCTCTGGAAGACTGAAATATCAATTACGGATCAATTTTCCCCCTAAGTAAACACTAATGCAGGATAAACAGTATTAGAAGATGCAATCGTAACATTGCTGACTTCAGGATGGACTTCCTGCTGGTAACAGCAAGTTTAAGCCTGGTGATTAATTAACCTGAGAAGATAGCACTTAAGGAAGATTTAAGGCAGGCATGTCTGAAATATGAGCGTGAGTCAGAATGTGTATGGAGGACAGCCAGAGAGGTCTTGGCCCAGGGTGTGGGTGCCTTTGCTCCTCGGTAGTGGTCCTGACTCCCCAACCCAATACTTTAAAGGATTAGGAGGGAGCAACGGCAGGAGTGAGGGCTGTGTGTGTGTGTGTGTGTGTGTGTGTGTGTATGTGTGTGTGTGTGCCAGAGAAAAGGCAGTAGTCTTGAAATTAATTCTATCTGCATTTAGATAACCAAGACTTGTAGTTCCCACACTGGCCACCAGGGGATTTATATTAGCGTCTCTTGGGGGATGAAAAGCAAAAACAAAACTTCTTAAGCAAACAAACAAGCAAACAAAACATCACCCTTAAAAGAAAGCATGCAATTTCCTATTATGCAAAAGAGCCTGGATGCTGATATCAGTAAGACTCGAAAGCATTAGATGTTCAGGTCTGGACTTTGGGGTGCTCTTATCTTGGTGCCCACACCCTCCTTCATAACCAGGTAAGGTGGTGTGGGACTCCAGCATCTCACAGCTTCTACTAGAGGTATACTTTAGCATTTCTATACGAGGACAAATAAGGCAGAGCCTACTTTGAATTTTTCTAACTTGTGGAACTCTGAAGGGCCCTGGTGATACATGCCAATATTACCTTACAGCCATTACCAAAAAAGATCATCCTCCCCCAAAGGAGGACCACGTACCAGTGCTAGCAGGTTTCAGAGACAGATGGACCAAGGATGCTAAGCTTGGGGTGCACAGGCACACATCTTCAAGGCCTCACAAGGAGCTACCTAGTTAGGGATGGGCCTGCATAGTCAAAGCTTGAAATAGAGACTGAAACTACAAAGTTGAGTCAGGCAACCAGCACTTGACTGCCGGCCCTTTAAGCCCTGCTACTTGCTAAGAACTCACTACATACCCTCTGTCAGAGTGGCTGTGAGCCTGTCTGGACAATAGTGAAGAACCTCTTCTCCCATAAGCTGTGCGGTGGGGCCAGGTCATTTCAAATATGACTGCCAGTTCTTGATGATCAAATATCTTGGCAAACAGGTGCATTAGGAATCTGAGGCCACATTTTATAACACAACAGAAATGTCTTACTTAAGGAGGGTCTTTCTACGTATCATGTGGTGACTGTATGACTGCTTTAAGGGTCTGGACGACAGACTCAGAGGAACAGCTCTCTATAGAGCAAGTCCATGGTATAAGAGTTACGTTTCAACTAGACAGGGGACAGTGAAAGATTGCACCAATTAACACCTGGATATCACCTTGGGGTTCCAGTTGATGTGTTTGGAGACCACAATCAGGCCAAACATTTTCGAGAGTCCTCTAGAGGAAGCAAGGACCATATTTTTGTGCTATACTAAGAGGGACCCAGGAAACATATCAGCTGTGTACTAACTCAGTCGCTGGAGGCTTCTGCTCATTTGCATGTCCTACTGTGCTTCAAGAGCCAAGCTACCCCCTTGTGTTTGCCTCAGTTCGATGACCAGCAGGGTTGCTGCTCTGTGGGTTGAGGTTGAATCTGGAACCTCATGTTATAGGCAAGGAGATGGGTAAGGACATCTCATGTACAGCATGCCATGTGGCTCAGAAGAACTACAAATAAGTATATTGACGAACCATGATGAGAAAGTCCTTAAATAATCTATGCAAAAACTCACAAAGGCATGAGGAGTCCGCACTGATAGTTTTCTTCAAGGAGTGGCCAGTTCTTATAGCCACAGGCAACTTTGTCTTCTAAATCAACAATACAGTAGAATGAACATGTAATGAGGGCTTACTTCCTGTCTGCAACCATACTGCCTAAGCACCAGTTGCTTATCGTTTCGGTGTGCTGAAGATGGAACTCACCACCTCATGCTTGCTTTGTCACTGAGCTGAACTCCCAGCCCAGGACTATGTATCTATCTATTCTCTGTCCCCTAGTGATCTGACCTTATAATGAATAATCCTGCCTCATCCAACAAAAGACAAAGATCAGGTGCTTTGGGTGACATGCCGGAGGCTTCACAGCTAGTAAAGGTGGGGCAGTTATCTAAAATCAAGATGGGTCTACTCTGGCTCTCGAGTGCTATCCTAAATTGCCCTTGTCCTATAGAGATATGGTAGATCATCTTCCCTGTTCATCTTTGCAAAAGTTGGGAGAAGCTAATGGATTCCTTAAGTTCTCCCTAGACTATGAGGATGGGCACAGGATGGACGCCATTCATGAGCACGCCACTCCTCACATGACCTGGGTGCACTGCCCTCTGCCCCTAACTCACTTTTCTTCTCTAACGTCCTTGGAAACCTGACCAGGCTCCTGCCTCTTCCACTGAGCGGACTTGCCAGCCTCGGCTCATTCCCCTTCCCCAAGAAATCCCTACTGGTCTGTATTATTGCCCAGGGTATGGCAATTACAAGCGAGGTCACTTCACTGAGGTAACTGGTACCTTAGTCTCTTGTGGCCACTTACAGTTGTCGGTGTCCCCCACAGTGTCGATGTGCCAGACACTTGGTGACTGCATAACTGACTCTGTTGATGATGTTTTGCTCGAGAGACAGACCAGAGACCAGACCATGATGTAAAAACCCCAAATGAGATGGCCGGCCTTTGTCTTTCCTGGAGCTTACCTTGTCTCTCCCTGCCACACCTTCCTGGTTACCTGACAGACAGAGAGGGGACTCAGCGAGAGCTGGGTGAACAGTGAGAAAGGGTACTTAGGGGTGGCCAGGTTTGTGCTCGTGCACAAGGAGTGTGGTCGTTGCTAACTTCGCCTGCAAGGCAAGGATGGTGATACCATGATGCTGGCTCTCCAAGTCCACCCAGGCCTGAAGTCTCCAAGACCTAAATGGTAAGTGAGAACAATCCGCAGGCAGCCGACCCAGCAGCGCACCTCTTCATTTTGTGAAAGGAGAGAATTTTAAAAGGAAGAAGGAAGTATGAATTGTTAAAGACACCGAATCCCAAAGAAAAAGGCGGGTGGAGCAGGCAACACGGGGAAGTGGGTGGGTGGTGGGTGAAGGTGGGGAGGGTGATGGTGGACACATCCACAGGAGGCGCCATCCCCGGCAACAGTGCTCCGCACACCTGCACAAAGCACCTCGCCCACTGCAAGCAATTCTGTTCAGGCGAACAGCGGACTCTCCTGTCTACTGTGAGGGTGGAAGAGGATAGGACAAGGGTGAGAAGGAGAGGGAGAGAGAGAGAGAGAGAGAGAGAGAGAGAGAGAGAGAGAGAGAGAGACCCAGCTCGCAGCCACTTCCCAGCCACCACACAAGGTCCTAGGAGAGGAAGCTGGGACCAGAGGCCATGTGTTTTAAGAATCCAGAAAGAGATTTAAAGGATCACTTGTAACATTAATTTTTTTATTAAGAAGACAGATATTTTATAGTACTTATTTTTTTTTCTTTTTTCTTTTTGTAAAAATGGTATACATGAACCGATACAAAATGCGAATGGGAACACACGGATGTGGAGTTTCTTACACTGTAACACGGTCCTGTACACCTTAGAAACAGAACTGGCCTAGAGGGAAAAACAAGACGTCATCGTGACTAAAGAACAAGCTTATTTGGCATCAATTATACATCCTTCATTATTTTATACTCCTTTAAAAAAACACAAAAAAAACCAAGTTTGTTCTTTCTTCACTCTAAAAAAAGTGATCAACCTGTACAAAGTAATACTCAACAATACATTTCAAACAGTGCACTGTATACTTAAGAAAAATACATAAACCAATATACAACTAAAATCCATAATTTCCTGTTTTTGCTCGGTATTATTATTATTATTATTATTATTAATTATTTTTCCAATGTGTGGGGCCTACACTTTGCAATCTACCTGAGACGGAAAAACACCAATTGAAACACAGGAACCTGAGACATGTCAACATTGTAAGCCATAAAGTTACATCAGAACACTGCACAACTTACTGTACACTTGTCAAAACAGAAAGATGGGCGGTCCCGAAAATGAGATGCCAATTCTGTGAACAATGGTAGGTTTTTTTGTGTGTTTGTTTGTTTTTTTTTTTTTTTAATATTTTTTTATATTTTTTTTTTCTAAAAAGAACAGCTGAAAAACCCTTCCAACGACATGCTAACTGGTTGTCACCCTTTGATATGGTCACTATGGTCAGGATGGGTGCTAAGGGCTCGGAATAGATGCACATTATAAAATTTTTGAAAAAGGGATGTTCCTTGTGGCTTTTTGTCTTGGTTAAGTGCCTAGGGGCAGGAGAGGGGTTAACAAAACACTGCTCTGTAATGAATTTTCCTTTACACACCAGTCCGTTCCCAAAAGGCCCCTATATTGCAGTGGTTCTACCAGAAGTTAAAATAAAGACAAGAAAAAGAAATACGCTTTCAAATAACAGAGTCGACACTTTTTTCCCCTTAAATAAATCAGCGTAAGTTTTCCACATAATGTAACAATAGTAAAAATGCACCTTGCAAAATCCAAAAGTACTGACTGAAAATGTTATATAATATATATTTATATATTTATAATATATAGATAGATCTATCTTTTCTGATGCCATCTTTCCAGAGGGGCTGTTTTGGAGTCGGGAGCTTACTGACACATGTGGTAAGAGTTTAGGTTCTGTCCTTCAGAACTACTGCTAGATGACCCCAGCACTTCTGCAAACCCCCACTTAGTTTTAGAGAATGCAAAGGGTTCCTTCGCTCCTCTATCTTCCCCCAGGCTCCGGCGTAAGATATGTTCACGGAAACTTATTTTAGTAGCTATGCGCTCTGGCTGCCATCATGCGAGATGAGGAATTTTTGGCAGATGGTTCTTAAGGCTGAGGAAAGAGGCCAGGCCTAGTGCACGAAAGACAGAAACACTCACGTTTTGAGTTTTGATTAAGTAACTGGAAATCCCTATAAGCTGCCTTCCCACCTCGACTCTGGGCTCTGACCTTTCTAGAACAATACTGGCCCTTCTTTTGTACCTCCTGCCTTTGTCAAGCCAAATCTGCAGGAATGAGAGAGGAGTTGGGGGTGGGAGCTAGGGATTCCAGCAGGACAAGTGTCCCAGCAGGGTGGTGTCTGTAACATACAGTACACACAGGACACAGCCCACTGCTGTCCTTAATAAGCACAAAGGAAACAAAACAAAACGAAACAACCCAGAACCAGAACCAAAACCAAAGTGGGGGTAAAAAAAAAAAACCTAAACAAAGCCTGTCCCCTCCAGTCAGTCACACAGCACACGGACTTGCTCTCTCCTGCATTAGTGAGCAGTAAGGCCAATTGGGAAAGGTGGATGGAATTGTTGAGAGTAGAAATGATCAGAGCAGAACTGTCGTACCCCTCCCTGCTTCCCCTCCTGTGGCATCTCAAATTTGTCTACTTACATAAAACGGACAGACCTCACATGTCGGGTCTGTTTAGGGCAACAAGGAAGGAGGAGACCTTTCTACTCCAAAAACTTTCTGCACAGCGTGGGGTAATCTATACTGAGCCGCCTACAGATAAAGAATTAACGACAGATTCAATCTCATTGCGACACACCTCACTTGCAGATAACCCTGTACAGTAATGAAGATCCACAGCAGACGACAGCGGCTGGGTCACAGTCTACGTTTCTAGTCTTCGCTGCTCTACGTATTTAAGACATGGGCAGCAGCAAAGAGTTTTCAGTATTTTCTTATTTTTTTTCTTTTTTTTCTTTTTTTTCTTCACCCAAATCTTTACGACAACAGAGAAGGATGCATCATGAAGACACTAAATTCTGAACTATGAAATCTAAACTGTGCTGGTTTTCCTTTTATGAAACTGAATTTGGAACAGAAAGCAGTCACCGTTAACACAAATAAAAGAAACTGGCAACAGGGAGAAAGTCTTAGGAATTCCAGCAGGTCAATTCCAAAAAATGGGAGGTTTGGGAGGGGGAAAAAACAAATTTGATTTTGGGAAAAATAAACGGGCAAGAGGGAAGAAACACAACCAACGAATGAAAAACAAGGCACAGAATTTTCTGCAATCTACCGAAACCAAATCCAAGTACCCAAGTTTGACTTGGTAGGAAGAAATATAAATGAAAAAACAAAAAAAACCCAAAACCCAAACCAAATTAAAACCAGATTAAAAAGAGGTGTCAAACAGCAGAGTGTACTTTCAAAGAACATTCTTTGTTTTTGTTTGTACATTGCAAATCCCAAGCCTTCCCAGTCTCGCATCTCTCCACCCACTCATAAAAAAACAAAAAAACCCAAACCAAACCAAAACAAAAAAAAAAAACCACACAGCTTCTCGAAAGTTCCAGTATCACTGTCTCTTTATCATCTAAACAGGCCAGTTGGACACCTCATTGGAACAAAAAGGCTGATCTAGATGAAGTACTCTTTCTTTTCTTCGGAGTTGTTCTGTCCTCCTTCTGCATTGATTATAGCTGTGTCTGCGTCTGCTGCGTCATCGGCTCCTTTGGCTTCATGAGTGAAGTATGTACCTGAAAGATGAAGGGGTAAAGCACTGTGACTCTCTGGTGGCCTCTGTGAGAAGTGGTACAGAGATGGCAAGTTGCTTTATGGCCATCATCAGCCGAAGTGGTGTGCAGGCAGCAGAGGGGGAAAAAAACAATAGGAAGAAGAGAGCAGGGTGGGTGAGACAGATGGGAATCCCGGGCTCCAAAGGTAACCACTCCAACTGAGCCGCTGCGATGTAATTCAGCAAACAAGACATTAGAGCAGTGATTATGACCAGAGAAGAAGGCGTGAGTGGGGCTAAAATGCAGAAAGCTGGAGAGCTGCTGACTACCGCATTAACAGTGAACACCAAAGACCGATGACAAGAGATGTTCGCACATGGTTAAAGACCAAAGCAAGGAAGAGCAATTAGCCAATAAATGAATTAGGGCCCCGAAGATGCTTCTACTGCCATCTTGAACCAGTTACTCCAACCATAGTCTCCTGGCTTAGTGAATCGCTACTGGCTACCCACAGGGGAGACTGTAATTTGCTTGGGTAAGGGCTGTTTTCCCTGTGCCTTCTGTTTCAGAGAGGGGCTCCTGACAGAGGTGGTGATTTGACATTTTAAGGGCTGCAATGGAGGTGTGGGCTCTGTCTTCATGAGCAAGGAATTCTTTCTCACCACGTGACTGGAGCCTGGACCCGGATTCATGGATTTGCTAATTGTCACAGCCACTTTATAATGACAATAGACAGAACATTAACCAAGTTGGTGACATTTCTATCACCAAATCCCAAACGTTTACACGGAGAGAGACAAGACTTCACCTTGGAGTAGCAGGCAGGTAGAACTCAAACTGCCTGGGGAATCTGATCATCCTCTTACCATTATGCTCTGACTTTAACGATTCTTATACTTAAAAAAAAAGCCTAAGACATTTTGCCGAATTCTCACATCTTAATGTGATAACCTAAGTGAGCAGGTGGTCAAGTGTTCCCTTGCTATGTTCTCTCTTGCAGAGAGAGCTTGCATGTGTATCCTCTTCCCCTGATCCTCCACAGGTGTTGTGTTTACTCTGCTCCACTCTGTGGCTTCACCAAGCTAAGCACTGAAAGGCAGAGGTTCTGACCCACACAGCTCCAGGGCTCCCCAACTGCTCTGTGCTTCAGACAGACACTTCTGGATCCTAAAGGCTTTTGTTAAGTACCCTGGACCTCCACTGCTGGGCTCCAGGGACCTTCCCAAACCCAAGTAACAATCAAGCGGTATGCAAGCGTCTACACCTCCCTCCCCCTCTGCCCCAAAGCTCAGTGCACAAGGCTTGAGGAAAAACAACCGAGAAAGACAAGGGCCGACAAAGAAAAGAAAGACTAAATTACCAGGAGGGGAGAAGAGGCCCAGAGCAGCATGAGGCAGAGAGGAAGAGCATTGGCAAAGATGATTGCCCATCCAGTCTGCACAGTTGGTAAGTGTGATGATTAATGGCAATTTAAATCAATTGCCCCGATAATTTAAAAAATACATATTTATGTGGCTTTTAAGGCAAAGGATTAAAAAAAAAACCACAAAGCCCAGGCATATCACATCGAGAGGGGAATATTCTGGCTCTGGGGACCAGCTTACTCAGAGTTCAGGGGCAGCAAACGGGTCCTCCTGTCTCCTGGGAAGCGAGCAGGCTGTGGCTATGCCTGCCATGCATATGACCTTCCAGGCTCAGGCTCCTTGTCACGCCAGCCCTGACCTTACCATTTTGACTCTACTCCCAAATGTAGACTGGAGAGCCGCAGACTTATACCACTTTGTATTCAGAGGGAATCCTCCCCGCAGAGTCCTCAGCAGAGTCCTCAGCATCGTGGCTAAGGTTTCTCCACCCGCCCCAATCCCCTTCTCTCCGTTTTAGGAACCATATAGGCTGTGCCGTCCCTCACACCGAACTGCCTACCAATGCCAGCAGTAATCCTCCCCCCCCCGCCCCCCGAGCCAGGGCTGTGGTGACATGTTGCTTCAGCCTGCCAGAGCACCCCGCTTACCTTTATGTCTGGCAAAATAGCGGCCCAGAATGATGAGCAGGCAGAGCATGGCAAACACCACCACGGCTACGACGCCGCCAATCACTGCGTGGTCCACTGCCCCAATGGCCCCCTCTTCACCTGCTCGAGAATCTGTTGAAATCAGAAGAGGAACAAGGATGTAGAACGGATGACAAGACACCAAGGGCCCCAGGGACACTGCCTCCAGGGTCAGAAGATCACCTTCTTCTTCTTCTTTTTTTAATGGAGGAGTCAGAGAGAACAAACCAGATGGATCAAGTTATACGGAGGGAACAGACTGACCTGACCAGTCCGGAATTGATCTGTTCTCTCCCACAAGGCCATTTCATTAGAGGCAGCACAGGAGTGCTACTTACTGCATGGTGGGGAAAGCATAGGGAGCCTCGGGGGCAGGGAAGGTGCTGGATTCTGCCTGTTCACAACTATTCTTACTGCCCACTGTACACATCCTGGGACTTCTGGCTCCTAATAACTAAGGAGGGTGGCCTAACTATTTATGGACACCACGGAGGGTACCCTCAGGCTATCACAGGAACTGGGGCAGGGGAGGGAACGCCAGAGGACCCACAGCTCACTGCCTTAGAAGAACAGGCATAGGGAAGGAAGCAAGGCATATAATATGCGGGCCACACTTACAAGGTGTGAGGAAGGAGAGAGCCTCCATTTAAGATCTAAAAACCTAATTTAAAAAAAAAGGAAAACAAAAAAGAAAGAAAAAAAAAGAAAAAGAGAGAAAACTATATGGTGGAAAGGAATGCTTGCCCAGCACCACGGACAGTTTTGATGTTATTTAACCCCTCAAAATGTAATTAGTTTTCTCTTATAAGCCTCTCCCCCTCAGGGTGTCTGTCCCCTTTGGCTCTTTGGCTGGGGAACAACTTCAGAGTGAACCCAGAATGAGCTATGGAGATGCGGATGGAAGCATGGCAGGGTAAACAACTGTAATTTAGGAACGTGGTGGCTACATCACCCTTTGCTGAAGTCCTAATGGCACCTGAGATTTATAACGTAGTGAGAAACAATTATTCTCCCGTTGATTAATACATTAACATTTTGGAGTGGAAGCTAAACCATTGTCTTTTTTTTCCCCTCTTTTTATTGAGTCAAGTACGACACCTCCATTAAAATGATTTACTGGCTGTACCTTACAATTTAAGCACAGCAGCAACAGAAACGGTAAAAATCTTTTAACTTTACATGATTTGTGAAGTCATATGTGAAGGATTTACCATTTAAATCTTTCAGTACATGAAGCACATGGCCTATAAATCTGGCCCCCTTGTAGTTGCTGGATGCCTAAGAGAAATGCGTTTCACCGGGAAGACTGAGAGTGCAAATTCAAGTCAATTTCTAAGAAAGATTTATCTCTGTCTCTCTCCAAAGAACAGAGCAAATCTCTGAAGCCTCCACCTCTAATAATATTTGAAGTTTATCGATCAAGTGTACAGATCCGTGACAGCTAAAGGTAATGGTACTCTTCTGAGCCGAAACCTGATACGACGCTTTCAGCGGGAGCGCAGGGCTCACACTTTCTATCGATATTTCCAATTCTGCTTGGAGACTAAACACGGAAGGATGTGGCGAAATAACTCGTGACTGTGGCTTCTATGGAAAGTGCTTTAATTAAAGAGCTTCAATTAGAACGTGGAGTATTTAAAGTGTTCCATGGAGTTGGCTTTGGAAGGACTACGGAATAACTGAAACCTCAAACCCCAACAGAAATGCCAAGTCAGAGGCAGCAGCAGGTCGCCAGGACAACAGGATGATGGGAGTTTAATTGGAGGATGGAGATGGGTTGGAGGCAGAGTGCTGCAGCCAATTAGTCTACTCCGTGATGTGCAAGCCTCTTCAGCAACGTGTCTAATAAGCTCCGCTTGAGATGTGGTGGTGAGGAATCTCCTTTCTGTCTCAGCCCAAGTGTTGCTGACTGTAGCCAATGCAGCCTCTACTGTCCTCAAAGTCCTTTCCATGGAGCAGAGAAGGTGATCATGGAAACGTTTGGCCTTTTAAGAAACAGCCCGTTGGTGGGAAGTACCGTGTGTGTGTGTGTGTGTGTGTGTGTGTGTGTGTGTGTGTGTGCGCGCGTGTGTGTGTGTGTGTGTGTGTGTGTGTGCGCATGCGCAAGCATTAATTACTGTTCTTTTTCAGGGACAAAACATTGGCCTCAAATAACGTAATGGAGGGCTTGCTTTGGCTCCCATTTTGAAGACAGAGTCCATCATGACAGGGAGGGAAGGTGGTGGAGCTGAGTGGGGCAGCTGGTCACACGGCATCCCCAGTCAGGAAGCAGGAAGCAGACACTGGTCCTTGGCTTGCTTTTTTCTTTCTATTGATCTGGAGTCTGGTCCATGGAACAGAGCCACCCACATTTAGGATTGGGCCTCTCTTTTAAATCTTTCTGGAGATATCGTCACAGACACATCCTTGAGTGTGTTTCCATGGTGATCCTAAAGCCAGTCAAGCTGCTGATGGAGAGGCATCACAGGGTGGTACTGTGAGGTGCCTGCTGGAGGATCACTCTCTACATCCTGGAGACATAGCCCACTGCAAAGCCACCTAAATGTTCTCACAGGGACCGAGCAATAGCAAAACCTGCCAGCTAGGTTTCCCTTGTGGGAATGAAATCAACTCATCTTTAGTTGCTTCAAACCGATTGAAGTTTGACTGTATTTTACAAACTCTGAGTGTCTTAGACTTGGGGCAGTGATGGAGAAGAGGGAAAACAGCTGCACGAGGTAAGGAAGAGGGGGAGGAGCCATGTAAAAGGCCATGAGAGGACATGGACGTCTCTAGAAGCTGTTGAAGACAGTCCCCAGCCACCGGAGGCAGGAAATTCCTGTCCACTATTAAAAGACAAATTTCTCCATCTCCAGAGAGACTTGGTGGTATGTTTGAGCTTTGGGGAAGGGGAGGAATATGGAAGGACTGTAAAAAACCTTCTCAAAACAAGGGTAAAAACTGTCATCTCTGGGATTCCTTACCTGGGCCCAACTACTCATGTGACCTGTGCCCTCCAAATGTGCTCAGTCTAGCTATTTCCCCCTGTACACCGTACACACTAAATACCTGTTTGACTTATCTTCCCCACCCTCAAGGACACACAAACACTTTTCAGATACTTATTTATAAGCGTAATCTCTCTATATTCACTTTGATCAGAAAGTTTACCACCGCTAGTTCATCATCGAGACACTTTTCCTACCTTCAATTATAGCAGGTGGACACAGAGGGTAACTGATGTTTAATTTACAGGGAACACTGCTGGTTATGAGCTCCTCGCCGCCTCTTTCCACCTCTCCTCCGCCCCACTCCCACCCCTGGCTGACCACGGGAGGTAGTAATAGAGCCGTGACTGTTCCTAAGTGCCTGTCATGGTCTGGCTTCCTGTGGGGAGAACAGTTGTTTCTCATTGTCTCTTTTATTTCCTCTTGTGGGATGGGAGGAGATTCCAGCGGTGCTGTGGATTGGCCCAAAGCGGAAGGGGTGATGCTGGTCCCCTGCTCCAGGTTGAGCACCATCCAAACCTGCAGCTGGCGCCTTGCTGGTTACGGAGAGCAGCAGCATGCGATGCTAGAGGGATGCATTTGGCTGACAGGCGATGGATTGAAACCGGAGACGGTGGGAGGATTCCCTGGTAAAGTCTGCCAGCCTCCATCTCACCTGTCCTGCTCACAAGGTGAGAATTAAGGCTGGGTCTTGAGAACTACTAGGTGGAAAGGCCATGGGCGTCTGTCCCTATCAGTGGAAGGCCTTGTTCCTCTGAGGGAGTCCATGCATCCATGTGGGTCCTGTGTCCTTTCCTGTTAGTGTTGCTGCAGCTTCTCAGGTAAGAAGTGACTGTGGGGGTGTGAGCTCTTATAAAGGAGCCTAACTTCAGGCAGAGGGAAGCCTCTTGGGCTTGCGCAATCTTGCTTTCTTGCTTCCCAAGAGGCTACGATGCTTCCTCGTATGTAGTCGCCAGTGTTAGCATGGTTCTATTTTGGGATAAAGGTGTGCCCTTGTTGTCCTGGAGAGGAATATCAAATACATGCATGGTACATGCATATACAGAGACAATCACTCTAGTTTCAGGTAACCACGATCTGTGCGTAGTGAACCTCCATACACAAGTTCAGATAAATGAATGAGGTGGATGCAAGTCTAAACTGCACAACGCTGAACACTGGGCGAGACAGCACTCTGTTGTGGTACGACTTCTGGTTTGCCTGTTTTGCCCCGTCCCATCCTGCACCACATGTCTAGTTCTTAGGGTGACAGATACATCATGAGGTGCTTACAACTGTGAGTTAGCTTGTCTTCTGGCAAGAAGCAAAGTGGTTGCAGGTGAGGTTTCTAAGTTGCTTGCAGAATGTCAAGTTGGTAACAAGGTGAGAAAAAAACAAAACAAAACTCTCCGCCATAGCTTCAACCACCCTGGCCTTGACTTTAGTATCTTAGACATCTCAGAATAACAATAAAACAATGACAAATAAACACAAATTCTTTCATCAAAATCCCAGGGATGTCCCAACCTGCTCAGCTCTCTGCGGCTCTGTGGTTGACCGGACCCAAAGGCAATGTGAATGGGGACATAACTCTGAAGGCCAGACGGGACTTCCAGGTCCTCCCTACCCTTTCATTTCTCGCTTTTTCTCTTTGTATTCACTCCTTAAACACTTAAAGTGGAGCACTTTCTTCACACAGCACTCCCCAGCCCCTGCTGCCTGTGTGGAGGATCAGGCGTCTGCGAAGGGGCAGGTTTCTATGGCTACCTTACCACCCGTCAGGAGATGTGGCACACGAACTGCCAGGAGAATGCCATGATCGTGGATCTGGCATAAGCCTTGCTGGCTGTGCTGCCAAAGCAGGGATGGATGGGTAACCAGGGAACGGCTAGGATGTCCTTGACAAGCTCCTGGCAAGGAAGGACTTGCAGAGGAACTCACGGAGCAGAGCCCTCATGGCAGCCTCAGGGTGCAGAATCTAAAGGATACTTGCTGAGGCCCCTGCTTTGGAGAAGGTGGAATGTAAGCATGCAGTGTCAGGCATCATGGCCATAACTGCACTGCTCTAGCACCCACTGATCTGTTCTCTTCAGTCTCATTTAAAGTGGGGCAGTTCTAGGCCTCCCCCAATCCCCCGGGGGCCTCTCCTGCCCAGGGGTGACTGGAGCCTGAGCTGAGGCTGACATTTTGCAATAGTTCTGCCGCATGGTGCAGCGGAGGTCTCTCTGGACAAGTCGGTTTAATTAAAAACTCTTAGAATTGGTGTTTATGATGGAAATGCTGCCTCTGGCTTCCTAGAGCTGGACGGATTAGTTTGTCTCAGAAAAGGCTTAATGACTGTGATGTCACTTGCTACTTCTTGCTAAGGATGAGGGAGGGGAGGCTGGTGGTCCATATCCCAAAGCTAAAGCAAAAATGTAAAACAAAGCAAAACCTCAAATCTCTCTCTCTCTCTCTCTCTCTCTCTCTCTCTCTCTCTCTCACACACACACATACACACACACACACACAAGCGCTATCTGAAAGGTAAAGTTACCTGTTCTCATCACCTATGGTAGCTCTCACCTAAGGCAACCAAGCTAAGCTTGGGCTTTAAAAGCACAGCTTTATTACTGGAGGAGAACACACTGAATGGCAAGCGCTGACAAAACGCCACGTTGTTTGCTAATCCTAATATGTTATTCTTCTCTTAAGATTTGCTTTTCTCAGCACCAATTCAATTATAGATGCTACAAATCCTTCTGACATTTAATTCCCTCTTGTCAGAGAGTAGTAAATGTATACAGTACATGCACAGCTTTCCCATTAAGATGTTAATATATATTGGAGCACACTAGCCTTTATGCAGCATAACCTTCCCTTTCCATCTTCTCAGAGAAGGGAAGGGGAGGCAAGGCGTCAACGGAGGCAAGAAAATCATGAAGATTCCCATGCATGCCAGGCGGCCAGCATCAGCCATCAACTGCGTTCCATTCTAGCAATGGCATGCGGCTATTCTGACATTTAGAGGGGCTGTGCGAGGCCACTGCAAAGAAAACCCGAGGTCGTCCTCAGTGTGTACCCTGGATCTCAGCATAGGCTCACTTAAATGACAACTGTGCACAGACACTGGCTGTACACTCTCAGTGACCAGGACTCAGGCTCTCCCTGCCTGCCAGTGCCTAGGCACAAGGGATGGGATAGGAGCCCATTTGTCATCAGACCTGGGTCAGAAGCTGAACTTCATTCTATCCTGTATGACTTCAGGCAGGCCAATCGCCTACTCTAAGACACTGGCCCCAATGAGAGTCTGCCAGGGTTGCTGTCAGGGGCTAGAGCAGGCTGCTGGGACTTGATGTCTGCTGAGCATCAGTCTGCTCTATAAACACTTGAGGATGAGCTTTTTTGGTTCTTATCACTGATCCTAGGCCAATGTTTATCAGCTCTTTAGGAACAAGGGTGACCAAGCTGTCCTTTCACTTATACAGAATTGGCATGTGCTGTAGTTGAGGCTTTGCTGCTCTCCATGGTGATTAAAAAAGCACCAGGCCATCGGATGCACGTTATGGTTCAGGTATACCATTTGAGGACCACAATATTAAACCCTCCACAGCTAAAAGTCAGAACCAGTCTTTGAAAATGTTGGTGTCTCTCCCTTCTCCAGCCACTTGGTTTAGTTAATTTAACCATCAGCAGAAATGGCTTCATGAAGCCGTGCCAATCCCAAGGTGTTTAGCATCTTCAGAGGGACCCTGGACCACTCCTCATCTTGTAACGGGACACTGACAGTGGGATTGCCTTCTCCGTTTTAAGCAGAGGGGAGGCACCAAGGACGACACTGGGGTTTTCCTTATAGAAACCTGGTAAAGAGGACAGGGTGTGACCGGCATTCCCACTAGAATCTGTCTCTATAGATGCTTCGAGGGGGCCTCAGGCATTTAGGGGTGTGAGGAGATGGAATCATGAATGTGGTGAAGTCACCCCAAAGCAGTGTCCAACCTGTGGAACTGGAACTCACACTTTGCACTGTGGCTAGCGACATTGTAGTCTGAAGGAAACGTTTGGTCTACTTGGCCATGACCACCTTGCTCTCCATGGTTAAAACAGTTACATGTTGGATTATGGGAAAGGTCAGTATTTGGAGGAAACCCAAACTTCTGTTCTGGGAAAGTCACTGACCACAGGCTTCCTGAGATATAAAGATCTGATTTACACTAACCTTAAGATCCTTCTGTTTCAGCCCCCAAACACTGATGTTACAGGTATGCACCAGGGAGCACAACTTAAATTTTAAAGACTGAAACTTCCTAAGCATTGGTTTATAACGGCATTTGGGGCCACCTCAGGGGGAAATGAATCTCATCATTTAGGGAAGTCTACGGGGCAGCTGCACTGGAAACAGCAGAGCAGGGCAGGATGGGTCTTCTCTTGAGGGGAAGGGGCTTCATTTAGTGATTACAATAGTGTTTCCAGGTCAGTTAGCACCCATGGCTGTGTATCTGATAGACCGCTCAGAGCCCAGCTCTCCCCTGCATGTTCCCTGATGCCCACGCTAAAATGGAGGAAGAAGGACCAGGAGGAATTGTATTCCTGTGAGACTGCTGAGTAAAGGGAGCTGTGGTGATCTCAGAGGCCGGGAACCCTGAATCGGAGGACCCACGTTTAAACTCAGTCCGTGTAAACTGCGTGGGCCCCTATGGCTGCCTGCTTTCCTCACTGCACAAATTTCTTGGGGATCCCCTACAGCTGTAGCTCATCTCATCCACCAGGCCTTCCTGTCCCTGCTCTCTGGTTCCACCTTCTCCTGTCTCAGCTCTCCATCTCTAACTACTTGTTGTTACTTTTCCATATTCACAATCAACTTAGGTAAGCAGTCTGTGTCCCCTAATGGGAAGTTATCATGCGGTGGCAGGATGAGCCTGTGAGATCCAAGACTCGTCCAACTCCTCCTGGGTCTTATTTACCACTGTGTAGTAGGGGCTAGCCCAGAACCAAGCACCTGGCGCTCAAGTGCTTTTGTGGAATAAAAGGTGATATATAGGAGGGCCAGGGGGATTGCTCAATGGTAGAGTCTTTCTTCTCCTTCTGACATCTTGTCTATCAAGGAAATTCAGCAGCCTGTTTTCCAAAGCAGGGTCACACATCCTGTGGTGCCAACTGAAGAGTTCCTCCAAAATGTAGCAGCTACTGAGTGGCTGTATGTGTGTGTGTGTGTGTGTGTGTGTGCGTGCTGTATGCACAAATGTGTTCACCTGTGCGGGGATGCACGCATACATGAGTCCATACACTGCACCCTGCCTGAGAATCCCTGGAGATGAGGGCTGGGAGGAAAAGCTCAAGCTCCTTCTGTAATCCACCTGGGGACCCAGGAGCTGCTTCACTGGGATTGCTCCCAGCACCTACGCAGGGGTCAGGGGTCGTGGAAGTCAGACAGAAGCCTCCCTGGTGTGTTTCTGTGGCTTGTGAAGGGCATGGAGGAGTTTTCCAGATCACTCTCTCATTTTGAGAATAACAAGAAAGCAGCCCTGGAATGCCTTGTTGGTGCCCTGCTTCCACAGCTGAAGACAGATGGGCTGCCCTGCCGCTGCTGAGGGCCATTCTCTGGCACACTATTTACCACCTCACTCCACTGAACAGTTCCCAGAGGCTCCTCCATGCTGCGGGGAGGGAGGCAGTTGGAGACATTTTTGTTAAAGTTTTAAAATAAAGTAGAAGGATAAATATGCTTAAAGCTATTCTATTCCACATGGGTGGTAATAACCACCAGCTGTCACCAAGAAACAGCAGATGTAATTGATAAAACAATTCAAAAGTAGTGTGGATCTATCGTCAATAAAGTTAACACCCAAAAAGTAAATAAAATGGTTCAAGAAAGAATCAGATAAGCCTCCCCCCACCAAGTTGGCCAATAATTAAATCAGTGAACTAGGCCCCGAATCTTTTTTTTTTCTTTCCTAATGCAGATTACAAAGGAGGTTCAGCCGGGCATCCCACTTTGCTGGCTGAGGGCAGCATACCATATGCTGCCTATGAAACTGTCATTAACTGAGGCAGGCACCGGGGAATGGAGGTGGGGGCAGGGCAGGGGGAGATGGGAAAGTGTGAAACATTAATCCCTAATGTGGAAAGGATGGACTCTACCCAGTACAGCTGGGAGTGGGTAACATTATTCATTATCACAGTTTAGCATTAAATGGGCAACACCTACTCTAATTTATCGATGGGCTGTTTAAGGCGGGTGTTAACCTGTTTGTCTTGTATTATAATTGAATTCAGTCTGCAGGCAACAGAAATTTGAGAAGTTCATCCTTTCTCAATCAATATGCTCCCCTTCAGTGACCCATTTCAAGACAGCTTCATAAAAAATAATGTATTTTGTTTTAATAAATTTAAACACTATGACAGCTGCTCAATTTTTATTGGTTGTTTTTTTTCTCCCTTTAGATGTCTCTTCACTGCCTACAGAAGCCAAGCTCACAATCAATAGTAATTGATTAATCAGCATCCCCTTTGAACAAAGGTGCTAATCAGTTTTTGATTAGTTCATCAAACCAGATGCAAAGGCAGCCTTGCCCCAGCCTGCCAGTTCATCACCGTTCTACATGACTTATGACTCCCAGCAACAGGGGGGCCTCGGTACGGGAGGGGATGGGGGGCGGTGTAATTATTAATTTAACCAAATTATTATGAACACAAATGGTTGTTGGTTTATTGCTCGTGACTCGGGTGATTGATAGAGCATCAGTGGGGGGCGGGCCCATCTAACCAGGGGCAGGCTGAGGCCTGCAGTGCCCCTAATTGATGGTGCTGGGAGAAGAGGGACCTGGCTGATTCATGATTTCCTAAAGAGGATGGAGTTCTGTTTGCCTGTCTGAGGGATTCTTGCCTGGAAAATGTGCTAAGAGAGATCAGGGTCAACCCAGGAGAAATTCCTCAGGAAAAGATCCAGTTGTACGGGGTCACTGCACCTGAGGGCTGCTCTGTTTAAGGGGAGTGTGCCAGAACAGTGCCCACTGTCACCCGGGGAGGCAAGCAGTTGTTTATACTTCTGGCATTGAATTACGGCCAGGCAGGACATATCTACTCTTGTTTTAAAGGAAAATAAAGTTAGTGTTTTTTTGTTTTTTGTTTTTGCTTTTACAACTTCTTTCAAGGTATCTATCACAAGTGAGAGACGAGGGAATGACAAGGCTAATAGGTAGTTTCCTTTCTAAACAATTGATTTACGAAATTCACGAGTATTTAGAATTTGTCCATTTGTTCAGAAAGTATTAGCTGGCTGCTTATTGCAGGGCAGGTGCACAGCAGGGAACAGACCCAGCCTATAGCCTCCTCCTGGAAGCTTCTACTCTGAGAGTCCAACAGCTCAGCCCACCCTCACACATGGGACAGAGAAGAAAAGTGAGAGCACCCCTGAGGCCTGAGAGAAGCACACGACTGGAAATAAATCCCATGTGCTGAGACATTGGGGGGAGTACTAGCTGTGTTCAAATGGCACCTAAAGTACCAGCCATTCAAATCAACTATAGCGAACATTATTTGGGAAGGACTAATACGCAATCCTGCTTTCCTGTGGGCTCCAGGAAGCAACCATATGTGTGCTTTGCTTTCTCCAATGCAATGTCAAGGGGCTTGCTTACTGATTCACTAAGTGACCAATCAGAGAGCTTCAGAAGCTCTAGGTAGCTGGCACTGAAGTCTCATGACATCAATGGGAGCTCATATAGTTTAGCCCTGACCACTTTAAATCTCCTCCCTCCAGCCTTTTTAGGATATGCTTCTTATTCTGGATTAGTAACACCGAAATCCTGGAATCAGGCATGAAACCTACTTTCGCAAGAGCTCACTATGCTATGGAAAAGGTCTGAGGTGGATAAAGAGTTTACAGCCCGGTGTCTGACAAAACAACCACCCACCCTGACCTGCTTCCACCAGCTACTTGCAAGTGCTATAGCATGGCCTTCTCATCTATTCAGAAGTCGACAGTCAATATGACTTTAAGATCGTGTCACATAATCCAACATCAACTGCTTTATGATACAACCAAATTTGTCCTGAGCCATTAGACATGTAGGATGGAACATATTACTTCAAGTCATGGAGCAGAGTGGCCTCGGGGCTTTGCTCTCTACTGTATTTATGGCACAGGCCTTGGTCTGAAATGAGACACACTGTTACCAGAAGAGAGAAAGGTGGGTGAGTGAACGGAGAAGGAGCGTTAGCTACCCGAATTCGTTCTTTTCTTAGTCTCAGATTCCACACTGATAGCTCAGCAAACCAAGTGGTCATTCGGTCACAGTGGACAAATTCACCCTCAGGTTGGACACTGCAGTGCCTTACCTAGTGACTAGCCCTTACCTGAGAGATCCTCACTGTCCAGTTCTTCTGCGGAATTGGGCAACTGAGTAAGGCCTTACAAGTAAAAACAAATCGTTTTTCTTTTCATTCCTCGAGGGACATAAACAAAACACTTAAGAACTGAGGAGGGACTTTGTTTTTGTTTTCTTTTTAAAATAAAACATGAGCCAAATCTCTTGCTATCTCTCACTTTTTTGGAGAGCTAGAATATATTAATCCATACGTTCATTTCTTTCACCATGTAATTTTGTTATTGGTATATAATCGAGGCAGAAGGAGTCCTCAGCCTCCACTGTTGAAAACACATGAAACATGAGGGGTGAATGTTTAAAAATCACTCACTCAAAACAGCATGCAGAAAGGGAAAAGCCAAGCCGGAGTGTTAGCCGTGGACACTCTGATACAGATCTCTTGAATATGAATGTATTTAGATGCTACATACTGATGTATTTAAGTTTTATCTTGCATTTCCCTGAAAATTGAAATATTTTGCCAATACTGACAAACAAACACAGTACACTATCAATTTAGCACAATCTTAGATCCCATGATTTCAAAATGGTCCATCACCTGCTAAATGCAGATCACAGGTTATGCCTTCATCAAAAAAGGTGATTTACAACCCATTTTTTAAAAGAATTTTATAAATCAATGGCGTTCTGGAAAAATAAAACCCTCAAAGCTGAAAAAGCAGTTAGGTCAGGAGATAAGTGGGGCTTGAGACGCCTGTACTCCAGTCAACCCCAGTGCGGGTCGGCTGGGATGATTCTCCACCAGCACTTATTTGAATTGAGAGAGGCAAAGTGGAGCTCGGCTAAGCAGAGGGAGGTTCAGCTAGTGATGGCTTCCATGTCCTCATCCTTCTTCCTGCGCTGACCTTTTAAGGAAGCTTATTAAACAACATGGTTAAGGTGGTCACGGGGCCCTTTGCTTATTGGTTGCTGTTCTCCTTCAATCCGACTTATTGCCCCAGGAACTCAAATTCCCACCCTAACTGTCCTATAGTATTTATCTGTCATTTTGAAGATGGTGTGGATCTAATTCAGCTGCAAGGTCTTTGGAGAGACACGGATTTCGCTTATTTTTGTATCCTCCCCCTCCCTGGAGCTTGGCAGAAAGTATATTCTCAGTAAGTATTTGCTGAAAGAATGTTTTGAGAGTCATTCTTGGTGAATTACTTACCAGAGCTTTAAGGCAACCAAAACAAATGCTCTGGAAATACATTATGGCTGACGGGCCGCCATATATACATACGTATAAACATATATCAAATGAACTAAACAAGTTTATATGAGTGGTCATTAAAGCTTGAGACTTCTGAGGTGATTGACACATGAACGTGGAGAGCTGGCTGAGCCCGTGAGGAGGTGGCTCCACCACTACTCCTAGGGGAGGACAGTTTCCCATGTGAACCCTGGATGCCAAACCAAAACCAAAGCCTTCAGAGTTCACAGGTGGTCCCAAGCTACGGAACCAGGTGACTAAAGGTAGTGTGGCAACGTGATAAATTATACAGGCAGCTGAGGAGAAATGCTAGCCTTTTGTCCTGGAATCTGATTGGCTGAAAGTGTTTCTATTTCTAATTGGCTTTATCCATTGAATAAAGACTGATGAATACAATTATTTGAATAACTGTTATAAATGGGTAACACAAAGTAGTTCTCTGTAGTTAATTATAAATTTGCAGTTCTCAGAAGGCTAATCCCTCACTTCTACGTGGCCCGATGAATATCAAAGTGTTCTACATACGTGCTTGGTGCCCACTGAACCACATTAAACAAGAACACTTCAAGTGGGCAGCTTTACTGCTGAAGGCTTATTTCCTTAGGGAGGGCACTAGAAAGCTAATTTTAAAAAATAAAGACAAATTTGTTTATGAAGTATCATTGATATGCAAAGTTTTCCATTAAGAAGCGACAGACAGTTGATATACACCTCATTAGAGCTAAAACTGTCATTTTTAATGGCATAAACTTTAAAATAGACCAAGTCATCTGGAATCTCCTGCTTAGATTATGTTCCAGACTGAGAAGCCATTTAGGCCAGTGGCATTACATTTGTTTTTGCAGTTTGATTGTGTGTGTGTGTTTTTTAAATGAAATCTACAGCACACTGTCATAGCTGGATAATTTTTGAATAAATATAATTAGGAGAGTGCCAGAGCACTCGAGGTACAGTAAGGAAAAACAAAACTTACCCCTAGAATTGCTTTGGCCTAGGTATTTTTCTTTCATGTTAAAAATTAGACTCCTCTCATTTTCTCAAAGAAAATGACAAAGATGCATTTTATGAAGCAGAGAATATTTCTCAAAAGGAAACATTGTGACTGAATAGTAAGTGGGAAATTACTTCTTGGTTCTTCTATTCAAAATTTCCTATCATCTATTCACGTTCTTTCTAGTCACTTCTAATTAAAACGCAGGCAGTGCATTTCTTTAAACTCTGTTAAACAAATGAAAGTTTACTTTTGTTGCATATGGGATTTTTTTTTTTTTTGAGCAATTAAGGAAGCCCTAAGGTGCAGATATGATAATTTAATTTATACAGTGGCGGTCTCTTCTGCAGAGACTCCTGTTTGGTCTTTTCTGGGTTACAGGTGCTGTGATGCAGGTCTGTGTGCTTCTGAAGCTGTGATTTCTTCTTCTTGACATGGCAATTTTAAACCAGAAGAGAAAGACCCCAAAGAATCAAAATCAATCAGAAATCCTAGCCATTTCCATAAGTGCAAAAAAACAAGTATACCTAAAAAGGTTCCTAGGTTTGATTCATTAGGTCATCATGTAAATATTTCACAGAAAATTACAAAAAAAATAACAATGAAATAAAATCCCTAGCAAGCAAAACCTTGGCCCAGTGGCCTAGGGCCACTCCCATTAGAAAAACAAAGTAGGCGACGGTCTCTCTCTTACCTACGCAGCACGCATCTGATCACTTGGCCATGTCGTGGAAACTGATACTTCCACCACCAGCCATAAGAGTTCAGACGCCCCCGGTAGTTTTAATCTAAAAGCTCAGTCATCCTGTTCTTCCTGCTTTGTCAGCTTTTGTGGAGAGTTTTTCCCTTCTTCCCATTAGCAGAAATTTGGTTCACGCCGTTAAACGGTTTCCAAACTGCATATCAAGGCTGCAACGCAATCTTCAGGTCCTGCAGCCATTCGTAAACCTCTTTAGCTTTGTTCTTGGGTAGAGCATACAAGGTCTGCAGAGTCCCTTGACTGAATGACAGCCTTTGAATGCCACTGTTACGTACTCATACAGAGAGATGTACACAGAGGCACATACACAGACGGTGGACATAGCGGTTGTAACCGTGTGCACTGCTGGCTAGTCTTCTTTCAAATGGGCTTAAGAACTTCCCCATGACTGAATACCAAGTAAGGTAAGGACAGAACACAGTGCTTCTAGCATTCTATCATGGTCTGCACTAGTCATGAATCAGGAAAAGGGAGACTCATGGGGCACTTACCTAAGGATGGGCAGTGGTCTGGGGTGGGGGGTGGGGGCTTGTTACCTAGCACTGGCCAAACACTTTGAAACCAAAATAGAAAATGAAAAATGCTTCAGAAGGGGGGTTCTCCATTTTGAAATGAATTAAAATCTATTTAAAAAGTCATCTGAGATAAGGAAATCCATGGGATTATCAGCCTCCACTGTCTCAACAGGTAGAAAAGGCAGGCAGAATTAAGAGAGTGAGAAGGGGAATGGGAAGAGGTAGACAGATAGGTAGGTAGGTAGATAGGTAGGTAGATAGATAGATAGATAGATAGATAGATAGATAGATAGACAGACAGAGACAGAGAGAGGAGAGACCCTCAACCCAGAAGCCAGCTGTCTGCAGTGTAACAGAGGCACAAGCGCTATTCCAGACCGTGAGCATGCTGTTACCCCACCCCTCATGGAGGCAGGGGGAGGGGAGGGAAAGGGAGAGGGGACACACAGAACAGAAAAGAACAAGGCACAAGACATTTACAGAAGCGTCCACAGTGAAACAGAAAGACAGAAACCATCACACACACCCACACACCAAATAACCAGAATGACGACGACCCCGCCCGTGCGTTAACCACCCATGCATGTCTGCCTGCAGCGTCTGGCCATGAGCTATCAGGATTTGGCAGTGGTTTTTCTTTTTTCTTTTTTCTTTTTGCATCATTCAACATGCACACAATAACACAGGGGTGTTTTTCCCCCCTCTGTGCAGGCCCTTAAGGATGAGCCACAAAACCACAATGCTCAAGATCCTTCTTCAAAGAGACCCCTGTGTCAGCCTGGCGTGAACATCTCGTTCTTACACTCACATTTATCTTTACTCTCAGTGAGATCCTTAAAAACATATGATGGTGACTTGTTGCTTGGTTTTCTTTTGGAGAAAATCCATTTGGTTTCGGATCATGCCCATGCACTTCCAACCTTCCAGTACATGCTTTATTCCAATCAGTTATTGGTAAGAACAAACAGTCAACATACATAAACAAGTAGAATAAACTTCATACATACTCTAGCAACACAAGCTTGAATAAAATAGTTTAATGAGTCTTCAAAGGGAAATCTTGAAAATGTCTTTTTTTTTTTTTTTAATTTTAAAAAAATCAAAGAAAACAGCCATCTGGAAAATCCAGTATAACACTTTTGAGACCACTAAGATGGTCACAGCTGGCTGACTTAGTATGTCTTGTCATTTAAGTTGCTGAGTTATCAAGCCACTAACTTGTTGTCCCCCCCCCCCCCCAAGTCACTGTAAGGACCATCTCGAGGTCATCAAGTGAATCTGTCATGTGGTTGCTGTACTGAAGAAGCTGAGCCTCTAGCACTAGGCTAAGATCAACACTATCATATAATGGCCTTGTTGCTCTGTTGCCTTATTCTGTAGTGCCCACCACGTTGTTACCCCTTACAACGGACTCGAGAAATGTTCCCTTTTCGTCCAGTTAAATTCCAGGCATGATTTTAGTTCTCGTTAGAGCTTTTGGCTGTGGGCTTGAGAGTCAGCTGGTTAAAACAGTGGGAGACCTTTTGAGGAAGATCAGAGACAAGTTGAGGACTGCATTTATAAATACATCATACTGGGACCAGCTGGGATTACCCACTTGTCTGCTGCTAAGGAGTCCAACTGAAGGCACAAGGGATACATGGCACAGGGAGGCTGGCCTTGCTACTTTCTCCCACAAACATCTCACACGCGTTGGTCTCACCCATTACACCAGCTTGATGCTGTTTCCAGATAGAAAGACAGCACCTGCTTCTCATGGCACAGCCAACCCTATGTTCTGCCGTCAGTATGCTATAGAATCATCCCAATCCGTGAGTCCGAAGACTCCTCTCTCCTTTCTTCTCTTTCTAAAGAGACAGACGTAATTAAAATGAGTAGCCCCAACTCAGAATGGGCTTTTAGTTGATGCCTCAATATTTTAGACCAGAGGACAACTTTGCACGCCCTGTCCTGGTGCTTAAGGATGAGCCCACAAGGGCACGTGCTTGATCTTTCTCAAGGGACTGAAACATAGAACTTTGGGGCTTTAGGGGATAAATGGTCACTATTTCTTTAAAGAGCCCAGAGAATTGGGGAATCTTAGATTGCACTTGACCCTGGACTTAATTATAGAAAGCCCCAAACTTAAGAGTACTTTAGAAAGAATAAAACAAAATCTCTTAAACTACGCTGAAGCCAACTTAAAGGTCTGAGGATAATCGATAACGGTCAGGAGGTACTCAACTATAGGTAAAACAAACAGCTAAAGTACAACACCTTCCCCCATCCTGAGACAGGGTTCCTCTGTAGATCACACTGGCCTTGAACTCACAGAGATCCATCTGACTCTGCCTCCCGGGTGCTAGAATAAAGGTATGGGCCACCACACCAACAACTAAGTATGATGGAGTTGCTGCCCGAGATGTAGTTAGCTCTATAGATACTACTTTAGAAATGCACATTTTATACCTAATTGATTTCTCATAGCCGTCCAGTGTACCTGGCCCCTCTAACTTATTGCATGGGCATTTCCCTTTGTCCCAATGGCAGGAAAGGACAGTGAAGTGGGGAGGTAGGTTAAGTTTCCTACTTAAGCTTGTGTTACTTTGCAAGAGAGGCAAGAGGGGAGGAGAGGAAGGGAGGAGAGGAAAGGGAGAAGGGGCTTCCTGCTGATCTTGACCAAGCACTGCTCAGGGGTTTTACTCAGATTCCTAACTTATAAGTTCTCAGACATAGTTGTCTATGGTAGTCAGTGTGGGACAGATGTTATTCCAGCAACTGAGTTGACTACAAGGCTGGCTGGTCACCTCCTGCCGCTGAAGTGACAGACTTCACTCTGCACAGCTTCTAAGGCGACTGAGGCAGACCCTTTACCAAATGATTCCCTTGCATTCAATTATTACGATTCAGTCTCCTTTTAAACTAAGATATCTGCTCTAAGTATTATTGTCTTGCCAAGGTTAGGTTTGAGCTGAGGAGCAAAATAGTACACCGATGAGACAGGACTCTCATTTGCTGACTTAATAAAAAACAAAAACAAAAGTTAACAGACTTGTCCCCGCTTCAGTGATAGGGGAAAGGAGGCAGAGTGTCCTGATGTCCCTGTCTGAAGTGTATGCACTCCGTTTTTTAATCACCTTTTGGCTAAAAAGAAACTTAACACTCTTTTTACTACTTGGCTTGCAAAGTGCCACACATCCCAAGACTTCCTTAAAACAGTACTTGATGCTGTTCAAATGGACATGGGGGCCATTCTTGGGGAGCTGTTTCTCATCTGACAGAAGCAGAGGCATCAATGAACAGGGGGACTGGGGAGGTGGGGGTGGCTAAATTCCCAGCGGGATATAAGGAAAGTCAGGACTTCTGTGGAGAAGACTAGCAGGCTTTCTCTGTTCATGTCAGGGGTCAAACTAGAGATCTTCCTCCTGGATCTTCTGTTTCAAGCACTGAAGGACAAAGAACTCCCTTCCAAAATCCTCTGATGTAAAAGTGGAGCACCTACAGGTCCTAGCTCTGTAGACAAATACTCTTTACATTTTTAATTAAAACATTTTTGAAGGCTCCTTTATTCCAAGGTGTGGTGGAGTTTTATACATCAGAGGAACATGGGATGTACACCTTGGCCCCGTTTGCCACCAGAGGGGAGGCCTCATCATCTCAGACTGCAACCATTGGCCACCGAACTCACAACAGAAATGACAAGACTCAGTGTAATATCAAGCATTAAAAAAAAAAAACTACAGTGCATTCATGAGATCAGCCTATGTGGAGCGTGAGCTCCCTTGAAGACTGCATTTCTTTTCCTCAGGCTTGCCTTGCCCCTCAGCATCGCTGAGAAAGTAGATAAACAGTAATGTGGTACCAACCGTGAACTGCTGGCTCTGTCGTCGCCGTGGTGTCTACAGACAGGAACAGAGGATTGGAGGAAGGGAAGAAACAGGAGGAACGGCATGCAAAAAAAGGGAGAATGGAAAAAAAATGGAACAGATAATATATGAGCAAGCTTTCGAAGAACACCGCGTGACAAGCAATAATAAATGAAAAGCCAAAAGCATTTGAAGTGAGTTGCACTGTTTTGAGACATGCCTTGAGCCCAAAGCTGCGAGCCGAGCTGGGGAGGAACACAGTAAACTCTCTGGTTCTGGGGGGGGGGTGTCTTGCCAGGACACACGTGTTTGCGGGTCAATAGTCAGGGGCACATGCAAAGTGACGAGAAGCACCAGTGCAAACTCAGCGACTGCTACAAGGTTCTCAAGGCATCAAAGCTCAGGCCTGCGACAGGAAAGCTCGCTCGCTCAGTCAGAAGACTATTAAACAATGGATTCAGACATTCAAACATTGCCTTTGTGTTAGCCACCCCTCCCCACCCCCACCCCCACCCCCCTCGGGGGAGGGGGGCACCGTGCCTTCTCGACCAGCAAGTGAACATCACAGGAATCAGCCACACACTTTGGAGGATACTTTTCTAGCTGAAGCTTGCAGGTGAATGTGCCACACCCAGATTCAGGTTCTCCGTCCACTGTGTTATTTCATCAGAAGATAGCTGGCAAGTTCAGTTCATGGAGAGGCCGTGGGGGTGAACATGTTCAAGACACACACACACACACACACACACACACACTCTCTCACTCTCTCTCTCTCTCTCTCTCTCTCTCTCTGATTCTTCCATTTTAGCAGATGTTATAATCTCCAAAGCCTGTCACAATAACACACATGCTCACACAGCTGCCAAACACTACTTGTGGCCTGTTTCTTTCTTTACTTTTTGAGGTTGATCAAGTTTGTTCCTATTAGGTTGTGGCAGTGGCTTTACTTCACAGAAAAATCCACCCCCCCCAAGGCACTCGAGGCACGGGTCTCCCCTTACTTTTAGCTACATAAGTGGGGTGCATAAGTAACTATATGCGGTGACGATCGTCTCAGACTCGGTGCTTCTGACAAACTTCATCCTAATGTCATCGCACCAGGACCTACTTTCTTCTTCAGTTCTGCAGTTTTCAAGGGTGTTTCTCCTACCAGGTCCTCTCTAGTCAGAAGCTGCTGGTGGTGAAGTGGACTAGTGAGGGTTAAAAAATCACAAGGAATCCCTGCCATTTTTTTATGATGCAGTTCTCTGGCTGGCAATTGTTTCCATGGACTCTCTGTACCTTGACACAGGCAATGTTTAAATGCACTGGAACACCAAACAAAATTTTTTTTAGGAAGGGGGTCCAATGAGCCTGGAGCTTCTGATGTATAAATATGACACATGAATTCACACCGGTGCTCCCCCTCAATTGGCATGCTTTCTGGGTCAAGAGGAACCCAGTTACCATAAAGAACTCAGAGCCCTTCTAAGGAGCCAGATTAACCAGAGGTCTTCGAGGCCAATGCAGCTTGGTATCAACCAAGCACTAAATTTCTTGAGAGTGGAGGAAGGAGGGAAAAAAAAATCATAAAGCACACTGCAGAAGAGGACGATACTTACAAGTCAAGTCTGTGTGCCCAACACAGCAGTGGAAACACCACAGAAAACTGTGCAGTTGAAACAGACCCTACACTAGATCCTTAAAGAGACACATACATCTCCATAGTTGAAACATCTGAGTCCAACACTGGTGTGAGAAACTTTAAATTTGAGGGGCAGGATCCAAGGCACATTTGTATAAACACTTCTATGCATGTAATACATTTTATGGGCAGGCATTGGCTCCTTTCCAAACAGAAAACAAAAGGCAAGCAGTGCTTTGGCTCATTATTCTCATGGTGGCGTTTCTAATATGCACTGGGTTTTGTTTTGTATTTTTTTTTTTTTTTTGTATTTTTTTGTCTTTTGAACAGGTAAATCATTAGTGTAAAAACGAAAGAAAGGATTTAAAAGTTTCCAAAGTCAGATCTGAGCATTGACCAATGATCCCGATTTACTGTCTTCCTGCGTTAGGGCATTATGTCAGCTGCATGACAAAATTAAACCAGGTGAAGCCAGGCGTCAGCTCTTAACATGGTGGCACCGGATAATAAATGCAGCCATGGCCATAGTGCATTTTGCGCCCCAACTCCAGGGATTCGAAATCCATCAATTGCACCCAACAGAAGAGAAAAAGGGACATTGCAGGAAAACACTCTAAAACATTTAAGCAAACACATACTCAAGTCAAACAGCACGATTATTGCAGCTGGAAATGGCAAACCCATGAGCAGCACCGGGAGGGGGGGCTGCAGCAGGAACACAGGTTGGCTACGGGGTTGAAATCAGGATTAGGAGTGTGTCCGGGGAGCTATTGACTCTGTTTCTCAGAGAGCATCTGGTATGCGACCTGAGCAGAGGCTATTTCAAGTGAAGAGAGAAGGGAAAACACTTTACAAGTGACTGTGTTCCCCACAGGGACACCAGGACAGGATCTAATTCTCCTTTGTAATTGCATTATGACACCATGCAGGCATCACAGACAACTTGGCTCTGGGGTGAGCCTTAAGCTGTGAAGCACATTTTATTAGGGTGTCTTCATCAGGAAGTAGAAAAAAACACAAGCCCACCCTTCATGAATCAGCTACTGGGGTGGTCAATGGAGTATTTATTTCATAACATTTTAATTGTGTGGGCAAATGCAAACATTTCCAAACAAAGTTATAAATGCAATAATTGGCTTGAAAAATAGTGTCTGGTTGCCCTCAGAAAGGCTTTTAAAAGCTAATTTTGTGGTCTTAAAAAAATCTTTGAGCTAGGCCTATGAGAAAAATAGGTCACAAAAAGTTGATTGGGAATCACTGGGTAATAATATACAAAACGGCCAAGTTATGCCGTTCTCTCTAGTTTTAATTATGGAGAGGGCAAATGTATTGTATATTATTTTGTAATAATATACAATACCATTTTAAAAGATACATGAAATAAACGAAACCAAGCCAATCCTCTTCTCACGAAGGCTGTGAGGGTACCTTGTCTTCCTAGGCATTTCTTAGCTGTTTATGAGTTTACAATCAAAAGAAGGTGTCTGAGACAGGCCTTGCACTGACTTGCCAGTCTTACCCTCAACACTGACTTCTCTTCTTAGGCGCGGAGCCCTGCAAAGCAGTTAATGGGACCCTGCCTCAAACAAATGAAACCACCGCAGATCTTTCATGCTGAGGTATAAGATATTTACAAAATGAGAAGGCTTTGACAATGTGTGAGATTAGAGACAGTAGCCATTTAACCAAGTAGCCAAGTAGAAGGGGGGGGGGCACCCTCAGCCTGCCTGAGTGGCAGCTGGGCAATATTTAGTTGAAACAGTCATGTGTAAGCCCCACAGTGGTTCATTCTAATCCTTTCAGATGGATTCTCTCCAACTTAGAATTGTTCACTGAGTGTGACAGACTGGGGGCTTAAAACTAATCCATAAATTAGTCCGTGGTCTCAAACACAACGGGGGCCATAAATGGAAATCCAAGAACAAAATTAAATTCCCAACCTTAAATAACTTTTCTTACCAATTGACCTGTGCGGTTCTTGTGTTATGATATAGAGTCACTGTAGCGCAGTGCATGGCTATGTGAGACCAGGGTGGACACTAGAAAATACTGTGGGTACAACCTGGAAAAAACAGCCTGCCCTAGAGCGGTGGGGAATTCAGACAACCCCATCTTGCCAGCCATAAGCTTAGCTGGAAGTGAGGCGAGCAGCCTAGCCACATTTTAATATACTTTCCCTACTTTATTTTCTTAACTAAAGTCAATACAGAACCAACGGGCTTTCTTAATTGAATTCCTCTTCAGTCTCTGCAATGGACAGGCTTTAAATCTCAGCACCAGGGCAGGCAAAGAATTCCCCTGACAATTTAACTTCATAGCTGTGCTGTGCTTGCCAATATATATTAAATATGGGTGTTTTCTTCTCCCCCCTACCCCTCTCCATTTATTTGAAATCTGTTGAAAGAGAAAAATAAGTGCTGGAAAATTCAAGTTTTGAAATGTATTTTCTACTGGTTTTCCAATTAATTTCCTTGCCACCTATGTTCTGCCTAATTAACCTATCATTCCTTAATGATGGAGAAAGTGGCCAAGAACAGAGCTGAGCTAAAAAGGCCTTAACTTGATGCCGTGTGTGTGTGTGTGTGTGTGTGTGTGTGTGTGTGTGTGTGTATGTGTGTGTTACTCCTCTGCGTGGGTGCACTTGAAGACAAGCAGTTGGCATCAGGACATCAGGATGCCTTCAACTGTTTCTTCACATTTTTTTGAGACAGAGTCTCTCACTGAATCTGAAGGCTGTGGAGCTCCCGGACCCTGGGTCTCAGCTCCCAAGTGCAGGGACTATGAGCAGAGAGTGCCACACCCGGCTCTTCTGTGAGTGTTGGAAATCCTAACCCAGGCTTTCACGCTTGAGGAACAAGCTCTTTAGCCATGGAGCCACCTCAGCAGCCCTAGATTATCTTTTAAATGTCACCTTTTTCTGTACAGTGACGAGATTGTGAGCCCCAGAACAGCGGGAAGAGGAGCTGGTTTCCTGGTTGTTGTTAAGCAATTTCAAGTTTTGTTAAAAGCTTCTTCAAAATTGTTCATTCTGGGCAGCCCAAGCCCCAGAGATCTTCTCATTTGCAAACCAGATGTTCTGTACAATAATCGGAATCTATAGAGTGGTTTCCTTTAACAAGGAAAAACAATCCCTATGGCATTGTCTCTGAATGCTGTTGGGAATGGGCCTGAGGGGTCAGGACACAAGGCAGGGGAGGAAGAGTGGACTGGGGACTGAAGTAGGGGTGACATAGGGTGGATGGTAGCCAGGGCAGAAGAGGGAGGGGCTCTGCAAGGCTAAGACTCATCTCTTGAGATCCTGGATGACTGGGCCCTTCATTCCCATGTTCCTACCATGGGGAGAACTCCAGGTTTCACTTCTGAAATCCCCCAAAAATCCGAATTCCTGCTACTCTCATTTGTGTGTTTCGCTGACAGATGCTGAGTACGGACACTGGTTGGAACTCTATCTCCAGGATTAAGTTTTAAATAAAGAACGTACACTTAGGAAGATTATGATAGAAGTAGTAGGATAAACATAGCTCTTCTCACTTTTCACCCCTCACCATTAAAAAAAGGGGGGAGTCTGATGACTTTTTTTTTTTTTTTTCGAGACAGGGTTTCTCTGTGTAGCCCTGGCTGTCCTGGAACTCACTTTGTAGACCAGGCTGGCCTCGAACTCAGAAATCCTCCTGCCTCTGCCTCCCGAGTGCTGGGATTAAAGGCGTGCGCCACCACGCCAGGCCTGATGACTTTTAATATTCGTGGTATTCTTACTTTCTTCTGTTCCTTGCTAAACCAGCATGGGTCAAAAAGGGTTGGCTATAAGGCAACAGGTAGTGGGTTGACAATTACTGGCAAAATGAAAATGTAGACAGGACGGTATGAAAAGAGATGGACACGCAAAGGTGGTAGACAAGGTAAGAAGAGGCTCATTGATATTAACTAGTGCCCCAATAACACTCCTGTCCTCGGGCATACCGGGATCTCAGTCCACTCTGTAAGTGTTCAGTGTCTGAGGGAAGACAGTCTAAATGGGGTGTGGATGGCAATCCCAGGAAGAAGGCAACTCAGAAATATTCTAGGATGAAGGACGTGTGTTTCCTAGGGAAAGGGGAGCTCACTCTAAGTAACATAAATACACACGCCTTGAAGAGAGATGCTAGAAGCACTACTGGCTCTTCACGCCTATTTTTGTACCTACATTCTCCCCATTCTCTGATGGCCCTGAGCACAGACCACTTCTGTGATGCTGCCCTGTCGCACCTGTTGCCTTTGATGCGAACACTCCAGTGGCATAGCATCTCTCAACCACATAGGATGGGGTTTAAAAAGTCCTTCTCTACACATATTACAAGTGCTCAAGCTTTGCTAAATGCACACCTAAACATAGATCAGCTTATGGCTTTGTACCCTGCCCATAGCGGCAGCTCAGAGCTGGAATCACTGGGAAACTGAGAGCTCTACGTGGAGAAAGCTGTTACTATTTAGATAGCTACACCAGTGACTTAGTGTCAAGCACACGTGTCCCCCCTTTACACTGAAAACACATGCATGCTTGATGCCGGTTCCCCTACTGCATGCTCTCCAAATACCACTGAAGGAAAAGGCTGTATATGCCTTCTGTACTCTAATTCACATTAACATGGAAGAAAGTCTATGACATCAAGCTGTGGAAGCCCCAATAATATGAGGCCCTGAGGGTAGGAGTCACTTCCTCCCAAGTGCATTGGCTTTTGAGTGCTTTGACACCAATAAGAGAAACCTTGCTATTTTCTTTTCTAAGAAATACAAAATACTTAATTGAATACATGCTTTTAAAAAAAGAGAAAAACTCATTTAGAAATGACCTACTTCGTTCTTAGGAGAGGACTTTCAAATGTGTTTCACAATCTGGCCCTATAGCTATTCATTCTTATTCTAAGGCTGCTTTTTTTTTTTTTTTAAATTTATGGCAGCTGTGTGTATAGTGTGACCTACAGGTTGAGCATTTCCTGGCCTGCGTTTTGTATCTAAACTGTTAGAGGTGTGTATGATGGCGCTCTCCACCAAGCACACAAGTCAGGATTCCACCAGGCAGGAACGATGCAATATCCAGGTTAATTAAAGGGAGAAACATAGAACGCTTTCCCAAGAAAATTTCAGGAAGGATGCATGACCCAATTAAGAGGAAGAGGCTAACGCTATCTCTAAGCTCCGAGGCACAGAGACAGGAGCTGCTACTATCCCTGAAACGTGAGGTTGACTAGGAAGAAAGTTCAAGTGATTTCATCTGGTTTGCTCTCCTACGCCTTGGCATATACTCTTACAAACGAAGAAACCCCATGGAAAACCTGGCATGACAAAAATATAAATAAAACACTAAGGGGTGGGAGTGGGGGGACTTCCCAAAGCCAAGCGCTGAGCAGAACCAATCATAACAAGTAGCAGGAAAGATGCGAGAGATACCTTTGGATCTTAGGGAAAATGCCAATGAGGCTCTAAATGGCTTCTCACCCAATTCCATACTCAATTTTTTTTTTTAATGTGGAGAGGCCTTAGACTAATGTCAATGACTTATCAGCTGTTATCTCTGCTGATATAGCTGACAGATGCTTAATATTCTCATTCTCTCTCTCTCTCTCTCTCTCTCTCTCTCTCTCTCTCTCTCGTCTTTGAGACAAGGCCTCTCTATGTAGACATGGATGGCCTCCAACTCACAGAGATCTTCTGCCTCCCAAGTAGTGGGATTAAAGGTCATGCTCAGCCTGAATACTCTTCACACTGCAGAAAAATTTCCCTAGACAGGGCTACCCTTCTGGTGTGTCTGACATGTCACAAGCTCTGCTTCAAGTGGAGAGGACAACTGGCAGAGGCCACTGCAGGATATCTAAGACTTTTGGGGGTTGGGGGCGTCAAAGAAGAGTTGGAGGGGTATCGGATTCCTTCAGGTATCTCCACGATGGAGCGATGGAGCTGCAGTATGTTTTGAGAGGCAGATGACGGGACAGAATGCCTTCCTAACAAAGGGAACAATTCCATTACCCTAGGTAGGGAAGATAAAAGATAACTCTGCAATGCTTCTTCAGGAGAGATCAGAAATCAACTAGGGCCTTTTGCGCTTAAAAATATTTTTCTATTGCATTTGTACATTTTTCTAGTAATGAAACTCTGACCTGGGGAATGGCTTTCAGTTATTGCATTTGACTAGAAGGAAAGAAATAGCCAACTACGGTGCTTCTTTTTCTTTTTAGAGTCCCAGGTTTATGTTATTGCCGCTAGATTCAGCTATTGAAGCTTTTAAGGCTAATGGTGGCTGTAAACGTACCAAACAGTGCAGGAGGGGAGGAGTGGAAATTAATTTAGCTATCCATTTGTCAGGATTCTGTCTGGAATGTTCTTTAGGAACCAATCTAAATCTAGAGGATAGCCTGGACCTTTAAAATGGGACAGAGAACCATTCAAGTCCATAACCTCTAATCTGTCTGGAGAATGGAACAAATGTTAAATTCTACAAGTTGCTTTCTGTGCAAGATAAATATATATAGAAGGCGGCTTGTTAAGACACAGTAAGCCCGAAAGATCACATCCATTAGGGGAATGGATTCCACAACGTGTTTTAGTAGCAAGTTTAGTTTAATGATTCTTGGGTGTGCCAGCGAAGATCTGGGCATTCGTTACCACAGATGCATTTGGTGTTTGTAGAAAGCATTCGAGTGCTAACACCCACAGACCAAAGCGCACCTGTGAGGTCATCCTAAGTTATTTTTAACTGAGAGGCCAGTGGTAGAGACAGTAGACATGTTCCAATTAAAGTCTTCTCTGATGTGGCCAGAAATATGGTATCATTTCTTCTAAGAATTTCTTTCCAGACAGTGTCGCTGCAGTCAGAACTGTGATCACAGTGAGTTGTACATGTTTGAGGACCTCACAGGAGAAGGAAGTTCTTGGGAACAAAGGATTAAGAGCAGTGACTCAGGTGACTTGTGAGACGGATTGCGGTGGTGGGGAAGAGTCAGGGACTGCTGATGAAGCGATGAAGCCAGTCACACACGAAAAATGTCACTCCACATTCATGAGAAATGGGGATGTTTTCACAGAATGAGAGAGGGCTTTACGGCCGTCTGATAAACCCTTACAGATACCTAGATGGAGCCTTCTGCTACGGGAGATATAAAGGCTGCGACATACTTCTCCTAAGACAAACACATTGCTAATGATATCTGTGGTTTGGTTATCTATTCTGATATCCAAAGGGTCTTTCATAGGAAACCATGAAACCTGCTAAGAAAAGCACATGCCTAAAGGATGGAGGATATAGAGCTCAGTGAAGGCATAGCATTCTAGAGGCCTTGGATTCCACACCAGAAATGCCAGGCAAACCAAAGAGAATAAGTACACAACCAGTCCAGTTTTACTAACTAGATAAGATAAGAGATGAGGAACTGAATTCTTAGGATGAAGCATTGGCAGTAGAGTTGTGGAGATCCGAACAGAGGAGGAACATCTTCCATATGCTAATGAATGATACAGAAGATGCCAGGCATTGGGCCACTATGCTCCAAACTGAGTACACTAAGAAGCAAAGGGAACTGACAGAGAGCTAAAGCAGAAACACAGACAAGATTGAGGAAGCAGATTCTCTAGAGGAAGCCAGGTTTGGAGCAAGACACCACATCAATTGATGGATTTTCAGAAGGGTTAATTTTAGTATAGGCACACATGTGTTTGTAACCAGTGTTTAGGAACCCCCTCAATGGTGGCTTATGGCACAGTTCTTTGTCCCACTGTAATAGCTGAAAGATGAAGAAACCTTGGATTAGACCATCCATTCCAGTGTCTATGATGAGGCCTCCCTCTCACGGAGCACTTTGCTTTCTGTCACCTCATCAACTCTTGAGCAGATGGAAAATAAAATGTCTTCAGGAAATGAACATGATTCTAGGAAGTGGCTGTTAGATCTTGGGCGCTAAGGATGTGAACACGGAAGAGCACCTAGTGAGATATTCAGTGTGTATCAAGGGGTACAGGGACACAATGACAACACTCACGGTTCAAAGAAACCTCAGACACTTGCTGGGTAACGTTCCTAAGGGGCAAAGTCACTTTTGTAAGAGAGTCCTTCCTTCCTTAGAGTGGATACCTGGAAATGGTTGCCAGGGAAGGCTTGGTCCAAGGAAGCCCAGAACACTGTGTTAGAATGGTACAGGCATGCACTGTCATATCTTGCTAGACCAGAAGAAACTCCAAGGCTTCCAGTCACGAAACATCAAACCGTTGAGATCCACTGGACACCAGAGGTGGTGCACTGAAGTGCTTAGAAAAGACAACAACTCTGCCTGATTCCTGCAATCTCTCAGGCAACAACTGGCCTGTGCAGCCACCATGCCAGCAGGCACCCCTCACAAGAGGGAGGATGACACATATGTGGCCCACGTACACATTCTGAAACTCGGTGCACATATTTCCTTTGTGTGGATTAAGATGAAACTTAGACCAGGGCATTATGTGATCCCGGCCATGGTACTTACCATTTCACCAGCTGTGGCCAAGCTAGTAGCCAGGCTGCCATTTTCCTAGTGTTTTTGCTTTGAGTAGTGATCGCTTCATAAAGAATTCCCTCATGCTAAGGTACGCAGCATCTGATCTGCTAACAGCTCAGATAGTAAAGTTCTTCCTGGGTCCTTAAGACTCAATTCAAGAACATAGTATTGGGTGTCTCTAGAGTTCCAAAGTAGAGGAACAGTTAAGCTCAGAGGCCTTCCAGGGAACAGCTAGTCTTCTTTTTGATTATACCAAAAAGACAATATACATTCAGGACATTTCCAATGGCAATGAAGGTACCATACCTGTGATGATGGTAAGGATGGTGGTGGTGGTGGTGGTGGTAGTGGTGGTGGTTGTTGTGGGAGGAGGGATAGTTGTGGGGGGATCTGGATAAAAAAAAAAAGGAAAATCAAACCCACAATGCTGAACACAACAATGACCAGTAATGACAAACAAAGGCATGGAGACATTGAGATGTTTGTTGAATGGCTACCCTCTTTACACCACCAAATTCCTTCTCCTTGGAAGATGTAGGTCTGAAACTATATCTAAAGCCTTAGTTGCAAGAGCTAAGAAAAGAAGAACAGCTTTCTTATTTACAGAGTGAATCAGAAATGAAATGAGAAATAGTAAGGTGAGGAGTGAAAATCTAAAACATTGGATACCCCCAGCCGGACCAGACCTTAAAGGCAAGGCCAAGTCAACTAACTCAGTGCCAAGAAAGCACAATGACTGTCCCTTCTTTTCTATTGCACAGATGGGAGGAGAGAGGAGAAGGAGTTGCTGCTTTAAAGGGCTTGTATCAGCCAAGGATGAACATGACACTGCACACAAGCTCCCTGAAAATGCTAAGTTCATTATTCCCCATCAATACATCCCAGCAGGAAGGAAAACCACTTCTGTATCCATAGTAAGTACAAAGAAGAGAGAATGTCACCACGGACTGAGTACCAGGTTCCAGAACAGTGAGATTTTACTGAGATGTTATTATTATTATTTTTTAAAAAGTCAATAAAATCTTCCACCTAATAAATATTAATAAGGTGCCTTTGCTTCTTTTAAAAGTTTGACCTAAGTGGACCACAGTGGTAAAAATGAAAGGACATTTTCCATCTTGTAAACAAGAGAGCTAAATATAAATGAGGTTTGACCCTCGAAACCAGGAGGCCGATAGCAAGCTGCTGTCTGGTTCTTCACGCACTGTATCTTCCATAGTCTCAAAAATTATTTGGGGATAAGGAAAGGGCAAAAAAAGAAAAAAAAATCCAAGCCCAGATGATCAAACTGAATATGTTAAATTGTCAGGGAGACTTTGAACTAAGCAATCATTCCGCTATAATAGAGCATGAGACGATTTGAAGGCTTTTGATTTTAAATTTTATCTAAAGCACGTCAACTTTTTCTCCCTGACACATCTGGTGTCCTTTTATCTTCAAGTGAGCTCTCGGATTGTCTAATTAATACATCAAAACTTTAATTATACATTGCACCTTTACTGGGTTTGGGACAACTTCCTGGAAGTTGATGGATGACTTTTTTGGTGCTTGGCTGCAAAGTCTGCATAAAATGATGACTACCATTGATCAATAATCAAAGGTTTTCATTTCCTTCACAAACTGCTTCTTGCACACAATCATACTTGTATGAACTTGGTAAGGAAGAACCCACAGCAAACAGTTCTGCTTTATGACAGACTTTTCCTTGAAGACGTGGAAACAAGCAAATTCAACTGTTGTTTAATTGCAGTCTCAAAAAAAAAAAAAAAAGAATTCCATGTAAAATCTCATTCTAGGAAGTTGAAATGATGAAATTTAAATTTTAAATTACCTTCTTGAAAGAACAGGATTAGAGATGTCTGAGCATCATTTCAGTTTTGCCCATTGTTTATAGAAGCCACAAGTAAGGAAGTGGTTTTTTGTTTGTTTGTTTGTTTGTTTGTTTTTGTGACTAGGAAACTTATTTGAACACAGTTACACCCATGACAGGTGCCAACTCAGAGACAGATGAGCCAAGTGCCCTGAGATTCTAGCTGGCACTGAGACACTGCCTCCTTCTTCAACAAGTAAACCGTCCAGAGTATCTAATGCCCCTCCAGGGGCAAATCATGTGGTTTTCAATTCTAGTGTTGCCACTGAAAGGCAGAACTGCCACTCGGAAGCCTGGCCCTGCTACACTCCAATGCTATTTCCCCACCCATTTCTAAATGCAATGACACAAAGCTCAGGATGGTGTGACAAAGTAAGAATGAGTGTAAATGTGATCGGGAGACATGATTATGAACCAAAAGGCAGACGAGATGAATGAGGGGGTAGACATCAGGGAGAGGGCACAGTCCCTCTCCTTATGCAAAAATGGTACACGTTCAGTGATCTCCACCGCTACTAGGCAATTCTTGTCCTTCACACCTGGTTCAGGAAATCTTGAATGAGTCATATTCCATTATTGGGTGAAACATCCTTGCTGAGGTCCTTTCCAGTAAGAAGGGCAGCACAAGGCCACTATTTAAGAAGCCAGAGGGGCTGGGATGTAGCTCATCAGAGTGCTTACCCAGTATGCAGAGGCCCTGAAATCAACATGCAGCATTACAACAAACAGGTAGAAACACAAAGAGCTGAAGCTAAATAAGCTGTGCTTGAAATACAGATGCTCGAAGAACAAACCCAACTGGGACTTGGGCTAGAGCCATTCAGAAGCATAAAGTGGAGAAATTACTTCCAGAGAATTAAATGCTTTCCAAGTGTGTCAACTTTTAGTTCACTGAGTACTTCAAAAACTGCTGCAGTATCACAGCATATTAGCTGAAAAGACTATCTGCCCATCCCTGCCCTAATTGTCAGACTGTTTTGTTACTAGACTAGCAAGACTTCAGTTTAGTGTGCCAGCCTGCCATTCCATTGGTGCTCTGAGCAGGGACCAAGAGATAGAGAATCCCTAACAGGCTAGATGGATCATCCTAGATCAGTGATACACTTGTACACAGGTGTGTTTGTCTAAGTAGGTGGGTTCCTACAATTCTTGGTTTTCAAATAATGTAATAGTATCTAGGATGCTGATCTAAAAAGGCTGATCCCACTTTAAAGACTTGGCTTGAAAATCTGTGAATATCAGGGGATTGCAAAGACCAACCTTGCAGTGGGCTTTGGGTTCATAGTATGGTGGCCTTCAGCAGTCTTCAGTGTGAAGTAGACCACACTGTGTGATCTTTTGAAGCTTCATTTTATCATATGTCAAATGGGATGGAAAATAAGGACATATCATGGTGGTGTTGTGGACATCAGATGAGAGCATGTAAAACTGTCAACACCAGAAACAGCATGAAGGGTATGCTCAACACATGCTGGTTATAAGCTAATTTTCCAAATTATGCAAATATGTTTGCCCAACAAGGCCTCAAAAATGCTTCTCCACTTGAGCTGTAGGAATAGTAGATACTGTAAGCTGAATTGTTTTTCCAGATAATCTAGTCTCTAGAGTGCATCAAAGACTGGGAGAACGTGGATAAAGTCTCCAAAAAGAGCTGTACTGATGTCTATAGACTTGGGCGCTAATGTCAGAGGTGCTCCCATGAGGCTTAAACCTCAGAGTGGAAAGGTTATATGTATAGCACAGAGAGGAATGTATCTTCCATCCCGGCCAGACAGTGCAAAAGAGCAGGTCTGCCTATTGTCAGCGGAAACTGGGTGCCTTGTGCCCATTCTCATCTATATAGCAGAGGAGATTTGTACATTTCCCTAACTACCCAGGAGAACATAGCTGTCTATGGATCACTAATGAGACTGGACAAAGACTATAGACGTTTGCCAATGCAGAGATTTGATAGGATCTTTTAATTTTGCATTGAGACAGTGGTTCTCAACCTGTGGGTCATGACCTCTTTAGGGTTGCATATCAGATATCCTGCATATCATTACAATTTATAACATGAAGTAGCAACAAAATAACTTTATGGTTGAGGGTCACTACAACATGAGGAACTGTCAAAAAGGGTCACAGCATTAGGAAGGTTGAGAACCACTGTGCTATGGGAAAAAAAAATCCTCAAGTACAGGCTAAGGATTATAATTTCATATTCATATAGGTATGGTATAAAAGATGCTTCTCTGTTCAAACATAGCTCTCCCCTTTCTTCCTTCATAAGGAGGATCCACAGGTTCAGAGACAGTGCAGTGCAAATATTATTCCATATGTATAATGTATGTGTCTGTGCCTATATTTGTACACATGTAACTTAACTCGGATTGTTTACAAAGCTAATATCAAGGCAGGCACGTGGTCCCCTTATTCAAATATTTATAACCTTAGGATTTTGCTTTGGCCTCTGGGCACTCATTTTGTATTGGGCCAGTGCATGACTCTTTTTTGGTATAGAATGAAGAGAGTTCAATTGGACAGAAGAGACCCAATTTGATAGCATAAGACTATAAAGAGGGTGTACTTCTCAAATAAATAGAGCATATTCACAGAATATAAAATCAACAGCAAGAAAGATATAAACGGGAAATACCTAGCACCATAGGTGTTCCATATATATCTGTTGATTCCAAAATGAAATTAACAATAATATGCTTTAATAACCCTGTAGAAAGATGGTTAAGAAAACATGACATATTTTAAAAAGTTGGCATTTGTGTCTAAAACAGAAGGTGTAAGTAGTCTCTGCAAGTACCAAGAACCTTATATTTCTTCCGAGTGTTTACTGACTTGCAGAGTCTTCTGTATTTAATGGCTTCACGTTGAAAAGAAGATAGCTCTGCTCATCCAAGCAGGAGGGAGGCTAGCCTGGCATCATAGGAAAAAAACCACTGGGAATAAACTTTCTCAGCCGAATGCCACTAATTGGTAGGGTTGAATTTTTCAGACACTACTTCTAACAGAAGCTCTATGGCCTGTGCCTGAGGACAGCCTTCCTTCTCAGCATGACCAGAGACTATGATCTTGTGGGAAACCCCCACGATCAGAGGGAGAGAAGAAGAGTCACTGTCGACCCAGGTGGGGACCACTGGGGTCCACCTCAGGCCAGGCTTCTTTAAGTTCCTGAAGAATACCAACTGATTTTTTGGTTTTCAACTTGACCAAAGGCTTTGGGGTGAAGCCCAGGCAGCAGCTATACGCAGAGGAGTGAGTGGGTGAGCACTACTGTATCTTCTCACGTACCGTATACATACAGCATATAGTCCGAATGAGCCTTTCCCACTATGTTGGAAGCCTCACAGCGGTAAGTACCGTTATCTGTTTTGTTTAGGTTATTGATGAACAGGTTTGGCCCAGACAGTACGGCATGTTGAGGCATTTCATCATCGACTCTCACCCAAGTTACCATCACAGGCCTGTGGGAAGGCAAGAAAGACAGGTCAGAGAATCATTTCCCACTAAGGTATCTGTATCCAGTTTCTTAACCCATGCAGCAAACGAATCCCATGCAGGGTGACGCAAGTAACTGGACCCACGAGAGAGATGCTAAGTTCATAAAACTAAGGCTATCCAACTGCCAAACATGTCTACAATATAATTCTTAAAAACCAAAATCAGGTATTGATAAACTTTCCAGACTTGATATGAGCAGGAGTCTTATGATTTCTAAGTCATTTTTAGTAAGTCAGCAAATAAGCCAACATGCCCAACTCACATGCCCAGCTGTGCGGTTTCACACCAATTCAGGCAGGACAGAGCTCACCCAATTGTTAATCATCTCAATAATTAGAGAGGGAGAAAAAAAAGCAAGGTCTTTGCTAACGGTACACGCATCAAGCCGATGGTTACTAATACACGGAACATTTGCTTGCTCAGAAGGCACGTGTGAGTTTTACACCGGATCAGCCCTCCTCCTGTCCTTCCCTTCTCTGGTGGATACTGGCACATGCTAGCTCTACCACTAGGTTAAAGCCTTGACCTTCTTTTATTTCTATTTGCTCTCAAGGTTGTCCTAGCTGGTCTGTAACTTGGTATGGAGACCAAGCTACCCTTGAAATTGCAATGAGTCTCCTGACTGCCTCCAGAGCAGCTGGGATTACAGCCCTGGCTTGAACAGAGCTTTGTTTTTAATCTGTGTTTGGAAAAAATCACCTTGATTCTGGAAAGATCCAATCACCTTCTCTCCCCTTTGCCTGACTCTCCCCACCTGAGATGCCACGTGAATGGCTCTGTCTACCTTCCCTATCTGCCCCTGGCCAGTAACTGGCCCTCTCACTCTATTAGCTCCTCTGGGGCCAGATACAGCTGGACTTTCCCTGTGAGTGCATCTGACTCTTGGATTAATGATGAATGAACACGTCTAAAAATAGACTCTTTAGGTCCAACAAGGGAACCTGCTTATCAAAAACAAGTTTTAGTGACTTAAAATACTACACATATCTTACCATAGCCATTAGGGAAAAGCAAATTTGACAAGATGCTCTAGAGAGAAGAATGCGCACACACCAAATACCTTTCTCTCTCTGAACTTGAAGCCTGTGTTCTTCAAGGTGCCTCTTTTATCCTCCTACAAAACCAAGGGTATACCTAGAGTGTTTGAAAATCATCTTTTGTGTGGTGTGTGATTCTAGAGACGGAACCCAGGGCCTGATGAATGCTAGGCAAACACTTACCCCCAAGTTATATCCTCAGTCTTGATTTTTATTTGACAGGTAGGATCCTACTGGCCTGAACACATTAGCATTCCTCTCTTGGTCCCTACTACTACTTTTAGGAGAAGTGACATGGGCAGGGAGGGACCAAGGCGTAAATGACACCCTGATACTCAAGTGAGGCCTGTTAAGTCGTGTTCCACTGTTCAAATGAGATGTGAGGTTACAAGTCTCTTTAATTGCATAGGGTTTGTCATCAGAATGTGGTGAATTACTGCAGCTCATTTTGCACATGGCCTCCTTGTAGGCAGTGGAAAACGGGGCGGCCTGGCAATCAGGCCTCGAGTCCTGCTGCTTGACAGCTGAAACAATCAGTGGGGGTAAGCACTGAGAATATTCACAACATTTAATGGCAAGTTAAATTACCATTTTTATTGTATACAATTTCTTGAGAAAATAAATAGGTAATACGCAAGGAGGGCTAGTTGCCGAGTAATGCCTGCTTGTTCACACAGCCACATGCCCTTTCCAATTTGAGAGGAACGAACAAATACCCTCTCTGGCAAAAATGTCCTGAAGGAAACATGTAATTTACTGTCCCTGTGGCACAGGCAAACGAACACAGTACCTTCTTCAGGAGAGAAAAAAAAATTACAGACGTAAAATATAGGTTAGCAATCCAAACAGCATAAATATGACTTAGGTGGTTGAATGTAGTTGCTGTAAACAGTCAGAGGCCCTGAGAAGGGCTCCCCTCCACCCATGGGATTTGGGAGAGACAAGGGAAGCTTCTAATTAGGGCATAAATCAGTTTATAAAAAGAATGATCTGGATCTTTTTGAAGGGCTTAAAAGAGAAAAAGAATGCTCTGTCAAAGCTGGGATCAAATAAGCCACCAGCAGCAGAGAAGAAGCAAAACAGAAGCAGATCCACCTCCTTCCAAAGGTTATCTTTATAGCTCTCCCTCCTCCAGCAGAGGGAAGGCTCTAGCCCCAGGATAAAGGAGAGTGGAAACAGGCAAAGGTGGCCATAGCCAGGCTCCCCTCTAACATAGTGCACTCTTGGCTCCATAGCTGTCACAGGGTGAGTTCTCTCTAAGGACTGGGAGGGAAGCTGTGAAGATGCTCTAAGGTCTTTATATAAAAATCAGGAAGATGCCACTTACCTGAACTGTGAGGGGAAAAAATGAAATCATGCCACAGGGACAGCAGAGGGAGCTCACTGCTGTTTTTCTGGTTTGGTACCACTAAAGGTTTGAGTGACCTTAATTCCAACCTGACCTGTCCTCCACTTCATGAGTCTGTGAATTGGGATTCTCACCCCCCCCCCCCTTAAAAACAGTTAAAGGTAATTTGTTTTACTAAGAAAGATGAAAGGCTCTCTTCTTGTCTAAGGAGACTGTGAGGTACTTTTGGGAGCGCAGCCTCAAAGCTTGTTGGCTGTGTTAGTGGTGGTACACGCTGCCCTTCTGCCTCCTGTTGGACTACTGTGTGGGGTACGCAAAGCATCGCCATCTCACTGCTCAGCAGCACAAGCCTGTCGGCCCTCCCTTCCTCCTAGGCAGGACAGTCCATTCGCCCACGGGAGCATCTCTGCATCTCTCAGTTGAGTACTGTGCTTTTCTTGGAAGCAATTTCTTTTGCCTACACCTGGCCTCACCTTCTGCACATCAGAGTCTAGAAAACCTTACCTTCCAGCTGTACCAAGAACACTGCTGTTAGCAGACACTCTAGTGCACTGAGGCTATACTGACATTTTAGACCATTTTTATTTGTGTGTGTGCATGCATATGTGGGTATCTGTGGGGGTCAGAAGAGGACGTTGGGTCCCTGGAGCTGGAGAGATATGCCTACTGTGGGCCACCTGACTGGGGTGCTGGGAATGCAAACTTAGAACTTCTACACTAGCAGTAAGGACTCTTAACTGCTGAGCCATCTTTCCAGGGCCAGTATGTTGAAATTTGATGTAAGAGAAAATAGCCACTGGGCAGTGGTGGCAAACGCCTTTAATCCCAGCACTTGGGAGGCAGAGACAGGTGGATTTCTGAGTTCAAGGCCAGCCTGGTCTACAGTGTGAGTTCCAGGACAGCCAGGGCTATACAGAGAAACCCTGACTTGAAAAACCAAAAACCAAGAGAGAGAGAGAGAGAGAGAGAGAGAGAGAGAGAGAGAGAGAGAGAGAAAGAGAGAGAAAAGCCCTGACCAGCCTAAAAGTCAGAATTCGCTATAATTTTAGACTAGGAAGGCATTCCCTCCTAATTCTAACCACTAAGAATCACAGATATTTATTCCCCTGTCATTGAATAGTCTTCGTTTTCTGAAACATCACCCATCTTTTTTACATTGGGAGACAGGTGACAGGCCAGTGAGCTGTGAATGCACATCTTCATGTTGTGACATTTACTGCTCACAACCCTCTGCCAACCTTGGCCTTCAGAACTTACTGGGGCTTCCCGATGGCTTCACACGTTAACTCAAACGGTTCCCCTTCCCGGGTTAGGCCTTGCAGAGGGTAAGTCATCTGGATATGCACTTGCGGTTTATCTGTGTGACGACACAAAGCATGGTGTTTAGCAAACGATAGCATCAGGCAGATCAGACCCGCATCCTGTCACAAAGCCCACACCGCCAGCTCTTACTCTGTCCCCATCCACGTGCCTTCAGCAACATCCTTCTAATTAGTTAGTAATCCTGGCATTTGTTCACATTAAATTGACTAATAACTCTAAAGAGTGAACCTTGAATAGATAAGAGATTCATAAGCCAACTGTGGCACATCAAACAATTCCTGTGAAATACATTTTGTTACATTGAAGTTTATCTCTAAACTCAGTCAAGCTAAGGGAAACTCATTTGCCTTCATGCTGAGGTGAAGCTGCAGATTTTTGTGGTGTTCAAAATTGATATATTTTATCATATATCACACATATTACCATGTGACAATGTGTTTTGACACTGCATATTAATAAGTTATCTCTTCTAGGCTCTTTCTATCAAACTGTTTCCCAAATTCCACTCAAACAGCTTTATGAAGAAAAGATCCAGGAGAGATGGGTGGTCCCAAATAAAACTATCCTGGCATAAACATAGAGGAAAGAGAAATGACATTCATCCCGAGCGTATTATCTGAAGAATCATGCAACCATAGTGGAATAACCAAGAGTTTTAATGATGACAACTTTGGTACACATAGAATGATGCGGCTAGTTGAAGGTCTCAGAGATAACATAATTCCAGACAGCCCCGTGGAATAGAGTCGGGGAGAGTTCTGATTCTGAAGCGCATTTCTCAATGGCAGTCCACAATTAAAGCAGAGTATATCTTTCTAATAGAGTTGTGCATTCTAGGAAGCGACACAAGTTATGTTCACTTCCATCAGTGGCTTAAAGCTGTGACTGCGGGTGAGGGGACGTGTGGGTATCAGAGATGAATGAAGGAGGGCCACAGGGACTAGGGAGGGAAGCAGAAGTACTTAGAACCAACATGGATACACAAAGACATTTCTAAACAGAACCTGAGTGGAATCAGATATTTTCCTATGCTTCTCATTTAATTCTGTGGCTCTGAAAATGTGTATTTTTGGAAACGGACCCAGGAGTACCAAGTGTGAGAGGGCAGGACATCAGTTGGCTGAGAGGTTAAAACAATTACCATAGTTTTACTTTCCCACACAATCCCACCACTTAAACAACAGCCCCTTGGCCTTTCACAAGTAGTGGTGGATTCATTAGTATTCCTCCTAAGGAACACGAGAGAAGACAGAAATATGGCCAGGCTCTGCCAACCTTACCCCTCACGCAGCTATGGCCACTGCACAGCGAAGTCATCACATGGGACACCTTGCCTAGGACAGCTGTTACCAGAGGAAACCACATGCCTTCTGCGATGTCACACAAGATATCATGGTCCTTTTAAAAGAGCCCCCTGAACACCCACCTATGTGCACTGCCCACTGGAATAGGTGCTGTTTTCTGAAGAACAATATTCACTTGTCAGAGGACATAAAGATGACAAAAGGCCCGGATGGCCACTGCCAAGTGACACAATCCTTTTCTTGGACTTACAGGCAAAGCAAAATGTTGAGGATCCTGATAAATGTTATCAGAGAAAGGAGGAAATGTTTGCATAGAATAAACAGGGTGACCTTGAGCTAGCTCTGGTTCCTGAGCTCCTGGACAACCACGTTTAGATCCTATCTCAGACCAAGCAGAACCCTAAAGTGTACTGCATGACTATTATTTTTAGTGATACAAGTTCTTCTGCCTGGCACATAGCTATTTGATGAAATCTGTGTTTTAAAAGGAGAAAGAGAAACGAATGTGAGGTTGTGACACACAGATAACGAAAAACCTGTCTAATAATTTACACTCAGAAAACAAAAAGCACCAAGAACTCTTGCTTAGGGGACTTCTAACATAAACATGGAGCCCCAAATCTGGGCAGCAACTTACTATTTGTTTATAGGTGAATTTTCATGCATTGCTGACTTCAGCAGATGATCTGCACTTGCCAAAGCATGCTGCTTGCTGTCTTGGTCTGCACTGGTTGGCTGTGTGCTTTGCTGCTTTCTTTCTTGTTTGTAGTTACTGGTCTATGCTTTCTGGCCTGCATGCAAAATTTCTATTGTTTCTCTCCTCTGTGTAATTTACAAGCAAACTGGAAGAGTGGATTTCCAGAGAGCGCATCCCAGTCTTCCCATGCTCAGCTTCCATCAGTAATAAGAGAGCAGGAAAAGTTGTAGTCCACTCTGCCTCTCTGGAACCAGTGAGTTTGTTTTCATTAAATATATTTTTAAAAAAATGTGTACCGGTTGTCAATCACACACCAATCAGGAAGAATAAGTGAAGGGCTTGTCATACCTAAAATTTGTATTTTAAGCCACAAAAGCTACACCTGCAGTTTTGATAACTGATTTCTTTTCTCTAATTATGGTCCACAGTCCCAGGAAAACTTCTACCATGTTATGTGTGGACACAGCTGCCACATTACCTTAATGGCTGGCAGGAAAAGTGCACATTAATATTGCTTGTATTATATAGAAAAGGTTCCCTTTCCATAGACACACGCAGAATTTATGGCATATTATCTGGCCATGGACAGCGGTGCTGTCTTCATTCCCTATAAACCACACAGAAGGCCTGAACTCTAAGATCTATCCCCGAGGCTACAGGAAACTTGAAGGCAAATCTCATCTCCTTGCTCTGCCCTAACTGAGGAACAGAAGGATCTTCAGCAGGTGGGACAGAGACCTGGGGATTCCAGTGATGTCTCGGGGGCATTGAGTGTTCCCAGAAAAGACTCTGGCTACAATAGGAGGATGCCAAAATGTCAAACCATCCAGACAGTTGACTGCAGAGTGAGAGCTCATCATTTATATTTTAATTATATTCATAAATCAAATGTTATAACTTACCAAATCTTCTCTGAAATAGAATCAGACTCCAAGTTTTATCTTTAAGTAATGAGGTAAAGCCTAGAACATTTTCTGGGGGATCATTTTACGCCTCGCTTGGTGTCATCAGGCGCGAGGCTAAAAGCCAGACCACACTTTCTACCCAAGTGGGATAACTGTCCAGCGACATATTGCTCAGAATGGCTTAATGTCATTATAAAATGGAACTGCTCTATAAAAAATAAGGAAATAGTTAGGCCTGTGCACTTAAGGAGCACCACACTTGTAGCGCTAGCATCAGCAACAGCCAATCAATTAGGTGGAAAGATCTGAGGTTTTCATAATACACTGTAATTTCTCTTAAACCCTCTACAACACACTTAGCAAGACCGCTACAGCGACAAAATTTGTTCATTAGTCAAAGTTGCACAGAGGGTTAAATACCAGGAGGCCATAGGGCACACTATAGTAGCAACCAATTAAAAAAATAATTTTAGGAAGGCATTCTGATTTGATGAGACATTCCTTAAATGTACTTTTCCTCTGTCTATAAAAGGGGAAATATAAAAGGAAACTCTTAAAGAGGTCTGAATGGCTTGCTGGCAGATTACAATTGATTTCATGCCAGTCTGACCTTGCACTCTGTTCTGTGATCTTCTTAGAAGATGAAACTCAAGATTCTATAACCTGTATGTCAATTTCCTATGCAAATGAAGAGGCGCAGGCTCCTCTCAGAAGCCTGACCTTAAGCACTGTGATTCCCCAACCACTTTGACTAGGGTATCTTCTTTCCCAAGTGGCAGAGAGCAGAAGAACGGAGGCCAGGGGGAGTGTCCTGATACCTTGGCAGGGGAGCTATTATCCCAGGGGCACCTGCAACTTTCCCCCTTTTTCTTAGAAGTTCTAAATCAGGGCATACTGACATCAAATGTTCTTTGACATGGCTACTATAACCAGGCCCAAGGGCTTTGCATGAAAATCTCTACCTGTAACTACAAGGGCTTGAGTGCAAATCTCCAAGTTCCATGTTTCATTTTCATCTAATGTTCAGAAACACACGGGGTGTGTGGGGTTTGACGCCTGTAGATGAAGGGCTCACGTTCTCAGTGTCTGCCCCCCCCCTTCCCCCCCCAGGGCAGCACCAGTCCTAGCTACCTGCTAGGAGAGGGTCTGGGTCAGTCCCTGTGCACTGGAGCTTGCAGGAAGCAGTGGCTGAGGAGTCTGTCAATCATGGAGGATTACTGCAGTTTGGAGTAGAACAACAATGCAAAGATTAACCCGAGATTTGGTTCGTATTAGAAGCTGTTTGAGCGCAAAGCCAAAATCAGCTCCTACAATTCGGTTGTCTAAAGTGCCGGGGGAAGACAGCTTTGTAATGAGAAGAGGGCAATGTAGGGCACCCAAGGAGACTACACACTCCTGGCTGGGGACAGGTCCATAGTGCTTCCAGAGAAGGGACAGGGGCATACTGTAAAGTGTTTCCTTTCTATTGTCCTGAGATATTAGTGACAACTTCCCCAGCTGCTTCTTTGCTCTCAAGGTGAAAGGTCTGTCTGGTATGGTTTGTAGCACTTAAAATTATACTCCCTACCTGTAATCCCAACAGCTGGGAGGCTGAGGCAGGAGGATTTCCATGAGTTAGACATCAGTGTGGGTTACAGAGGGAGTTCTGGGAAGCCTGGATTACTGAGTGAGACATCTGCCTCAAAAACAAACAAACAAACAAAAGAAAGAAAGAAAAGAAAAGAAAAGAAAAGAAAAGAAAAGAAAAGACAATAAAAAAACCAACCAACTACACTTCTTGAAGAGGGAGGGGCTATCATAAAATATTAAGACGGGCATGAAACAAGCCTGCTTGAGAGAGCATCATCAGCACCAGACAATGCCTTTTCCCCCTAAAGAATCCACTAGGTATTTAGTGGATGTTACATTTACTGATCAGTATACAGAATCAAGTCCATGCCCTGGAGAAACAGTTCTGTTGACTATAGGGTCCATATTCACAGAATGCTCTCCCATAGCTTTGAAGAAATCTTCAGGATCAGAAGTAAGTATTACTGAACAATGATGCTCTGTGATAAGAGGCAGCTTTTGTTTTGCTTGGCTTTTAATACAGCACATACAGCTGTGTTTTGTTTTTTTTTCATAGATGTCTATGCACTGTGTATGTGCCTAGTGCCTACAAAAGGGCACTGGATCTCCTGTAGCTGGAGTTACAGGTGGTTCTGAGCTGTCGTGTGGGTACAGGGAACCAAACTCAGGTCCTCTGGAAGAGCAAACACTGCTTTAACCAGTGAGCCACCTCTCTAGCCATCTTGTCTTGTTTTTAAAGCCCAGGCAACTACAAAGGTCCCAGGTCCTGGTACACAGGAGACATTTGACAATGTATCTGTAAAATTAATAACTAAATTGGAAGGAAAATCAGAAAAGCAGGAAGCATTAGGTCATGGCTTCTGAGCTAGCTCTACCACAGAGGAAAACAATTGTAACAAATATACAAGTCTGTCTTAGCCTCAAAATATGGTAAATCTGTAGGTTTGCCTGTTTTGAAGGTCAAGTCAGTTCCCCAAGTTTGAGGAGCAGCCCAGGTAATTTGACTATTGAACCTGCATTTTTGGCACTGCTACCTGGCATTTCTGGCATCTCTAGGGATACGATCAAGAATTTTTCTTGACTATTCTTTTTAAATTGAAATCATTTAACCTTCCCACAGAATCGGAATCTAATGGTGAGCTACAGAGTGTACATTAGGAGACGAGCTTACTATGTAAGAACTGGATCTGTACACCAAACCAGAGCCATCTTTTATCCACTCAGGTCAGGGGCAGCGGCACTGGCTTGTCTGTGGGGCAAAGCTACAGAAGGCAAAGGCCTTTCTCCCAGGGATCATTCTCAACTTGCCCAACCCTGCCTGCTTTGATCCTGTAGGCTCTATTACCCACAGTCCATGGAAACTTCAGGAATTCCAAGATGTCCCTAGTCTGGACTTGTACAAACAATGCTAGGTTACAAACTGGGCTTCAATCAGCCTTCTCTCTGCCTTGATTGTTTCTCATAAGAAATAATAATCACTGAAATAACCTCTCTGAAACCCAGCTCACTGATACATACACTGGAGCCTGCTGGACACAGAACACAGAGACAGCAACAGGCCCAATCTGAGAACACAGCTGTTTTCACTTTAAGAATACAATCTGGGAACAGAATTAACTTGGGAGAGGCAGGGAGGAGCCAAGCAGCTGCTAGGGGAAGCTTTATCCTCTCCAGTCCAAACAGGAGGGAGTTCCCAATTTCAAGGTTTTTCATCCTCTATCGCCACAGGGCACTATCAATATCACAGAAACATTCATTTTGTCACAGATAAAGAACAAATTTTGATCATCTCTCCAATGCCCAATTTTCCTCTAGTTGAGGGAATGGGAGGTAGGGGTGCAGGGAGAACCACCTACCCTTCTCTAGACCTTGGATGTATGGGGATATGGATTTATAAAATACCTGGCTACATCCAGTCAATAAAACTCATTTTGAGAGCCATGCCCACGTCTGTGATTAGCTGTCAGGTGGTAAGCTGGGCGGGGAGATGCTCCAATACCGGCTTCTGGAAGCTTTGTTTCATTTTCCCCTTCTAGACTCAGCTCTTGATTTGTTTCTCTCTTTTTAATAAATGCGCAAAACCAGAACAAAATGAGGATGTTTGGCAAAACATTCTAAAGAGCAAGGTTATGGTGGGGAAGATGGAAGGCACATAGCAGGAATCCCAGCTCAGGCTGCCTTGCGTCCAGAGCAGGCTTTCTTTCCTTCAGTATGGCACTCAGAATTCCATACTGGAGGTCACAGCTTCCCTTTGAATTCCCAGCTTATGTCGCCATGTGTTGCCACCTTGATGCTATTTAGACAGTTTTCTTTTAGCAGGAAGACAGTGAACTGGTCTCGTTTAAACAGGCTGTTATCTGACAGGAGCGCATTCCTTCAGATCTGAAGCTGTACGACTAGCAGAGCTACAACTGAATCACACTCTGCTCTAATCAACCCTGGTGTACATCTGGGTAACACACCTAGAAGGCGTTTGTAAGATGGGCAAGAAGAAAAGAAGCACAGAAGGACTTTAGGGGTCATACAGATCAGCATATTCAAAAGGCACAAGCGTTCTCTGCATAGCTTCTAAGAAAGCAGAGCTTGGAATTCTACCTTGCTAACATAATTCTTTTCTGTTTTAAACATTTAGCCGCATGCTGCTGTACCCTTGCTGGGCCTCAGAATGAAAGCTAGCAAAGCAAGAGCCCTACTGTATGTTCTTCATACAGCATTCCCAGCAATGTTCCTATGAGAAAACCTTATTAATGAGCTTGCAAGCGAGCACCCAACAGGGGAATGTCACAAACAAGAGCGGCTAATGCCCCAGAAAATCAAATAACTCAACACTTGGCTGACTGTGGTGCCTTTCATATTTATAATAAAAAAGAGGAGGGGGGACTTTTAATTCACTGATTCTGGAGGGGTCAACACCTTGCTGAACAAAACAACTCATTTATTTATGTTCAGAAATCTCCAGATGATAAATTACATTGATGTTAATCACTTCAATGCATACTACACAATTAATATCTGTACTCACCAAAATTTAAGGGTTATTAAAAGTATGACAGCACACACATCTGGCTGATTTTTCACATAATTGGGCACAACAATTTCTCCTGGTACCACAAATAGAGGTGCTAACAAACAAACACTACAAATACTAGTTCAATTAATTAGGACTTGAATCCACAAGACACAAAAGAGCGAGGCCCAGTCACAGCTCAAACCTTGTCTACTATGCAACATGGAGGATTCCATTGGAAGGGGAGATGTACATGCCTCCCTTTCTTTTCAGGGCTCTGTCTCCTTTCAAGTAGGACAGTCAATGGGCACAGAGACGGAAATTTCATTTCCCTCTGAACGTCATTTGTAAAGCAGGACCTAACTTGTATGGGATTTCACCACCCAGTCACTTAGCCCTGCTCAGGGCCTGGTTGACGTTCATTTATCTTAGATGGGACAGAGAGCTCATCCCATAAGCCTTTCTTGTCCAAAACTGGCCAGGATAAAAACAACTGAGGCTACTGAAGAGTACTCAGACCAATGTGCCTTCCGGCCTTCTAACTGGGGACAGCGTGAGGGTTGTGGGGGTTCACTATTTCCTGGCGATTCTATGTTGATCCCTGATGATATGCTGATGAAATCTTCTTAGCTTACAAAGGAGAAGACATTAAAAAGAACAATGGTATATTTGACTTTTTAGATTAAATGGCACAATAAAATCCATAATTTTTTGACTTTTAACATACAGATCATGGTTGGGTTAAAACAATAAAGTGGCCTAAGGAAAATAGGTCTTATCAGTGATTGAAGAAATTAGCAGAACTCCATTGGGCAGATGAAATCCTTATATTGCAAGCAAAATGTGGTGATTGATTTAACTCCCCCCCCCCCCAATCCCCAGTTGATATCAAAGGAGGTTTTAGGGATTAGTGACCCTATAAAGGTGATAACTTCAGGGACCTGAGTCAACTTAAAAGGGAGGAGGGGAGCAGTGCACTGCTATTCCTTATGGGTATCTCCAGTAACTCAGTGTCTACACAGATGAAGAAACCTATCCTTCTCTTAGACAGCGATGCCTGGATGCAGAGAAAGAACCGCTGTGAGGGTCTGGAGCTGACCTCCCACCATTCACTAACAGCTGACTTAGGGCTTAATGCACATGAGCTTCAGCCTTGAGGGCAGGAGGCTTCTGATAGGGAAGGGCTAATGGTGTTCAAGGAGACTCAAGTTGGTTGGGAACGAAGAATTGCTGGCTGATTTCACAAGCACAGCACAGTTCTGGGGATAGAATGATATTCATAGACTGAAGGGCCAAGTGACTTTCTTAAGTTCCAAGAGTCTTAATTAAGATTACAAACCAGACCTCCCACCCAATTCCCTTTCTGAATTAAAGTGCTGCAATCTATAACCTTCCTTCATACAAGATGTTTTTCATCTATCTATCTATCTATCTATCTATCTATCTATCTATCTATCTATTAACAGCATCAACATTGTAATGTTTATATAGTTTCCGTTGAGGGAAAGGCTGTCGTGGTGCAATGATCAGTAGCTGCAGACTCATTTTTGGCAGGGGTTCCAGTGACTCTCCTGAAGGGAGGAGCCCACAGCATTTTGTTAGATTGGAGCCAAATGGATTCGGATACAGAGCTGTGTTCATTTTCCTTGAAGGACAAATCCCTCTTGAGTCTACAGAAAGTGAAAACAAGGCTAGGAATCATTACCACATTTTCCAGGGTAGGAGGTAGAGGGTTTGAAATATTCTGCATTTGGCAGTGAATGCAATTTTGTAGGTGGGAGGGGCTATACTCTATTTAAAAGATACTCCGGGAAACTACTTAAAGGGTTTAGGGGTGGAAACTGGGTGGATATCCACTCAGGACTCACAAAGGAGCTAATGTATTATTAAAGCTAATGGGCCCCTACAAGGAACGTTAATGGATATTAAGTTTGCTTAAATGAATTACATATTAACAAAGTCACAAGAAATCTAGTATCTGCCAATTTAGATAATATCTGATCATTTCTGTTTTCCCATTATAGGGACATTACACCACAATAGTTTTAGTGATATGAAAATTATAAGCATGATGCTCCTAATGAAGCTATATAATGAAGTAGGGGAAATGAATTAACAAGAAAAACCTACACTCTGCAATGTAAATTGAGCCATGCTCGAAGGGCAAGAAGAGGTTGGGACAAGATGGTCTCTTATAAGCAAGTTTATAACTTGTTCTACTTGGACAATTTAAATACACAATAAAAAGGGTATCAGCTGAAAAATGGCTTCCAAAGGCAAATTCAAGCCCCAAGAACCCATGAATATGGCCTAGTTTGGAAAAGACTATTTGCACGTGCAATCTTAAAGATCTCAAGATGAGAAAACTCTGGATCGTCTGGGTGGGCCCTGAACTGGGTGACAGTGTGACACACAAGCCTCCTGAGTGATGGCAATGGGCTATGAAGCCTTACCCAAAACCATCAGAAAATACAGATATTCATATTACAATTCATAACAGTAGCAACAAAAATAATTTTATGGTTGGTGGGTCACCAGAACATGAGGAACATAATGAGTCATAGCATTAGGAAGGGTGAGAACCACTGCCCTAACCCTTTGGGAGAACTCACAGAGCACACACAAGAAGCAACAAGGACCCCCTCTAAGGACCTGGAGGGAAGGTGGTCCTTTGGCATTTAGAATTTTGAGTGGATTTCTGTGTTTTGGGGACAGGTCTGTGGCACTGCCAATTGTTATGGTGGCCCTAAGGCACTAACATAAGAATTCCCACAGTTGGCAATCAGATCCCTAAATCACTGCTCGCCCACCCAAACCCTCACACCACCACCCACTAGACATATTCCACCATATCCTTGGACTTCCACAGGCCAGACTACAGAAGAAACCTTCTGGTAAAAAGTGAGAGTCACAGTCTTGGATGGAGCATGGCTTTGGACAGAAAGATCCCTCCACCCTCTGCCTCTGAAGAAGACAAGGAGAACCTCTTCTCTAGTTTACAGGGGATGGTAGGGACAGTCTCACTACAGTGCAGAATTACGGATGGACTTTAACTTTCAACACTTTTTTCTAACTAAGGCTAAATAGAACATGCACCTTAGAACAAAATGTTGGTATGAAATGGGAATAACATTGTAAACATCCTGTTTATGATGGATTAGAGAGGGAAGGAGAATGACTGAAGACTTTGTTGGCCTGGGAATGATGATGATAGTGAGCACTGAAAGAAGCTGATTTTAAGTCACATTAAAGCAGACTGGCACTGCTTTAGCTTCATGTTTGAGTTAGCCGCAGTAGCTCTACGTTCTCATTGGCACTGGGTGCTACAGTAGCATTTCAGCAGAATGATCTTTCGATTGCTCTTCTACCAGAACAACAGAGGAACAACCCATGGACACCATACAGAATGCATACGGACTTCCAATGAATGGCTGTCAAGGAGCTTCCAAGCACAGGCCTCAAAACAAGGTGCTTGGCTACTCACACTGCACTTCTAGATAGCGCTGGGTCTGCAGGTTTCCAGTGACCGCAGGGTGCTCCACCTGGCAGATCACCGGGACCCCATCGTCCTCCTTGTGCACCTTCAGCATCAGCTGACTGGTCACAGTGTACATGTCCGACCACTCTTCCACCTCCGATTTGCCTGTGGGAGACAAAACGGATCACCATCCTCTTCCTTTCTCCCCACCCCTAACAGTGCTACCTTAGGTAACAAAATGGCAACGTCATAGGTCAGGGCGATCTGGGACCCAAGACCTCATAAAATGGTTCTTTCCCTTAGTTTCTTTCTTTTATTCTTGTGTAACAGTGGTCCAGATATATTCCAAATCTAAGCAATACACATTATTTTAATTCAAATATATTACGTATATTTCTTCTAGCTTGAAACTTCCTGCTAAGTCAGTCACAGGTTCAACCATTTTGACACTTGGCTGGCTGACTGTGGCATTAGGAGGAGGAAGGAAAAAAGCTTTTCTCTCCTACAACCATGAGAACTTCAAATATCTACAAGGCTGTGGTGCCACTGAAAACCCAGGGTGAAGCCCAAATCCCCTAAGTAATTCCGTCAGCAGTGGAGACAGAAACAAGCCGCACTGCCTACCCCCATCACCTATGATTAAGAGGAAAAGTAACTAAATGGATTCATTTAATTGAAATTGTAATTGAAATGTTTAAACTCGGAGACTTCTGGAAGACCACAAGAAATGCAGTGGCAGTGGGTTAGAGCAAAGAAAGACATAGGGCTTTGGGCCAGATGGGAGACATGTCCAAGAACGCCCAGAAAAGGAGGGAGAAGGCTTTCGGAGGGAGTGAATAGTCCTAGGCCGCCCCTTCCTGCATCCAGCGCTCCCAAAGCACGGCACACCATTAACTTTCTGTGAATGTTTTGTACGTATCAGTCTACATTTAATGGCTCAATTCACTTAGACAGAAGCAGAGGGGAAATAACAAACTCCTCACTTCTAAAGGCAGACCTAGGAAGTAAGGGTTTATTAAGGCAGAATGAGCTTTTGGAGGTATGCTGGTCTCCTTTTCTGGATATAGATGTCCACTCCACCTTTCTAAAAGGGCTGTTTTCTTCCTCAGACTGTTTGTTTATGTATTTAGCGAGCGCACATCCAGCACTTTCTGTGCTTCAGGCACTTCCTCAATGCTTTGTAAAGACTCCCTCATCTGATCCTCATAACAACACCCTAGTATTACTGTTCCCTTTTTAGAGGGGACTGAGGCACATGGCTAAGTATTTCTGTTAAGGAAAGGTGAATTCCAGAGTCCTTTGTTCAGGCATTACTTTCAGGGCAACCTAGAAAAGAAACAGAGCCAAAAGGCTGCCAACCATGAGAGACAGGATAAGGAATATAAAATGCCCAGTTAGGGCAGGGCTATAAAAGCTGCATTGTAGAGTCACTCCAAAGTCAGAGACTCTGCAGAAGACGAGGATGGCAAACTGGGCATCAGAATTACATGTTCACCATCAAAGTCATCTCTGTAAATTCATAATTAACATAAGCTCTTACTGTGTAACGCAACAGTCTTGCAGGAGAGCACATACCCACAGCTGAAGGACGGTGTGATGCATGTTAGAATGACTGGCCTGGAACTTTACAAAAATGCGCAGCATGAAAATGTGGGGTTCTGAGCCATCAAGTCACCACAAAACGGGATAGAATTTTGAGGCACAGACAGAGACAGCCTCAGACTTCAGGATATTTCTGACACAGGCTCTTCCTTGTCTGAAGCATTCACATTTACAGTTTGGTTCACCACCAACTCTCAAACTACACAGGGTTGGAGATGAGCGAAGGCAAAGAAGCCCATTCCGTTCTGGCCTCAGATGTTTTTGCTAATTGATTAGAAGCCGGATCTGAATGGATAGTTTTGGTTCAGAAGCAATTTTTTGTAATTTTCACAAAGGGCCTCTTGCTAGAGTTGAGGGCCAGCTAACTGTCTCACGCCTGGGCCGTCTCCATCATACCTTTGAGTTCCTTGTTGCCTTTGAACCACCTGATGGTCGTCGCTGGCTTGCTGGCCATGGCAGTACAGTTGACTTCAATCTCCTCCCCTTCAACTGCTGTGTCTTTCTGGATATCGATCATCAAGTTACGTGGAGGAACTACAAATTAAACACATACGCTTTATAAGCACGAGGCCTGTTTATGGACAGATTCTCCTCTTCCTTAGGGACCAGTGTTATTGTTACCAATAAAGAGGCAGACAAGGGACACTGCTGATGGGATCACTTCCAGATGACAAGCTGCCAGAGGAGGGGAAGAACTGGATAGACAATGTCATCTGAGGTGGATCAGGCATAATCAGTTAAATCAAGATGTCTTCCCTAAATGTCTCCTAGTTGGTCACCAGTGACCACTCTCCAGTTCCCGAATTGTCACTGACTGAGGATTAACAGTCCAGACATTCATCATAAGAAAATGGATAAGGAAACAGATATAAAATCAAGAGTAGCAGACAGTATTGAAATCAATGTCCTTACCTGGAAGCCCCTGAAAGCAATAATTCTCCTTGAATTCAACCCTTGGATTTCAATCTTCATAAAAAAAGACTTCAAAGTCTACTAACAAGGATAAAAAGCTTGGGGTCCCTTAGAAGAGCCACTCATCACAAACACCGATGGAAAGAGTACGCCTCGGAGCCGGCTCCACTGAACCAGGACTGAAAGAAGTCGGGACACACGCCTGTCCTCTAGTGGGAGAGCATCACTGAAAAGAAAGCTCGGCAATCCAGGAAATGCCAGGTGTGTGCAGGCATTTACCACAGTCCGAATCCCAATGCTCAGATCTTGGGAACCAAAGGAGAAGAAGATTCCCAGGTGCTTGAAAAGCACTCAGATATCGGAATTAAAACATTTGTCTATAAGCATATTAAATATCTCTGTAATAAAGTAGTCAATACAAAAGGTTTTGGAGGGGACACACTGACTAACAATGGAGGGTCTGTGTGTGACAGTAGCGAAGATGATGACGACTAAAGCTACCTTTAAAAAAAAAAGAAACTAAGTTGAAGGTGAAACTTCATACAATGTGTCGTCCTACCTCAAGATGGGCCTCCTGAAATAAAAATCAGTAAGAATACAGAATTCAGTAGTGTGAATCTAGGAATATGAGCCCTGGCCACCATGAATAAGCAAAGACAGGGCTGAGACTTATGATTAATAAGTTTCTCAACTCAGAAGAGAAACAAGAAATTAAATATGTATAAACATGCCATCCTGACCATCAAGTTGAATAATACATCTCTGATACAGCTTCAATAAATTATGGGATTAAACCATGTTATTTGGGATTTCCAACTGTTCCAGTCCAATGTGAAAATTCTGTCCGCAGGAAGACTTTCATACTGAATTAGAGCGATTGAAAAGTCTTCTAGGGGCTGATGAAAAGGGGGAAAACAAAACGATTGGTTGCATGTTTCTCAGCAAGATGGCACACTGTGGCAGCAGGGAGGGGCAGCTGCCGGAGCAGGGACTCTGCTCTCTGGTTCCCTTGCACGAGGGGAAAAAACCAAACATGCTTGTTCAATCAGGTGGCTTGCTGATGTGGACTGGCCCAAATGAGTACTTACATACTTGTGGCAAAGAACTATCCTGGCTTACATTTTACAAACTAAGTGGGAGACAATTTAACGTCCAGTTTAGATGGGTACGAGTGATGTAATTTTTAGAGAACCAAAATGAGGATGATAGAGAAATTGGGCTAATTTGGCTGTGTCCTTTACAGAGTTTATTTGTGCAAATGATGGCCAGGCGGGCCACAGACTGCCATGGACAGTAGGTACTGGGAGTAAGCAGCCCCTATACTCTGGGCACCGGGCTAGCAACGGAGAAGGAAGACACCTTTTCTCTTCTGGGCCCTGATTTGTTTGTGAGGACGCTCTATGGCCTTTGACGCCCTAGTCTTCTTTCTCCCTCTCTGGTGGATCAGATGTCCTGGGTACCACTGACTAAGCCTAAGGGACAAAGATCGTGGAAAGGGACAGCACCAGAGAGAAGAGAAAAGGTGGCCTTGAGGTCTCCAGGGGAACTAACAACTGGATGAAAAGGTCCTTGAAGTTGGCACACTGGGCACTTCCTGATGAGAGCAATAGTCACTAAGGCCACTGTCGAAGAATGGTGCTAAGGATCCAAGAGAGGGCAAAGAGCTAAAGCCACATGGACAACGCTGGAATTCCTCTGAATGGAGGATTTCTCCCACTTCCTGAGAAACACAGTCATGGGCACTCAGAATGCAGGTACTCTCTTAGTGGGAACAGATTCAGGGGTAGCTGAGACTCCACCCAGATACTAAGTCTCAGGGGCACGTGGTATGGATGCTGTCTGTCGCTGTGCTCTGTGTTTTGGGTATCTTAGGCTTATTCTTTCACTTTATTTTTTTTTTTATGATAGGTCTGATGACACACCAAAACTCCTCCCCTGATGGCTCTCATGGCTTTCCCTGCCCACTCATTTCTTTCTGAGTTACTTTTCCTAAGGGTGACTGTTCCTTTCAATACACAGTTTCAGAAGTCGTGTGCTCTGTTTTGGGGCCCATAGCTGCACAGAACAACACGGTGTTGAAGCCGAGTAGAGGATGAGGCTGCTCACGTCATAGCAGAAAGGAAGCAAGGGGAACGGACCTAGAAGGGGCCAGAGCAGGAAGATGTAACTTCAAAGACACGCATCCCATAGTCATTGCTTCCAGGGAGGCCCTGGCCCCTCTCTCACAGATGCTATCATATTAGCAATCAACTGCACGATGGATTCACTGATTAGGTGGGAGACCCCAGGATCTAACCGCTTTCCCAAAGCTTGGCAGCTAGTGAAAAAGCCCAGAACACATAAAGCCTTAACAGATAATTCACGTCCAAACTGTAACAATCCCCAAAGGCAGTTCTTGGGGGGAAAAACTTTTACTGCTTCTATTTGTCTTAAAGATTGTGTCTGTTCCTTCCACATCACCAAAAATGTCTGCTAATTCAAAGGAAAGAGTTGAGCAAGTGTCTTTGTGGGATGGTGGAATATCTTTTGGGTATATGGTCAGAAGTGGTACAGCTGGGTCTTGAGGTAAAACTATTCCCAGTTTTCTGAGAAACCGCCAAATTAATTTCCAAAGTGGTTGTCCAAGTTTGTATTCTCACTAGCAAAGGAGGAGCGTTCCTCTTGTTCCACATCCTCGCCAGCATGTGCTATCACTTTAGTTTTTGATCTTAGCCATTCTGACCAATGTAAGATGGAATTATACCCAAAAGATGGCTGATGCTCCACCATCTCATAAGGACACTTGCTCAATTATGTTCATAGCAGCTTTTCTCGTAATAGCCAGAAACAGGAAACAACCTGGATACCCCTCAACTGAAGAATGGATAAAGAACATGTAGTCCATTTACACAATGGGACTCAACTATTAAAAACAAAGACATCATAAAGTTTTCAGGCAAATGGATGCATCTTGAGAATATCATCCTGAGTGAGGTTACCCAGTACCCAAAGGACATACATGGTATGTACTCACTTGTAAGTGGATATTAGCCATAAAATGGAAGATACCCATGCTGTCTGGGTCTACAGACCCAAAGAATCTAAACAAGAAGAAGGTACAAGCAAAGATGCTTGAATCTCACTTTGAAGGGGGAATAAAACTGTCCTAAGAGGCAGACGAAGGGGGAACTGGGTAGGAGAAGATGGGGAGGGGAATGGAGGAGTTCAGGATCAAAGTAAGGAGATAAAAATAGACAGGTGTACAGGACAGAAAACATGACTAGCACCTTTTGACTTTGGTTTGGGGGCTGAAAGCTTGACAGGTGGTTAAAGTTTATCTCTGACTGTCTCCACCGCTGGTCTTAGCGGTGTGCCCTTTACCTCTGCTGTCAATGGTCCACTGTATGACCCCACGACCTTCAGAGTAATCGGGTTCCCAGGGTTACCCTCCTGTGCAGCTGGCATCTTCTTTACCTGAAGCCAAGGGAATCATGTGGAAAACTCCAAAAGCCAGAAAGCACACCCTGTGTACAAACACAATTGGCTTGCGTGTCACTGAGGTCATCATCTTGAGGAGCAGTAGCTCAGTGATTTCCCCAAGCCTGGAAGTAGTTTTCTCAGAGTTAGGAGCAGTGTCGCTCCTCTTGGTTGAGATCAGAGGAAGAGAGAGCAAGTGGGGTGGGGCTGTCTAGTTACAAGTGTAAGGTTTGATTATTTGTATCTTTTTTGGTGCTAAAAAGACACATTTCTTGGACTTTTCCCCCCTCTCTGAAGAAATTCTTACTTAGTTTGAACTAGAAACACTCACAGAAGTCTACATTTCTTGGACTTTTAAAGAGCAATGAAGAATTGGACAATATAGATCAGGTGATCTAAATTTGCCTTTCTGAAACCAGAAGGCTGGAGAAGAAAAATGTATTTTGGCCTATTAATCCTATCCCACTTTTCTCCTTAACTCCATTCTGATTTCACAATGTCTATTCTAATACAAAAGAGGCAAAGTATGGAATCCATTCTAGAAAAATGAATTCAAACTGTCGCTAGCCAGAGAACACATATACATGATCCACTAAACAGATACAGTCAGGAAGAACCGCCTGCAGCCATCAGTGGAAACAAGCACAGACCTGTCTGAGAAGGAGCACGCAGAGGAAAAAGCTGAATGAAATCACACACAGGGAATACAGCCCCGAATGTCAAGGTTCCTGTTAGCTAACCTCAAACCTATAAGAGTGCTAATTATAAACATTACGCCTACAACATTGGAAAAAAAATCAGCAATATCAAGATGAGTCACATTAATTACCACAAAAGAGGAGACTTAAAGCTGATCAGTATGTGAAATCTCACTCTAAGACCCTTTAAAATAATTAGGTTCTCTTGTTCCTGGAGCCTTAAGAGTGAGCACTAATCTTAGGAGGATGGGGCTATAGTAATAATAGTCACAACTATAGTAAGTGCATTCATCTCAGCACAGTGGCTTCTCTCTCCTGTTCATCTCCTCTTAAGAAAGGCATATAAAGAGTCCTATATTGTGTGTGTGGATAAGGACAGGAACTTGTTGCAAGTGGAAGGACTGAATGAATGGCCCACAAGGCATACAGATCCAATCATAGGAGGGTTTTTGATGTGCACATGGGTGAGATCTAAACACATTGCAATAGCATAGAAAACATTAATAGTCACTTTTGTATCTTATAATTAGGCTAAACTTTTTGCTGAATGTGTCAAATAGCTGATAGTCATATGCACTAAAATGCGCATCTTCAACCTATGGAGGAGTTTGACAGCTGTGTAAGTACATATGGAATCCTATTCAGAGAGCCAGGGATGCTAATCCTCATTCCCCATTCATTATAAAATCTAAAACTCTAAACCTTCGGAGGAAGGCTTGAATGTGTATCAGTGGAAATTGTCAGATTTTGGAATATGAAAGACTCTCACACTGATGACAACAATTTCCCTCTGTCAAGGAATCCTAGAGTAACTTCAGTGGGAAGAATATTAAAAGAATGCATAATATCCTCAAAAAGAACACTGACTAGTATTACTTTCAAGTACACTTAAGTTAATGCTTCGATGAAATACAAGCAGGAACCTATTACTTCTAGAATAATGAGACCTCAAATGGATTACAGGCATGATGCCACTCAGAAGCCTGCGCTTTGGTAGCTGACTCCAAGCACAGGGTACATGCACAGTGGAACTAGTCCAGCACAGTGACTGAGACCCTGACAACGGACAGGCAGCAATGTCTTGACAATGGTCCCAAAGTTGTGTTCCTGAAAACTAAATGTTAAACTCCAGAAATGTCCTGAAACATTGGAACTGCTGGGTGTGTGTGTTCCCATGTCCATGTACAACACATACATGTGCACATGTGTATCTATCTATGTGGAGCCTAGACCTCAGACATTGTTCCTCTGGTTCTATCTACCTTGTTTACGTCTCTCACTGGCTCGGGATTTCCTAAATAGATTAGGGAGGCGAATCTGCCCCAGGGACCATCCCCCTGCCTGTTTTATGTGTAAACTATAAAAGCATGCTGTCACATCTAGATCCTGAGGACTGAACTCAGGTTCTTTCACCAATCGAGCTATCTCCCCAGGGCATCAGATTTCTAATTCTTATTGTGTGCTTTGTAACCTTGGCAGCATTTCTATGAAATTAAAAGATTGAAACCTAAAGCCCAAGTAGTAAAAATCATTCTGAAAATTCAAAATGTCACGGGTAGGTTGTGTTTCCCTGACGCCACTCTTGCGGAGACACTGCAGTGATGGCAGCCTAAATTTAGATGGTCACTGCACACCCTTGAATTCACAGAGGTACATTCACACATTTGTAGACAAACAGAAGCGGAAAACCTTAGGGGCCTCGTGGTAAGTTTAGTTCATCTGCACAATAGCAAAAATACTCTTCCCAGCAAAACTCTCCATGCAGATCTACAGATTACATCAGGAAGTGACGTACACATGAAAGCTATACACAGACCACGCTAGGAACTATGTGGCCGGACATTAGGTCCGACTTTCTAAAAGCGTAATTGGTCATATCAAAAATATTCGCAGGCTTTGGGCACACACTTTGGCTTCGTGAATTAAAACTATTTTCCCCTTTACAGCTGTGTTTAAATGAAGTATTGAGGAAGCAGTTCAATATGCATGTTCATAAATACATATGTGTGCAGACACCCAAAGTGTCCTTTATATCTATCTTTCTTCTTTAATCTTCACATCATTACACCAAAAAGTTACAGCCTGCCGCCTCAAATAGACTGATTCATCATCTTCCTGAAGGTATAAATCAGAGTTCTGGCCTCACTCTGCAGTGTTATGTCCTTGAACATTCAGTTCCAAAACCCTGGGAGAAGCTGCTGTTATGAACCAGAGTATATGTCTGTGTAAACTGTGACCGACTCAGACCCTTTAGCAGAGAAATACCTGCTGACCGTATCAAAACACAAACCTATCACACTGGCCACCTATCATGCTGGCCACCAGGATTTCAGTGAAAAGCACAATCTCGGGACCACTAATGACAACGGTCAACCGGTGGTGGCGACCTCTCAGCCTGCCAACGGGTCTCTGCTGTTCCCTGCTCTCAGCTGCTTCATGTTGACACCTGCACCTGGTGGCAAGGAACGTGTTCCTGGGTGTGCCTTTCTACTCTGTAGCGCGATCTGGGCTATCAGTAATAAATAGTGTGACGGAATAATAGAGCCAAAGAAAACAAGATGGACCACATTCACATGAGGATACCAGTTAGACAGAGCATCGTCACAGGATGGCTCAGCTTTGCCATGGCTGGAGATCTGGGAGCCTATCTTCCCCACTTATGCTCAGAAGGAAAATAAACAAACCTTCAGGGTAGTTAAAACTGATGCCATTTCATGTGGTGAGTGACTCTTTTGAGGGCTCTAACTTTGTTGATCTTTGCTTCGAAGCTTCAGGGCTGAACCCCAAGAGCAGGTGGAGTCTATACAGAGAGCTGATTACTATCCCTGAGAGCATTTGGTAAAATAGGCTATTTTTAAAATTCAGCTAAATGGGCGGTGATTCTTCCTCAAACAAGTTGCAGCCGCGAGACCCACCCTTAAACCTTTCCTTGCTACTGGAAGCCATTGGTAGCCTGAGCCATCCTATTGGCTCTGGGACAACAACCACATCTTACCCAGGACTGTGATGGTGGTGTAGCTTTCCTGTGGGGGGTCCGTGTAGAGCTGGCAGAAGTATCTCCCTTCATCCGAGATTGAGACATTCGTCAGTGACACTTTGAGTTCACTGCTAGAAAAATTCAGCAGCTGAAACCTGCTGTCCTTCAAAGCTGTGAAACAGAACACAGTCAGTGATTGTGCAAAAGATGACCGACAATCTACTTTCCTTAACTAGGCAAAGGAAAAACGTCAGATGCTAGAAAGACAGCCACAGAATGGAAGCAATTTCTGTCTTTCTGTATCTGTGTGGTATTATGTTAGGCTTCTACAGTAGCTGCATGCAGACAAGCAACCCTGGTGTCCTAAGGAAACTTAGGGCGCGCGCACGGGCGCGCGCGCGCGCGCGCACACACACACACACACACACACACACACACACACACACACACACACACACAGCACCACCGCCACCCTACTTGGGGCAATTCCAGGCACTGTGCCTCTTCAACACTACTGTTTCCGGTTTCCTGTTAGAGACAGGCAAAGTGAAGTGGGAAGAAAGGAGCGTGCTGGGAGGCCGTGTCAGGTGGGAAGCAGAGGTTCAGAAACAAAAATACTTTTAGAATGCAAATGCAAAGCCAAAAACAAAGGAAGGAAAAGAATAACAAAACAACATAAACAAGGCGATCCAAATGATGAAACTTAAAAAAAAAAGTAATTTCAAAGCAAAATGTAAAATATCCATTTTAAGCATGTTTTAGAAGACCATTTAACTTGGCTGCATCTGAATTTAGGGGGCATGAATTGGGTGGGAGAGCCTGACTCAGGCAGGGCCTTTAGGGGCTGTAGCTGGTTACATAGATTTTTAGGTGTGTCCACCTCACAGTGGAAAACTGATCAGACCCCACAAAAGGAAATTAGAACCATCACAAAGTACTGTATGTGGGCTTCTTGTTGAATATGAGAAGTCGTTTTTCAGAGTCTTCTTCATAAGCAAAAGCTGATAGCACCTCATGCATGTGAAATCTGGGGCCACCCTGTGGAGTGGCACACGTGGGTTTTGGACAGGAGGTCAGTCTTGGGATAAGCACCTCAGACATTTCATGGGCCCTTCTTGAGTCCTTTAAATGTCCCTTGTTTATCAACTTTTCCCACAGAATGGCCCCAAACACTAGGAGGGACAGGAGGCCAAGTAGCCCAAAACAAGCATGATGATACTTGCTTCAGTGAGGCGTCCTGCCAAGCCAATGCAACTGTGTGAGCCTTTGGTGTCATATACAATTCAGTTTCAAAGGCTGGCTCTTGTTAAATTGCATTTAAATGGAATTCAGCGTATGGCTATCTCTGTACAGCAGAGGTTCTGGTGAGAGCTCTGGTCCTGTCATTACAGGTATAGATTGCCTTAGAAAGACCACTCTTTAAACCAAACAGATTCCCTATCAGAATGCTATATTTTCCTTGCCGTACCCTATCCGAGTTGTTTGTGCCAGCTAAGTATTTGGGGCTCGATTGCAATTCACCTTGAATTACTACAATCAATTCCTATTGCAAAGTAAGACTTTTAAAGGGGACCATTCAAGGTTTCTATTAAGTAGAAAGATTATGATTGCCCGTCTCTTCTTCTCTCTAAAGAATTGACTAAACTTTAAGCATCTCACATTAAATTAGAAAGAGGTGGCCTTGGCAATCTCTTTATCAAGACAACACATAGGTAAACCAAAGTTGCTGCCTAATTGCGGTGGGCAGAGACTTACGCCTGAAGTCCCTGAAGTAGATGGTCTGCCTGTTGGGGTTCAGCAGCTGGATCACCGAGTCGTCACTCTTATTGACCTGGCAGCTGATGGTCGCCACTTCTCCTTCAATCACTGTCACATCTTTAGTAAACAAATTCTGTCCGTCACCTTTAAGAAAAGAGAGAGAGAAAGGTCAAATGGAAGTCCCGTCAGTTACATTTTGGTCCACGAGCTCCATTAAAGCACAAACGAAGTGAGAAACGCATCACAAAACTAACATCTGATATGGCCCTAAATACTTTTCTCCCGAGTTCACAAAATGAGTCAAACTAAAGGAGATCTAGGCCGAGATACACTGAAGCCTGGAACTGACATGCAGTGTGCTGAGGTGGAACCAGAAAGATCAGAGTACTAGCTGCTATGAACATGGAAGCTCTCCCATCTAAAACACGGAAGGTATGGCCAAGCTTAGACCACATGTCCTTGATCCGAGCCAAACTCATGGGTCAATTACTGAAGCAGAAACAGGAAGACTCATTTAATGGCCTTGTCTAGTTAGCAGATGCTGACATTCCCAATGCACAGGCAGTCCATTTTGTCCTGTATGAGAGTGAGGACCAAGCTACCTATAACTCTTTGGGACTTCAGTAAGATCCAGAAGGCCTACAGTTGAGAGTCTGATTCAGCTCTCAAAAATATACCTTCATAACTCTCCCAAAGCTCAAGACAGCCCCGAGCTCACTGCCCTCCCTGCAGATCACCCCTTCAGCTGCGAAAAAATTTCCAGAACATGTCAAAATGTGAGAGCTTTCAGCTCCACTGATACAAGGCTTATCTCCGTATCTGCTCTAGTTTGCAGCATCAAGATTTGTTCCAGCAGCCAGAGCATCTCCTAAATGTGTGAAAAAGATCCACAGCACAAGGCAGAAGTTCAATTTAGAAGCAGAAGATAAGGAATTGTGATGTGTTTGATTCTGTGGTTGGCATAGCAGGGTACAGGGAAGTCTGGGACACTCTCCTAGCCTTTAAGAAGCTGAGATGCAGGTAAAACAGACACCAAATCTCTACTTTCCAAGCAAAAGGTGTATTTACAGGCAGCAGATGTCACAGTCAGTCAGGAAGGGGGAAAACAGACTGCTCTTATATCAGGAAATTTATGTAAAGTTCCCGAGACGGTTTCCCATCTACAAAATGGGGGCAGTAATTAACAGCTATCCCACAGAGTTGTCATACACACAAAGCAGTTAGCACTGTGTCTAGCTTCTTGTCAAACCAAACAGATGGTAACTGCTAGCACTATCAACACCATCACCATCACCGCATCATCATCATCATCATCATAATCGTCATCATCATCATCACCACCACCACCACCACCTCCATCACCACATCACCCTCCTCATTTCTCTAGACCCCCCAAATCCCCACAGGTACTAAGCCATTGTCATGTATGGGGGTAGTAAATACGAGAACGCAGGCTAAGGATTCCTGCTCTGTAGGAGCTCTCTGTGTAGCTGGGATGTATCAGCTTAGGGTGGCTTCTTTACTTCTTGAAGAAATGTTGTCACATCAAGAAGCAAATGTCAAAGATAAATGCTACTTTAAAAAAAATATCGAGGCTGCATAAACAGAGGTACAATTAGAATAAATGGAGGATTTCCACCTGCGATCACATTCCTTCTGAAGGATCCTTTCTTGGCAGGACACAGTAGGGGAAGTGTGACGGGGTGTCTAAGATGGCTCAAAGCCAAATCCACCTAGAAATAGACCAGCACCCTGGCAGAGGATTAGAAGGAGAGGAAACCAGAAGAATAAGGAGAAATGATTAGGGACAGAGATAAACAGAGCGCCTGGTGCTTGCAGAGAAAACCCCAGTGAACCTTGACCCTGAGCTCTATGAGCCCAGGGAATGGCCCTGTTGTGAGGACACTGGCCTGTGTAGTAGGAGGGAGGGAGACTGTCCTGGGGAAGCTTCCAGGGGCCAAAGGCTGTTACAGACCAATAGCAAAGTGAAAGGTGATCAGAAAAAGCAACATGGGTGTTTATTGTTTGTCCTCTGTGATTCCTGTGGCAATCACAGACTATCGAAGCCAGCATGAAGGGATAGGGTTATTCCAAGGTACAAACTAAGAACAAGGTGACTTGAAATTCATGCCAACCAAGCCAGCTCTGCCAGGTGGATCTGATGGCACTGCACAAAAGTGACTAGAGAGCAGGACATCAGACATCAGGTGTTTGCCGGGAGACCTAACCAGGCAAGGAAATTAAGGAAAATGACACTGTATATTGTGAGAATGAAGCAGTGTTGAACCATGGGCTTGCCTTTGGGAGACGAGGATACCAAACAAGACCTTTTGGGGGCAGGCAGGGATTTCTTCTATCTGCAGAGAGTTTATTAGCAACACAAACAAGATTCTTCAACCCGCAGAAGGTCCACGTGCAGAGGCTGTAAGCCAACAGGCATCAACCCCTTTGGATACCAACTACTACTCTGAAGCTCCCGAGACTTAAAGCTGCCTCCAATTTAATCCTGTTCTAATAAGACAGTTTCTGTGGAAATAACTCAGCTTTAATTTTAGCCCTTCATGAAAGTCCTAAGGCCAGTATATTCTGAGAGGAAGCGCCTTTATTATATTCATAGTAGACTGTATGCACAGGGGATGGAAGTCAAAGAGTGGAGCGTGGTCTTGCATTTTTAAGAACAAAAATAGTGACAACATCAAGTCAAAGTTGTTTATAACACACACTATACATGCCTGAAAATGGGGTACTACATGACCAGCCTGTTTACCATGTCACTACAGAACAAGTCACTGAGGTAAACTTTGGCCATCTGACACATGGTGACGTTGTTATGTGATGTTAACATCACGGGCTTATTATTTTTTAATTAAGACCAACCAGAAATCCAGTGTTTCAGAGACATGTCAACTCCTGGCTAAGCTAATAAGGTTGTACTATCAATACAAAAAAAATTATGTGATAATGAAATATTTGGCTGAAAGACATCAAAGTGCTTTGGTTGATGGTGGTGGCCCAAGGATGCCATTCTTTAAAAATCACCAATAAATTATCCGGGTCAGCTGGATGACAGTTATATTAAACAGAGCCCTATACTTTGAGGCACCATAGATGGCTGCAGTGGGATAATAATGACCTATTTATTTGAGGCAAAGGACTTGAGTGACAGCAAGGAAAATACAGTATATATGTCAGTACTCTACTGCCTGAAGCCTTTATGTAAAAATAATTTCTGCTCACATCCTCAAATATGTCTTCCAAAAGAAAGGGTACATACTAGGACTTGATAAATTTCCCCCCTTGAAATGGATGTTGAGACAATTAGGTTGTCACAAAATGCAATCTCATGTGTAGCAGGAGAGAAACACGCACCTTCAGTATCTTTTTTAAAGACTGCATTAAAAAATCCTTCAGAGTTTTCTAAAACTCAATTAGCTGACATACTGTCAAGGAAGGAACAGTACATGTTCCGGGGAACAGAAATCAAACAGGTAGAATATCTAGCGATTAAATGAGGCTGTTAACAGCCAGGTAATTTACTTTAAGGGTGGAGTAGTGGCTGGCGTGTGTAGACATTTTCGACCACTAATTGGTATATTTGGATGAAGTTTGGGAGACAGAAACAAGTTGAATTTTAATTTTTACAAAAAGATATTGTGATATAGGGCTGTTTCTTATAAGTTTTAGACTTTTTGTTTTCTATTTTCCTTAACAAAGTTCTATTTATCTATTGGTGTGCGCATGTGCACATGTGCGCGTGTGGAGGTCAGAGGCCGGCCTTCTGGAGTCAGTTATTTCCTTCCACCATGTGGGCTCCCAGACTTTGCTCATGGTTCCGTCCTGATAGCCCTGTAGTTGGTTTTTCCAGCCATTCTTGCTCTGTGCTGAATCTGCTATGTAGCATAGGCTAGCCTTTCTTCACTGTTAAGAGTACTAGGATTACAGACATGCCCACCACACTGGCTAACTTTCAGAGTTGCTCTGTAATTCCTAAAAACAAATCCAAGATTCAAAGAGAGCCCTTCATCCATGAGCAAGCACCTTCCATTAAACCAGACATTTCTTGGACAGAAAAATGACAAGAAAGCTTATTGTCTACAAAAGGTGAAACTTACTCTGATGACTACCAGTGGCCATAATAGCCCCTTGTTAGGAGTGGTATAGGGACATAAATTTGTTATTAGCTCTTTTTAGTTAATATAATTGCTCGAGATACTTTTCTCAAACCCCATATTTTTACACTCTCCCTTTAGATGGCATTGTATAAAATGCTGAACTCAATCGAATCTATTCAATCAACAGTATGTCCTTATGGAAGTGACAAGGAACAGGATCTCAAAGCCAGAACTGGAAGTGAGAAGCAGGATGGAGAACTAAGGTGTCCCCAGTGCTGAGCTGCTTCCCCATCTTCAGACTTCTCCTGTTTCACTGCCTCTGCCATAAAGATTGGACTGCACAGTCTGACTTAGGGAAGGAAGTTGCCTGGTCCAGTTCCACTAAGTGGGTGAGCTGAGCTGGTGTTAGAACCTGGTTCTGGAACACTCCCCCACCCCCACCACACACAAACATCCTGCTTACCAGCCAGTATTTCAGGACTGGTTGCTAAGGCCCATTGGGCTCTGTCTTGAAAAATTTACTTGTTTTTAAAGAGGGTTATTTCCTTATGAGCAACTTGTGATATTTTTTTATTTCCATAATTTATCCTGAACACAATTACACACTTCAAGATGAGAGAGAGGCTGTCCTGAATGTAAAATACCTGTTTACTGCTGCCTCCTCCCCCTCCTTTCTGCACTCAGCACTCTGCCCCCAGAGAAAGCCTTTATTACTACGGCACGGTGGGCATTTGCCAGTGCCCAGAGCTCATGCCCTCGCTGCCTGGCTGTTAACAAATACAACTCTTCATTTATACTGGGGGAGGCTCCCCAGTTCAGCCCATAATAAAAGGATAAGTCAGAGTTAAAAAGGACTTCAGCTTATGTGGTGGCAGCTATGGCAACTGCCACCTACCCACACACACAGAGGGGGACCAGGTACTGTGACACTTAACTGGGCGGGCGGCTTGCCCAATGGAGCAACACATAAAGCCCCTGGGCTGCTCCCCCAGCAGCTAAATCATATTAGAGAAACTCTGTCCACATCCCTGCTCTAGGAAAAGCTGAACCCCCAACATTAACTTGGCAGGGTTACTGTCCAAACAGGAGGCACTCAAGTCCCAAATGCAGAGGGCTAACAGAAAACCCATGCTAATGATGACAAACTCAGCGAACACTTAAAAACCTGTACTACAGTCCTTGAAAGTGTCCTTCTGAAATTCTGTGTGCGGGAACAGGAGCCAGTGTAAGCAGGTGTAGAGGCCAATGCAGGACGGCGGGTGCCCTGCTCTGCCCCTCTACCCCACTTCCTGGATACCGGGGTTCCTAATGGACTTGGGAGCTCATGGTATTTTTGCTAGCCTCGTGGTCAGTGAGCCCGCAGGACAGCCTGTCTCTCTCTAGCCACCCCACACTAGGCTATAGACAGGAGTAGGCACACTCAGCTTTGATGTGGACAGTGAAGGTTCAGACTCAAGTCCTCAGGCTTGACCAGCACGCACTCTTTCCCACCATCTCCTCAGGCCCAATTCTGGTAGCTTTGTAGCAGTCAAAGACTCAGGCTTATACATTCTTATTCTCCAAGAGGCATCAAAGTTTGAAACTATCAAAGAAACAAAACACCTGCATGACTTTGGAACCTTATTTTTGTCTATTAAGGGTGCCCCATGTGACCCGAAGTGTGTCCTGGTTTGTCAGCCATGTTCCCTTCTACTGGATCCTATTTTTACTACCCTGTTAAAGATGTGCCTAACTCAGAAGAAGAAAGTCCACTCTGACCAAGTGAAACTATTCTTAAAGGCAAAGACCCTGCAGTTCCAGCTAAAGTTTTCAAGAGCCAGAACACAGATGAGTATGTTCCAGGAAAAGAAATGAAAGGGGGAAAAAATTAAGATTCTGTTGAAACCCAGAGGGAGAAATCTAACTACATATGTTCCCTCAAGTCAACGTAAACACAGTGTGCACTACAAATCATTAACAAAGCCATTAAGATTTGATTTCTATCTAAGCAATTATTGTCAGCATATTTTGTACATTTCCTTTAAAAGACTCAATCCTATCTTTCAATTCATTAAACTGTTCCCTACATTTACAGAGTTTTATATCAAATCAGAAACCTATTTGAATTAATAAGAATTACAGTAAAAGTAATTTGAAAATAAATTATTTGAAGTTCAAGCCACGAAAGCTTTTGATGAAAGAATTCAGTCCCATTTAAACATGACAGTAACATTCTGAGTCGGCCACATACTGATGAGAGACAGCAAAATCTGAGTCCCAAGAGACAGTTCCATCACTGGGGGGTTAAAGGTTAAGGAGATGACCGCTTCTTCAAAACAAGTACAATTTTTTATTTTTAAGGAAGGTACACGAATACTTGAATATTTATTCAAAATCAAAAGCAATCAACCCATCTATGGTTTACAAAGCTTCTGTTAACCTTTTTTGATCTTTATTCATGTTTTTCTGTCCCCCAAAGTGAAATGGGAGTTTTGAGACTGTCTGCTCCAAGGACCAGTCCTGGCTTCATAATGGTCAAAACAACTGTGACCATGAGCTTGCAGACCAACAGTAACTGAAATGGCAAAGATCTCTGACGCTGGTCCAAACACTTGGTACTACCTCCATTATTCAAAGAAGCCAAAGAAACTTCCAAGAGCAACTCTTCTTGACAGAGCTAGACCCTGGGCAGAGAATCCAGGGCAAGTATCAATGTCTACAAGAGGACTGGCCAGGTAACCTGTCACGGAGTCCTCAAGGAGTGACTCTGCTCACCTCTTTCTAAATAACATGCATTGATGGGTTTCTAATTGTAAAAGCAATATAGACTCGAATTTTGCGGCGGTTCTGAAGGCTTTGCTATGTTTTCAGCTAGTAGTTCTAAGGTTATGTCCTATGCATGCAGGTGCCCAGACCCTCCTAAGCATCTACTGTTCTATAATTACTGTTGCATCATTTGAGCTTATAGAAGGAAAAAATATTGAATTTACGCTAATCAGTAAAAGGTGAGGCAGATTTCTGAACGGCGAGCTAAAGACTATTCTTTCTCGGTGCTGGTTTTTCTTCAATTAAAATTGTTGATTTCCCCTGCATACAAAACAAAAAGTATCTGACACAACATTAAGCTAGTCATGAATATTCTGTATACACATTCTTGTTTAGTTGACTAATGGCAAATTAACGCTCTCTATTTTAGCTTAAACACATAGTATAGGTATGTTTGATTAGCATTGAATTCCAAAAGCTGATTACTATGCATGCTTTGATTATGTAATTACATAATAGAGTATAATGGCTCCTTTGGAGTCATTATGATCTATATGGCAAATATGTTTCAGTTTTGCTATAGTTTAAATACATGCTGAGATGACAGCTCATAACAAGGTTCCACTTTTCAGTCTTTATCAGCTAAATGGGCATTTCCTCGTTCATCCCAACATCTCCTTGACACCAATTAAGGCCTATTGTGGCAAGCTGCATACACTTCTGAGAAATCCCCTTTGTTTTCTTGGCATTCGAAAATGGATATTAATTTTAAAAGCTGTATTAAGCAGAAGGCCTGGTTTATGTTTGTTTTGCTTCTGGTTTTGTTTTCTTTAAGGCTGAAATTTCATCTTTCACCCACCTACCCACCCACCCCCTGTGAAAGCTGTGCCGGGAGTCGCATCTACTTCATTCATCACAGCTCAGACAACCACACGAGGGTTAAAGATGGAATTTCACCTTTGACTCCAGAATGCAAGGAAAGGAAGTACAGCAGAGAGTACAGATGCTCATGCAGGTGGCTTGCCACCGTGGATGCAGCTCAGGTCTCCCTGAACATCAGCCACACCAAGGGACACAAAGGCCGGATTCTGTGAGCCTCGCCTCTCCTGTCTCCCTTGTATTTTGAAGTTCCTTGGGGTGGAGGGAGCTATGAAACGGCACAGCACGATCTCTCCTCCACAGCCCTAGCACCCGGGGTTTCCACAGATCTAAGGCAAACACATCCTCCAGAGTGAAGAGATTTTTGACAATTCTACCCTGACCTTATAGACTGCAAAGTAGTCTGGTTTTAAAATAGGAGAAAAGTTACTGTAAGGAATTATGTAAAGTTTTTCTTGCCCCCATGAAACTCTTTAATCTCAGCTACAAGAAGAGTTATTTCTGCCTTTCCCTCTCAGGGGACTGATCCTTATACCATGCCAAACTAAAGGTGACCGGAGTCTCAACTTTAAAAATGAACACACACCTCGCTATTTTTACCATTTCCTTTATTGGTTTTCAGCATGGAGGCTGAAGAACTGGGGTCAAGTACAAGATGAATTTACATGGAATGGGCATCTCTTTTGTGCAAAGAAACATTGATTAGACACATGAAAACTCTTTTCAAGGAAGTGAGTGACAAAGGAAGTAGTTAGAGAGCATGCGTGTCTGTGCTGTTTCAATTCCAACCATCACATTAGCTTTCTTCCCTTTGAAAGACTCCAGATTCAATAACTTTCTAATCAAGGCCTTCACCACTAAAAAGGCCAAGCCAATTATGACGCTTAAGGTCTAAGCTCGTCTGATCCCCCAAAAGGAGGAGGTGTGAGCCGCCACATGGAATGTATCTACGGAGTGGTACCAGCCGTGAAAACCAAAGGTCTGAATTAGCTTTTCAATTAAAATGCAAGAATCAAAGAAACTGACAGCAACAAACGAAGTGAGAATATAAAAATAAACCAGAAAGATTACTAGTGATTGCTGAATCCTGCTGCTGTTCACGCTGGAAGGGGAGGAGCACGGACTTCCCCGTCTCCCTCCATTCCCGCTCCTGCTGGACAGCTCGCATGGCTTCATCTTTCAGCAACAAGATAATGTATTTTGTTGTTGTTGTTTGGAGAGAATACTGCCTAACCCTGAAGAAAAACTCCCCCCACTGGGTAGGCTTTATGGAAATTTTTTAAAAGAGATGGGGAAAAACAGAACCCTCAAATGGAGTTTTATTTGCTTGGGAGATGGCATTGAAGTTACCTTGTGAAAGAGTCCCTTTAAGCCTGTTAAATCTGCTTAGAGGCTCTTGGGAGAAGGAGGGAGGCTCTTAAAAATATTAATTAAAAAATAACCACAGTCATCCAACTTGGACTTTGGGGAAGAACAATCTGAAGACAGAGGCTTTTTATAAAACTAATTGTGTTGGCAGAGCAAATGCTTTCCCCTCAATGGGCTCGATTCTGCGATGCGCGTTTATGGCGAAAGAAGAAAGGACAGTGTTAGATGGCGCTGCCTCAGTCCAACTCAAGGCTGGCTGCTATGCCAGCATTTCGAAATGCATTATGCTTCTCCCAGACAAAGTGGAGCTGTGCTGAAGGCCAACTGTTGATCGTCTGTGTCAGCCACTTTGCTAATGAACTGATAATAAGATATATTCTGTTCCCTGGGACTGTTAAGTGACGGTTCTGCAGAGTGAAAGTGGGCCGAGCAAGCCCTGCTGTCCAAAAGCTTGGATGCATGGCGGGTGGGGGTGGGGGTGTGTATCACACAAAAGGGGTGGGTGGTGTATCAAGCTGCTGAGTGGATGGAGCACATCCTATGGGGTTGTGACTTGGGCCTCCCCAGGTTAGCTGAAGTCTGAGATGACAGGAAACGGCTGCTTCAATTGAGG
>LR749672.1:1692665-1768512 GCA_902729485.2 Mus minutoides | reverse complement strand
GTGAAAGTGGGCCGAGCAAGCCCTGCTGTCCAAAAGCTTGGATGCATGGCGGGTGGGGGTGGGGGTGTGTATCACACAAAAGGGGTGGGTGGTGTATCAAGCTGCTGAGTGGATGGAGCACATCCTATGGGGTTGTGACTTGGGCCTCCCCAGGTTAGCTGAAGTCTGAGATGACAGGAAACGGCTGCTTCAATTGAGGTAACAGAACTAGCTCCACTTCTGCAGCTACAGCTAGCCACAAGGGAAACAAAGGGTTTCTATGCCCGAGATCCAAATCACTTGTTAAAACACTTAACAGTCACCCCAAAGCACAAGCATTAGGTTTTGTTGTTACTATGCAGATTTTTCTCTTACCCAGAAAAGAGCTCTGTGGCCAACTATTTAGTTTATTTACAACAATAGCCATGACTTGGCTACAACAGAGATTCTATGTTAAAATTTCCTAACTATATCAAAAGCACAGACTTTAGGAGCGTGGACATGGCTGCCTGCTGCAGTCAGTGGTACTGAAACATGCCTTCCCAGTCCCCCTAAGCAGCAGGCATAGCAGAGATAGACACTGCTCAGCACTTGCTCCTACCAGTTACGCCTCAACAAAATTCTCTAAATTGAATTTCTGTAGAACTCCAGCCTCCAGTCTCGATGGAGATGGCACATGCACATGCCCTGCTTTCCAACACAGACCCAGTATCATTTTCCCTTTGATAAAAGGTACCATGATTGAACTTTTGTCGCTTTTCGCTTCAACTCACTAAAAGCTGAGTTTCTTTTTTTTTTTTCTTTTTGTCTCTTTATGTTTGCCTCTAGGGGGTTAAAAGATTAACAATTAGTGTAAGATATTTAAAACCACAAGGTTATTGCAAGGAACTGTAATTCTACAAATATACAGAAGAAGAGGGAAGTAGCGGCTATTCTTTATGTCTAGAGGCAAAAATGCCAAATGATTTTCTAAAGTGCTTGTTACTATTAATTTTTTAGCACCAGGACAACTCCCACTATTATCTAGAGGGGCCATTATTCAAGTCCTCTGCAAGAAAACCAAAGCTAATTTATTTTTAAGGTTCTTCTTTTTCAAAGTACTAGGTATGATGTTTTTTAAATTCTCTGTGATCTCATTTAAACCCCACTATTCTCCCATGTGGTTTTCTGTCTTCCGACTGTACCCCACATACCCACAAAGGAAACTAGGAAGTGATTGGACCCGATCTAGTCTGTTTAGCCCTCTATCTGCTGCCACTAAGCATCCCAGGGTATCAGGGAAGTAGCTGAAAGGACATTGCAGTTCATGATGCTAGAAGAATGGCGGGAACTAATGGAACACTCTGCAACATTTCATTTATGACTCAGGAATAAAACCAAACAACATGCCTAGCACAGACAGGAATGTGGAGTCATGCTGTCCATCCGTCGGCAATCCGGGCTCCAATATGTGATACTGATAAAACCAGCGCCACAGCCAGAGGCCACTAATCAGGTCTTTAGTATTTAAGGAGGAGACAGCCATTCTGCAGACTGATCCAGGCTCAGTGGCTCAGCCCCAGCTTCAGGCATTTACAGTTCCTGCTTCAAGGGCATTCATTAGTATTGGCAGTCTATGTGACCAAAATATCACTGTAATAGCAGTCTCTCCTCGTATCTCTTCTGTTCATTTTTTCCCCTGAAAACCTTCCAAATTTAAAGCTTAGAGAAGTCAGGACAAGCAAGTATGGCTATCGGTTGGAGCACATCAGATTTGGACTCCAAGTGGATGTCAGCTTCAAATGACATAACTCCAGACACAGAAAATGGGGAGACGAGAGGAGAGAGATGTTTCATATTCTTATTCTAGAGCATCCCAAGTGTGTGTAATGTGGTTTGCTGGAGAAACAGCTGTAAGTCCACGATAATCATCATGCAGAAGAATGCTCACCATTCAGCTTACACCTCCTACCAGGAACCCAAGCAGCTTTGGACTATTACACGAAACAACAATTTCTTAGCTGGAAAATTGGCCCTTATTGGTGAGTTATTCACTATATCATCTGCCAGTCAGCAAGTGAGTGGTGGGTGGCTTAGGATTTAAACCTCTGGGTGCTTGAGCAGCCGTTCTCAGCTAAGTCTGAAGGAAACACGCTGAACCCAGGGAGCTGTGCTCAGCCAGAGTTTGATGATAGGATCTCATAAGGAGAGAGGCAGCAGCGCAAGGAGCTTTCCTTCCAGATTCCATGCTCACGCTTGCTGATTGCCCGGTGCCAAGCCCATGTCAGGCAGAGATGCACAGTAACGATCCAAATTGGTGCCATTATACAAATAACTTGATTAGTATCATCCAAGTGTGGGCTGCTGATTAATCATCACTGAAATTAGAGATAAGTGATAAGGGCATTCATTACTCATGACTTGTTTTTCGGGAGTAAGGGGGCAGCAGAGGAGAAAGGAGAGGAGCATTAGACTTGGAAAACAGGAGTCCTTGCCATGGTTCAACGCTTCCTGGTGATGCAAATCTATAATTCTGAATTTTCTTACATATTTAAATTGGGCAAAGGGTATCTCTCTAACAGGGTTATAAGGAGACTTGAGTGAAGAAATGCCCCCCCCCTGTGTGTGTGTGCTGTAGAAAAGACAACTCCGAAAATTCTACATAGAGAATTATATTATCTTTTAAATCTCTCTACAACCACATAGTCATCACCAAGACCTCCATCTATATTACCAAGACCTTTTAACATCTTCAAAATCTGTTGGATTTTTTTAAGCTTAGAATTTTATTTGTTATTCACCTCTCTTAATTTCTTTTCCTGTTCTCATGTTAGAACACTCTGACTAGAGCAACTTAAAGGAGGGAGAGCCCACTGTGCCTCACGGTCCAAGGCACAGTCCATCACAGCAAGGAAGTCAAGGCACTGGGGCTTGAAGCAGCCCATCACGTTGTGTCTAGTCAGGAATCAGAGACAGATGAGCACATATCAGAGGCTGTGTTTTCAATTAATACAGTTCAGGATCTCCTACCCAGGAAACAGTCCTGCCTATAGTTAGCATCAATGAACATAACCAAGGAAATCCCCCATAGGTATTCCCAGAAATGCTTCTAGGTCCTGTCAACCATCACCTTATGCTATCATAAAATTAACTGAAAAGCAGAGAGAAAATGTAAACATCTTTGCTGAGAAACATTTAGGTTACACCACATACTCACAGCAGTAATATAGGAAAAATGCAAGGCACACGGCAGATGTGGGCAGAGGGCTTACACTGGAATTAGACACAATGTACAGCTTTCCAAAAGGGTTTACTCTGCGGGCTTTCTCTATCATAGTAAGTCCCGAGAGCAACGTCCACCTTCCCAGGAGAGAAAGGGTAGACGGCATCAAGCTGGCGAGGCAGTGCAGCATCTTCCTTGGCAAACTGCACAGTCAACATCTCAGAGACCTGGCAGACTAATCAGGCATGATGTACAAGCCTCAGCGCGGGCATTTTCTTTCTAAATGCCAAAACTAAGGCTAAATGGAATGAAACAAGAAAGGTCTCAACACTTGCAAACTGGCCACTCCCTTTGTCCTAGTTTTCAACACAGGAAGGGCCCATGAAATATCAACATAAGCAGGGATGGCTGATCCCTCTCTAGCTCACCTTAGCCTGTTAGGCTCCTCTACGCCCCCTCTTCTTTCTGCCCACTGTAGGCCGTCACTCCTCACACATAATTTCCCCCTTTCTTACTAAGTTCAAGAGCTTGGGATAAAGCTACCAAGCATTGAGACCTTTCTTGCTTACTAATGACTTCCTGGGTGTGCCTGCAATGTCTGAGGTCTCTAGAAACGCAGCCTTTACTGAGTGATGCTTTCCTGTAGCATGTGGGGGGTATAATCACCCCCCTCCATATGACACTGGTGGAAAGAAAAGATCACAGAGAAAATTTAATAATAATATATGATTTAGCTTGACAGTTATACCCTGACACTAATAGATATTCTTAGGTAAAAATACACTGGTCGAATGAAGTAGCAAATCAATACATAATTGATGTCTGACAATAGTTGGCGATTATTGGCATTAAATTCTCATTTTATCACTGGATCAGCCCATGCCCTCCACCACTAATCTATTCATAAAAACAGAAAAGCTGACCTGAAGGAACCCCCCACCGATCCTACAGGTTTGAGTGCAAGTACTAGCCTTTGTTTTGTATGGGTGTAAGGTTACTGTTGTAGGTGTTTGTGCAGGGAATGTTCGTGGAGTGTGCATGCCGTCTAGAGGTCAAACCTGGGTGTTATTCCTTGGGTTTTGAGACTGCCATTCACTAGTATGGAGTTCACTACGTTGGCTTGACTCCCTAGCCAGTCAGCACCAGAAAGCTGCATGTCTCAGCCTCCGTCGTGCTGGGAGTACAAAAATATTGACACCAAGAGCAGCTTTTTTGTATGGGTCCTGTGGATTGACCTGTGCTTCTTGACTTGCTGTACACACTGAGTGTGCGCATCAGTCTCGTTCTTCATCATGCACATATACTGTTCCACTTGTTTACAGGGTGCTGTCCAGAATTTGTCTTCCGAGGAGTCAATCAATCCTATCTCTGCCCTTATCAGCTTGACCTTGGGCCAGTGGCATCAGTCTCTAAGTCTCACAATTCCCGACGAGCAGACAGGACATGAAAATGCCTCCTTTACCAGGTTAAGTTGGGAATCAGTGGATATGAGCCAAATCAATGGATGGCTAGAGCAGCGAACTTAACGTGAGTTGTGCAGACCCAAAATTACTTAATGCTAATTTAATTATGTTAAGCTCTTTATTCCTGTGTATCTTCAACTATTTACCTATGTTGTTACTTTAAGTATTTTTACTGTCATCTTACTTTTCTTTGAGTCCCTAAAGCCCAGCACAGTGTCACCATGTATGGTATGTGCTCAGTGACTGGCCAATGCTGAGCGAGGTTATTGACTAAGAGTCTTAGGATTTCACATGGTCTGGACACTCTCAATTTTAGAAATTAGTCCATATAGTGTTCAAACATCTTTAGATATATTTAAGTGCCACATAGGTTTTGAATTAAAACTTTGAAAAGGGTTCCTAATTTTTGCTTTTGAAATGATTTACAGTAGAATATTCTAAAATAAAAATAAATCAAGGATGTTTATAAGGTTAGAAAGCAAGTAGGTCTTTTTGATGTATTTATTCGGCACAGCTATGCTTCAAGGAGGACAGATTGACTGAGGTTCCGTTCCGCCCCCCCACCCCAAAGTGCTAATATTTGTTTGCCCCACCCCCATACAAAAGTGTCACCATTGTGATCTGAGAGCTGCAGGCCCAGTTCGCATGAATGAAGAGGGAATGTTCGAGAAGACCCTGGCTTATTTGAAACTCTATGAAGGCTCTAGTGTTCAGAAGAGAGAGCACAGGGTATGTTTTCCATAGAGGTCATAGGCTGGTTAAGGAAGGATATCATCTGGTAGGCTAGGCAGTTGATATTTTACCTTGTAATTAATACAGAGCCAGGGAGTGATACGATCACACCTGGACTGGAAGATGTTTTATAAGGCAAGGAAGGGGGATTGCAAGAAGGCAGAGTTGTATGAGACACCGGCTATGGAAGTCTGGTAAGACCTAGGACAGGAATGAGGAACAGAAAGCAGAGATGGGCTGTGAGAAACAGGGCAGACTGACAGGTCTATAGAGGACAGGCATGAGGGCAACTCAGCAAAAGGGCTCAGTGGCCCTTTGCTTGGTTCTCATTAACCACACAGCTCAATGCCATTTACCGCCTTAAGGAAAGACCAGCAAGGAGCTAACTCCACAGTAGTCCGAGAGCTGGGTGTGGTGGCGCATCCTTCACTCCCATCACTTGGGGTCAGAGGCAGGTGGATCTCTGACTTTGTGACTAGCCTGTTCTACAAGGGAGTTCTAGGCCAGCCAGGCTACACTGATAGAAAGAAAGTCAGAAGACAAATGTCACACACTTCTCAACACTTCCAGTGATGACTCAGATGTCTTTAAATATAATACTTTTTATTGAGAATTTCATACAGGTATATACACTTGACTCTCCCTAAACCCACCCTGTCAATTTCATGTCCCCCTCTTCTTTTAAATAACCCACTAAGCCTGGTTTGTACTGCCCTTGTAGATATTCATGGATATGGGGTGAGGAGCCATGAGATTCAATTTGCTTTTTGTAGTATCCATTTATACCTAAATGCAGTGAGACAGTCCAGCTTCCTTCCCTTCTGGTGTCTTATGTCTTCGGTGTGGCCCACCAGCAGTATTAATAACGTCTCCCATGACTGTAAAACATACATACATCCAAACTCATACCAGTACTATCAGTCAGGACCTGCATTTTAACAAGAGACTAGGGACATGTGGGTTTGAGAACCTCTGGCTAGAGTGTTGTAGCTGTCACTGTCATTCCTTTCTTAAACAGATGTCACAGGCAACATGAGATCACTGGCTTAAGGCAAGGCAGATCCCAGGAGGAGGCACATAGACAACCTGTTTCAAGGACCAAATCTATCTCAGTAGGTCACTGGACAGATAGTTGGGAATCCCCACCACCAAGTAAGGTCAGTTTCCAGGAAGGGACGTGTTTAAAAGCGAAGCAGATGTATAAAAAGAGAAATTGGTATGGACCATTCACCAAGTCAGGAGGTACTGGAATCCACCATCCTTCCTCCAGCTGCACATATCCAACACTGGAAAAATGCAAACTTCCCTCGCCCAGCAACCGCCTGTGACCACAGCAAATAGATTATTGTGCACTTAGCTGCAAAAACACCCACTTCTAGTCAGCGCTGTCACACAGAGTGGGTTTGTCAGTTCACAGGCTGCAGTACCCTAGTTAAATTTTTGCTTATTTGGTTTGCCTGTCTATTCTGTGCTTGTGAGCATTAAGCCAGTGAAGACAATACCTAGTAAATCAGGAAACAAAGCGAACAGCCCCAAACAAAACCCGAAGAGGCAGCTGAGGTTTGTTACAAGTGATGAAATCCAACTCTATGATTTGGAGGGAGGACAAAAACAAAAGCGACAGTACCTATTACAGCAGGCCTTTTCACTCTACCTAGCAGATAAAATTTGCTGCAAAAATATAGGTAACAGCATAAACAGAAGTTTAAGGGAAATAATAAGAGTGTTCGGCTGGAGGCAGAAAAGAATCAAGTCTGCAGAGTGCCTGGTGAAAGAATGCTCAGGGGAAGAAAAGATAAACAATGGCTTCACTTTTTTTTTCACCATCTCTTAATGAACATCCACAGACTATCCTGGACCTCTGGCCTGCTCTCAACTGCTGGAGCAACTGCGCCTTGCATGCAGGCTAATAGCATCCTTACTGTTTCCAGAGAAAATGTCATTTCCTATGAAAGCAAAGATGTTACCCCAAGAAAGAACCACAGGTGGGGAACGTCTGTCCTGTTACTCTGAAACCTCATGTTACCCAGAACCTCCGCTCCATGTAAGTTTACTAATAATAATGCTAATAGTAATAACTGGTACGGAGGGAGCAGCACATCACCACTGCAATGTCCTAGATTCTGGCTTCCCTTCCCTTTCAAGTGGCAATTGCAATCGGCTCACATATCATTCCTCTAGCAAATCGGTTCTTATACAAGAGATTTCAGCATTTTCTTTGTAAGCCACTGGCATACCCAGATGCCTTTACTAGAGCAGGAGCAGATCTCTGAGCAGTCTTCTGCTGGGTTACCAAAGTGCAGTTTCAGAGAGAATAATGTTCCGAATTCCAGTCTCTTAAAAAAGTCGTTAGGTTTCTGGGCAGTCAGGCTCGGCGCATTTAGAGCCTGAATTACGAGCTTCACGGCAACAGTTAAACCCTCACACTTGTGCACAGCCATAATTTTTGCAGAGAAGGCACCAACAATTGGGGAAGTTTATTACAACTACTTTTCATGGATAAGATGCCAAATTCAACCCTTCCAATGTTATAAGGTAGTTTTTCTTTTTTAAAAAGTTTTTTTTTAAATAAAGAAAAAGAAAGGGAGGAAAAAAAAGAAAAAGAAAATCCCTAATGGGCTACTTGCTGTTCTGCTCACTTTTTAGATTTGTCAATTTTTTTTGAGTGACTGCCAGCACCAGGGACTCTTTGTAGCACCTTGTACTCCAGCTATAATAAAAACATGAAATGATTAAAAATACCATGAGTGTAACTGCAGAATGGACTATATATTCTGGGCCCCAAAGGAAGGCTGTTTCTTTGCAGAATCAGACAGACTCCACTTACATTATTAAATTGTAGCACTGTCCACTGTCCAGGTTGGAAGCTTCCTGGCATGTCAAAAGCACTAAATAAGTCCCAAGCATACATAGAACAAGAACATAGCCTTCAGCCTCACCACCCAGAAGAGTACAGACAAGAGTTGGCAGGCACATTATTTTGTTACATTTTCCTTAAATAATGGATCCATCCATCCATCCATCCATATACAGAGAATGCATACATGTGTAGATGTGGGCGTGTGTGCAGGCATGCTATAGCATGCAAGCAATAGTCAGATGATATCTAGTGGGAATCTGTCTTCCCCACCCACCATGGAGGTCCTGTGGATTGAACACAGATCACTAGATATGGCAGCAAACATCTCTGCCTGCTGAACCATCATTCTTTTCCAGAAATCAATGTATTTAATTTTATGACATTGTTTACATGTCAAAAATGTTTGCTTTCATCACTAGTTTCTCCATTCCTTTTAGGATTCCTTGTGAATACAAATGCTTGAGGAATGAGGGGCTTGTCCACAGAATAGATTACTGGCATTAATGGTGGAATAAAGTACAGAAATAACAAAGCATCAATTGCATGCTACCTTTTTGAAGCCTACCTCTGTGCCAGGAACCGACTGACTGTATACCTGAACTTGTGTTTGTCTCAGGGGTTACCTCATAATTGTCTTCTGGGTCTCAGCCCAGTAAAAGGGTTGAAATGCAAGAGAAAAGAGTTTCCAAGTGAGGGGGATGCCAACTGATGAGGGGACTATGTTCTTAGAGCAAACAAACTTCCCCCAAACCTTCACAATTCTGTAGAGCATGGTCAAGCCAATTTTATGGATGAGAAGACTAAGGCTGGAAGGAGGACCTACCACTCACTGGCTGTAAAGCTGAGCATCTTTGGTCCCTGTGCCATGACCATCACCATTTCGTACTTCTCCTGCAGCCAAGTCTTGTCCTTTTCATCTGAATGCCCTATCCTGTCCTCCTGACTTTATCTGGATGTTAAGCCATGTCCCTCCTTTCCCTATTGCCTAGTACTAGTCCCGTATCAGCTCAGATTTATGATCTGCCAGTGCCGTTGTGATGAGATGCCATTCCTGTCTTTCTATGACTCCGATATTGATAGATAAAATTCGGTGGTGATGCATTGCCTGCCCTTTCAAAGGTTACTGCCAGCAGATGCTGAGAATCAATACGGTTCTTATCTGTCACAAACCACAAGAAAAGCATGGTAAACAAGGCTCAATGAGAGGCCGTGAGCAGGTCAGACAGAACTCCACGGTGCTTGGTGGTACTTGCTCTGCTTCCTGACCTACTCCAGAACCCAGGCTTGCCAGACTCTCAGTGGTCTCAGCTTGAGGTCATATGATATAGAGATGCTGAGAAGGAGGCCTGGGGAGCAACATTACTTCTGGTGACCCTTGTTGAGGACACTGGGAGGTAATGTCATGTGGCTAAAGCTCTATCTGTATTATCTATTTTCTCAGGATCAAGCTCATATTTGAGTTTTTTGGAGGCAAGCATCAAAACCAATCTAAGAAGAACAGGTGACTTCATTTATACTGTTCATTTATTTCAGCCAGATTTCAATTAGGAAGAGTCCTAATTTGGGGAGTGTGATGGTTTGTGTATGCCTGGTCCAGGGAATGGCATGATTAGAAGGTGTGGCTGATACACTGAGTTATTATTGTTTTTAAAAGACCATGCAAGACAACTTTTTTATTTTCTTTCAAGAAAACAGAACACATTAGGATTGAAGGTTAGGAGCACACCTTGCTATGGCTGAATACAGCCTACGGGAAGTGAAAGGGAGGGGTGTCTGCAAAGAGTACAGAATCATGTCCCTCAAGACCAGCTCTAGAACTCCTGTGCGTGGCAACTCCCTCTCGCCATCCTGACCCCAGGTCTCTCCACCTATTTTATCCTGGGTCTAGTCTTGTGCCAGGCTCCAGTGTCTGACTTTTTCCACAGCATCTCTCCTCTGGTGACCATCTCCATCCTTTTGCTTTGTGCCATGTTCTGACCTCTTTGTCCCTGTCTCAGGTTAACCTCCAGAGTTCCATGTACATCCAAAATGTGTGGCAGGCAGAGCCTGGAATTGTCTGGTCACTGACCAGACTGTCACTGACTTGTCTCTTAAATGCTTGGTATCAGGTGGTCCCCATGTGCCTGATGGCCTAGGCCAGCTCAAACATTCAGAATCATTACGCATGCAGTCGCTCACATTATATCAGATGGTTACATGAGAACAGAAAACACAGTTTTTGTATTTACCAATTTGAAATCAATTTCAAGCAAAGGATTACCAGGTATTTTTAATGAAACTCTCAGTACCTTTGAGAACCCTGTACTTCCTTACTACATAAGTCAAGTACTTTGCAATGTGTGCAACTTGCAAGCAAGGAGAGAGGAATCATTTGGCGGGCTAAATGCCTTGCCATGAAGTTACATCTCTCAGGGATACCATGCTTTAGCCTGGTGGAAGACCATCAAAGATATATTTAGAAATGTACCAAGAAATAGCACGCAAAATCAGTTAGTCTGGAAATATCATCCATGACACAAGGTGACTGAAGCTAGAATTTCAGAGCTCTAGAAGGATTCTTGTTTTAATTACAGTATTAGCCATCGTGCAACCCATATATTAGAAATTCTCTACCACTGCTTTTAAGGACACCTTTCAGCCAAGCTGGTGATGAAGATGTTTAGTGCAGCTACTCAGAAGGGTGAGGCAGGCGAATGCTAAGTTCCAGGCTTGCATGGGCCACACATACAGATGCTTCAAGGCCAACTTTGCAAGACCCTGTCTGAAAAGACAAAGGGTTTTAGGCGGTCTAGCAATGTTGTTCAGTGGCAGGGGTCTCGCCTAGCATGCATGTGGTTCCATGTTCAGTTTCAGGGTTCATGGTGGCACATACCTGACATTTTAGTACTCAGAAGGCCGAGGCAGGAAGGTCTCAAGTTTAAGGTCTGCTAATGAGACCCTATCTCAAAAATAAACAAATATATCTCATAACACTTCTGCTCATGTAATTAGTTCAGTGGAGTCTTGTTTTCACATACAGCTGTGTATTTGTATACATATGTGGCTCATAGTCTTAATGCCTATGTTATCATATTGACATTTCTGAAACCATTTTATCATTTTTTGACATGTTTAGATAATTGCTAAGTTTCCCCCCTCAAACTGCTGGCGTGGAAGGCTTCTTTTTATTTTTTGTTTTGTTTTTGTTTGTTTGAGACAGTTTTTCTTTATAGCCTTGGCTGGTCTAGAACTCTCTTTGTAGACTAGGCTGGCCTTGAACTCACAGAGTCCTGTTTCTGCCTCCCAAGTACTGGGACTGAAGGCATGAGCCACCAATGGTTGACTATGAAAAGACTTTTTATGTAAATATTTGTATTGGTTTCTGCTATAGAATTAGCATCAAATTTTCATGTACTCTAACAAGAATAATTTACATTTGGTAGTCAACTTCTTTTAAAAACTAGTTGTTATCGACATTAAGACGTTGCTGTTGCCATACAAAATTCTAAATAACCATGATTCTAATCCCAAATGATTCTTCTGGAAAACAAAACAAAACAAAACAACAATAACAACAACAAAATAATACCCCTAATACTGCAGCAGCTTCAGGACCTGAAGTACACAGGAAGTATTTCAATAGTATTCTTAAAGTATTTGGAAGTTACTAGAGTGAAATGAACTTGAGAATATAAGTAATGCATATATAGCATTCTCACAGACAACACTTACCACCTGAAACGAGGGAGCGAACAATGGGCTAGCTCACACCACAGAGGCAGATCGCTGCAGCGCCACCTGGTCTTTAACCAACCAGGTGAACCTGTCCCCTGGGTGCCTCCGGAAGCACTCCTTGTCACACCCCATTTCAGCACGTGGAGAAGCCTAAGCCACTCAGCTGTGGCATCAATAAAGCACACAGGGACCAGATGTCTCTCCAAACCAGGCACCGTGGAGCACGCTGCAGAGGAAGGCCACGTGCTGGTTCTCTTGGCCACTGTGCTATGGAGGCCGGTGGTGTCTCACAGAACTACTTCAATAAATGAACGAATGAATGAACCCACCAATAAGGGAGTGAGTGGAAGGATCGGACCCACTTTCCACTCTCCTCTACCTAAGCTATTTTATGCCTTTGACGGGTCATTCTTTTCAGTTTATTTTTAAGATTTTGAGATGTGGATGTGAAAACTTGAAAGCAGCAGTTCTCTACCCCACCCCCAACCCCACCGCAATGCTGACATTATTTACTTACAGAACAAACGAAGCCCTGAATGCAGGGTCCGCCACTGCATGACCTTGACAGTCTGATGAGTCTGGACTGGGACAACCACCATGAGCTTGGGTTTGTTTTGTGTTCTTTCCTGCTTAGATTGGGATTACAGATTTAGCGGGAGAGGAGTGAAGAGGTACTGGGTCACGTAACAGCCTGTGGGATACTAACATCTTCTTATTGGTGATATTAACCTGAATCTCCTGGCTAGGATGGTACACACCCCGGGAAAGAAATTAAGCTGCATCTCCCAGAGGGAGGAGCATCAAAGAGTGTGGTTATATGCACACCTTAGAACCTCTGGGTAATTAATTAACATATATTTAGGGGGAGATACTTGGGCAGTGTACCTATCATGTATCTCCTTAAACTTGCACTCACAGATATAGCACTCACTGATGGATCTTGCAGATAGCAATTATTACAATGGAATCTAAGTTGTATTCTTTAAAAAAAAATCCTTTTACATCTTTAATTGAAATTCTTCTGAAGATGAGGCTTTTTCTCCTGTTTATTTATTTATTCAATAATTTATTTATACTAATGTAGACTCCTGGATGTTTATTTTATTCTTGCACTTATAGTTCACTATTGATGTTATTATTCAGACTGGCCTACCCTTGGCTCCTAGGAGCTCGCTCTGTTCCATCTAGCCAAACAGATGTAAGGGAAACTCAAAACCAAATTTATAGGGACAGCTATAAATAGACGAACGGTGTGAAGGGAACCAGACGATGAGGCAGTTGAATACCTCAGGAAAAGACAGAGGAGCAGAATAGCACATTTTTAGACATAAGAACAAGAGCTGTCAAGCTGGCCATTTGTGATAGTGTATACACACACACACACACACACACACACACACACACACACACACACACACAAGCACGCACACATGCACACACTTTCCGGTTTCACTGTGACAGTTTACAGTCTCACAAGGTATCTGCACTGTGAGCGCAGTGTAGGAAGAGGAGGAAGACGAGACAGTCCAACTCTAACAGGCTCAGATGCTCCCCACAGACCCCGACTTCCATCCGTATGTTTAAATACTCCTCAATTAGGATCAACACTCATTTTTTATTAATGCTCTTCTGAGACAATGGCTCTTTTATCTGCGTTTTATCTTGCAGCTACATTAAGACCAAGGACACTCTCGCAGAAGATCTGAAGGAGGGGACCCTGATGAATTGGGAGTTGAAAATACAAATGGAACTTCCTTTGTCAGCCCTGACTTGTTTTATTAACATCTGAAGGTTGATTTATGACAGATCACCAGGCAGGAGGAGAGGGCTGTTTGTCCAATCACTTTACTTAACACACACAATTAGGAAAAACAAACATTCAAAAAAATGTTTCCTTTCTATGGCAAAGGGATAACACATTCAAGTCTAAAACAGTCACTTTCATCTCTGTCTTTCATTGTAGTGACCAAGGACAGGTGTACCCTATCTTGAGACATCAGACAAACAGGCTTTGTAAAACCAAGGCTTTCAGCCCCTCAGTTTTATCTAGAGGTACTGAGGGCTCCTAGGCAAGGCTATTCCCAGTAACAATGGAACGCTTATGGGGTGTTGAAGGAGGTAAGCTTTAACCCTGGTTCGACTTGCGTGGCTCTATGACCTTGAGTCAATTCTCTAACTTCACCCCCATCTTGTCATCTATGAGAATTTAAGAATGGCTCCAGATGGCTGATTTGGGGGTTAAAAGAGACAATGACAGTACTGAGCTTCTGAAGGTTCCAGAAATGTTATGCTAATGATTGCCTTTCTTACCCAGTTTCCACATCTAAAAAACGAGGTAGCCTGACTAGGTGGGAATATGGCTGAAAGTCTACTGCTGGCCAGGAAAGGAATTCCATAGAGGTGAGTAGTGATTTCTCCATCTCTTTGGGAGGACAGTACACATGGAAAACATATGAGAGTATGGAAAAGTCAGTCAGCTTTCAGAAAAATTAAGAACATTCATTAGCTGACACTTGCTTTTGAAACGGAGGAGACTAGATGGCCTGCCACCTTCCACACCCTGTCCTTCCCGATCACACCTCAGAGAGCTGCTCTGCCTATTTGCTAAACCACAGAAGTCTACCACTCTATTTTTAGGAATTCAATATGGTTTCTGAAAAATCTGCATTTCTTAGGAGTTGGGGGAGGGGACCCTCGACCTAAACCTCAGAAAGGGAAGTAATCTAGGTGTTCAACTTGGGCCTTCCTCCTGTCTTCCGGGGCAGCAAAGGGTGTAGGAGAAAGGTTCCTATCTGTATGCTGAGGGCTGGGTCAACCCCAGGGCCACAGCCAGTGAATGCTCCCTCCCTCTCTGTCTCTCTCTGTGTCTCTCTCTGTCTGTCTCTCTCAATTTTCACCACTTGGCCTTTCAGTTCTGTTTCTACCCTCGAGAAGAGTACTTCCAGTGCCAGTGTCTAATATTCTTACCTGCTCCTGGGTTCACCCGCCTTCCTGTCCCTCTCTGTGTCCCAAGTGCTGCATGCACAGGCTGTCTACAGTGATGTGTTTGTAGCTGGAAGATCACAGGTTTCTTCGAAAAGATGATGGAAGGGAAGAATCAGGAGGAGAAAAAAAATCCCTTATCTTTTGATGTAAAGTCCAAATCTTTTCTTCGAATAGTTTGTGCACCAATAAAACTAACTCGGTATGCTTGTCACTCTACTAAGTCCCCAAATGATCACCCCTGGCTCACACCACAAAGAAACATATCAAACACAAATGCACAGGCTCCCTTCCAGCGCTGCTGATATGGTTACCATAGAAGTGGAGACTGCAATCTGTTTGAGTACACCTTCCAGATGATTCTGAGGCCTCCTGGAGTCTGGGAGCTGGAGGTGTGGAAAAGGGTGGGCTTACCCACCTCCATCCAGTATGCAGTAGGTATCAACAGCAAGATCTGTCAAATGGCTACCCTCTACCCATTGTTCTGGGGAGAGTTACTGTGCTTAAAATAAAGGTGACATTAGCCAGCTCTGTCTTCCTATTTGGTCACTGTTCTTCAGAGAGGTTTTGACAGGCTCTGCTCAGAGCGGCAAAATTTAACATTTCCAAACCCTAAGCTAACATTTACATCCCCTCATTTTTCAAGGAAGTATGACTTTCTCAGCTGGACTTTCTGCAGGATCCACTGTGCAGCTGCTGTGCCTGTGTTCTCCTTTAGGGCTCTGGCTCTGCATTATGTTGGGTGGTGAGGATCCTGCAGAGTGGTGGGCTCTCACGCCAGCCACCATTCAGGACCGGGCTACCGAGTGGCTAGATACTTTGGCAAGAAGCTACAGGGATGCTCACTAGACATTCCCTCCTACGCACAGCAACTTAATGCTTGCTCTGTGCCCACCAACCAACAACACTCTTTCTTCTGCTGGTTAATTTATAGCCACTCGGGGATACGCATTTGCTGGGCTCTTTTATCATCCGTAACTTTGTTCTGTCAGTAATATCTGTCATTCTTCGCAGCTCAGTAAGCTCTTTCAAAACCAAGATATCTCTATTTCTAAATGGAATCTGAGATGAATTTTGATAAACATGCATCCTGTATCTTAATAAAAAAGGGATTTCCGCCCCCCTAACTACCTGCATATATAAATGCTCAAAAAGTTGCTGAAACCTTCCTTTGCATTAGGTGAAAATTCAATGTCAAAATAATATTAAAAATACACAAAACCGTAGGAAATTGTTTTAACCGTGATGTGATAAATAATAAATCAGAATAAATCAGAGATACAAGTTAGTCTGCGATTATGGGTTTTCTCTACTCTTTACGTTCCTCGCCTGTTCCACATCAGTGGGTCGACAGCTCTTTAGTTTAACAATTATGCACGGAGGCAATCTTGTTAGGACTTGATAAAACACCGTCACTGCCGTTCTCACTGCCATGCAGAGATGCCACAGTAAAAGCTATGACATACCAAGCTGCCGTGCAACCAGGCAATGTCCCCAAACATGAAGTTCAAAGCCAACTAATGGCTCCAATGTATTTCTGAGTGCTTGAGGGCAAATCTGGAAGCTACAACCCCAAACTACTCTGTTTGTAGGCGGACGTCTATAATTATGGCTCAGGCCAACTTTGAGCTTGCTTGGCTGGCACGGCAATTGCCCTGACCCCCTCTAGATCCTAATGTACTTCCAATGCTGAAGCTTTCCTCAAAACCAAATGCTTCATTTTTATACCATCTTCTCTGCCGAGGACAGCCAGCACACCATCTCCTTAAGGAGTATTTACTTACATATTCAGTTCAAATTTACAGTGCCTGGCTTGCAAATGAAATGCCTCTTAGAAGAATACCATACCATGGTGGGAGATAAATCAAACAAGCACTTCTTATTTTAACACACACTGGAAATCACACATTTCTGCAGCGTTATGTAGGTTCTGTGAACAACAGACATGTTCTACCCTGCTCGATACATTTCCTTGGCTACCATACAAACTAACCCAGAATTGCTTTCTTGCAAAGGCTCCTTCCTGAGGCATCCAATTCTTCCCTTTGTTTCTATAAAAGAATGTGATGTTTAGGAGACGGTGAGGCTGGGTGGCGAGCCTAATGTCAGAGAGGGATACTTTCCAAAAGGAGCTTTAGGAACGGCTTCGTTGATGTCACCATCTCATTATGACAGGGTCACTGGGCTGAGCTGAAACCTCAAGGGAAGATGGCTGTTAGCAACATGAGTCCCTTCTGGAGACCACGCTGCTCCCTTCTGCCACCACCAATGACGTCTACTGATCCCTGCTAAGTCAAGGAAAGAAGGGATTTTTGAGTGGCCTTGGAAGGTTTTCACAGTATGGGATCTCACAGACCACCGGCCTCACTTGCTGTTTTCTTGTCTTGGGGGCAAGAAAGAGACTGGGGACTAAGTCGGTAGTTATAAGTGACTGGTAACAATTCTGAGATGTTCTTTGTCTATAAATTCAGGCTTGATTTCTATACTTGAGCTCCTCTGGTCTGACCACTCTGCTAAGATATTTGCAGTTTGAGATGGATTTCAGCTGGAGAGGAGAACGAGAGGCTGAGCAAAGCTGGCAGTCTGTTCGTGCATGGCAAGGCCAGCCATGCCCCCCCCAGCCCCCACACCTGGTAGCTACCAGCACCACCCAGTAGGTCTGTCCATAAACTCTCTTGAGCTTTTCACTCACTATGTCTTCAAGTTACCCTTGTGGTTCATAAAGGGCAGCAAAAGAAAGGCCCAAGTGCAGGAGTCCTGAGGAAGAGCTCACCAGCTCCCTGCTCGCTGTCCAGGAGGCACCATGGAGGGTAAACAGAGCAGGGCCAACCACAGCCCCCACTTATTGTCTGCAGATTTTCTTCCTTGCTTTCTTGATGAAACTGTCAGTCTTCATCTTGGTGCTAGCCATCACACGCATGCGGAGCGGCTTGAAAGGCATCTGATAAAGAGAAAGCCTGCGCTCTCCCATTCCTGAGCCCCTCTTTCGAGTCAGTTACCAGTGATAAGGTTGTGCATTCTGACTTGTACCAAGTACAAGAAATCTGACTTGGCAAGTCAAACTGCCACCACCTCAACAGGACAAGTGGGGTTCAGGCCAAGCAGAGCTCCAGGGCCGCAGTCTTTGAAGCCACATGCAGGTAGAATTAGAGACCACTACACAGCTTGTTCCGGCTAGCTGCGCTGACCAACCAGAGGTGAAAAATGCCCGGGCATGAGTTTCCTTGAGCTATCTGGTTCAAGGCTGTTCACTACCTTACCAGGCCCCTGAGACTGGACTCCCAAGGATCATTTCTCGGCCTGAACACAAACAGTGCATTCTGGCCACATAATGGCATTCAGGCCAATTCTAAAGAGAATCAACCAGGGGGTTGAGTCTTATTCCTGTATAACTTGACATGGCAAGATACAGGCCTCAAGTGGTAATGACTCACAGGACACTCCCAAGTCACTAGTACGCAAGCTCCTAAGAGCTGCCATTTCTTTCCAGGGTAGTGATCTACCGTCAGGGTAGTGATCAGCTCTCCCTGACCAACTGGACAAACACTCAAGCTGCGGCAGGGCCTGTTGGCTGCTTTCGTAGGTCCTCCGTTTTCATTATTCAGGTCTCCTAAATTGCAAACCATTCAAGGGCAAAGTGAGGTTTATGCTCCCAATTAGTTAGTCTGGAAAAGTAGGAGCTGCACCACACATTAGAAAGAAAAAACTGCTTAGTACATCCTCTGTGGGGGCCTCCTAACAGCAGGTGATTCCACACACCATATGCCATTCAACAGCTAAAGGCACCAAGGGGAGCACAGGGGAGCACTGGAGCTTCAACTCTGACTCCAGACCACAGAAGCCAGGAACTTCAGCTGCAGAACTGCAAAGTTGAGTGAGATTTGAGATGCTCGGAGACCTACAGAGCCACGTGACCTGCAGCATCTGTCACAAGCCTTAGCTCAAATGGCCCCATGCAGAGCTGTGGCTGGGCCCACTCACACTGGTGACTGAGGAGAAAAGCAGAGGTCCCTCTGAACCCAGATGGGACCTGTAAGGAACAAAGCCGCCACTCCAATGTCTTAGAAAGTCGGCTGCAGTAAAACAGGTCATTTGTCAAGCAGTTATTTACTGTCTTTTTCCTGCTGGAAATTATGCCTTCTGCTAGGGAAGTTCAGGCGACCAAACGGATCTGTAGAAAAGTGTACAGTCGTCAATTCCCACTATTTCCTTCTCTTCAAATTCATCCCAAAAGGGACATGCATTTAAGTAGCACAGCAGGCCAGTATGACCAAAATGACAGCGCTCTTTCCAATTTATACTTCTAAAAGAGAATGCGCAGACACACAATAACAAAAGCCTTTAGACTAGATTTCATATCAGACAATTTGATGAATAGTAGCCTAAAGGGCAACATATTTATAAGTTTTAAGTCTCTCCTGCAACACAAACTGTCCTGATTTATCCCTATGATAAAGGCAGTTCTGAGAGCTACTTTACGGTATTTATTATTTTACAGAGGGGCGAAAAATGTTGATTCAGCCCTCAATCTGCCACTGCCAGAGTTATAAATGCTGGTGAGAGACCAATGCTGATGTCTATAAATATTAATCTCTTTGGTGTAAGTTCTCAACGCCCCTCCTCACGTCTTCCAGAACACATCCCACACCCTACATACACACTCTTCCTGAAGTCTATAGGACTTGCTTTTTTTTTGGTTAAAATCTTAAAAGGAATGGAGAAACTGCCTCTTTCTTATTACAGAGCAGGTAGCTGGCAGCCCAGTGAAGTTCAAGTCAGGGCTTACTAAAAAAGGAAACTGCCAGATGACACCTCTTCAGCCAGTTGATCAGGAACTCTTACCTGTCTCTATGTTCTACTAACTCTCAACTTTACAATCCCCACTTCAAAGTTATACATACACATACATACACATACATACACATACATACACATATATATTTATACATACACATACATACACATATATATTTATTTACTGTGGTGCTGGGGGTTGAATCCAGGGCTTCACAATGTTCATTACATGTGCTGTACCACTGAGTGACATCCTTGGTCTTAAATAAAAAAATTTGGTATGGGCTATGCTCTAAAAGTATTAAGCTCATTATTTAAATTATCGTTTTACCTTGGATTTTTGAGGTCAAGACAGCATTGTACTTTCTCTAAAATCCAGCTCATTCCATTTATGGCAGTTCATAAATCATTTTGGGGGTGGGAGGGGACACCTCGAGTCACTGCTTACCTCAGCTAACTGTGAGCCACTGGGAGTTTATTCATTAGCAGGAAGGAAAAACATCTGAGCGCAACCACCAGATTGTGTTTGTCTACAGTGTCAAAGTGAACTACTCATTAGCATTGGTGAGAAACATTCTACTCACCAAAGGGTATTCAGTCAACCCGGGGAAGGGATGGAGGCCTAGGAGCCAATGTGCTAATTCGCTCTCCTGAGTGAAACTCCAGTGACAGGCCCTTCCATCTCACCTCATTGGGTGAGAGATGGATGCCCTCCTAGGAAGGAAAGGTCCTGGATACATTATTACAAGTCAATGCTAAGATGCTAAACTGAGTTCTGCATATAAGATCTGGATACAGTCAGCCATTGTTCTGTACTGCCATGTAGTATTTTAAAGGCTGCTGCATATCACTGTATTATCAGAGGTGAGCAGACTTTATAACCTTTTCTAGTCCGAGAAGTACTGTTCAGAGGCAGAAACTCTTAGGGGATTCTCTATAACACGAAGAAACTAAGAATTCTTTTAGGGCAGTTTTGAGGAGTTTCACTGCTACCATTCTTGGCTAATTTTGAAAAATGCTTGGTATAAACATTCCATGTGCTGGTTAGACTGGCTGCCAAAGAACCACTGAGATGTGGTATTCCATGTGGATATGCATCTTTAATTAGTCTCAATAGATTCTGTATGTATTCAACATTAATCTATACCACCTGTCGCAGCCTAAAAGCATGCAACTGCTTCTTCCTAGCCACTCTTCCACAGAAAGTGACTCTGTGCCTTCCTCCAATAAATTCTGAAGGCCTTCTGAAAGGTCTGAAATGTTAGTTTAACACCCCCCCCCACACACACACACACTGGTTCGTTATAGATTTTTAAAAAGAAACTTGCACTGACTATGGCTGCATGATTTTGTTAAAGGCGATAGAAAGCAGTTCACAGATGCATTATTAAAACCCCGACCTGAGATAAAAGCTGGAGGCTCCCCATTCCCCTAGCATTTTAATTATTAGTCTGTGCACTCCTCCCATCTCTCAGTCCTCAAACCCCACGGATTAGATTTGGCTGCAGCATTTCTCCAAATTTTGAAGCCCAGCTCAGGTGTCAGATAACTACCTACTCCTGTTTGTGTGCTTACTATGACAGATTCCCTGCTCCCCATCCCTATTCTTCTCTTCTTTACCAATAGTTTCCTTGGCTTTTAGATTTGGTCCGGTGTCCACAATTCGGTCATATTTTTAAAAAATTGACTTAGAAGTAAGAGGCAGAGGTAGCAGAGTCGTCGAGAATTTATCTGTCAAGTCTGGGACCCTTAGTTTGATCACTAGCAATGCCCAAACACCCCTCAACGCCAGATGAACGAAAGCTGTGGCTAGCAGTGGGGGGCCAAGGGCAGAAGGATCAAGGCTTGGAGGCTAGCGTGAACTACACAGTGAGACAGTCTCTCAAAAAAAGCCACTTAATAGTTCTTGTGTGAACTTATAATGCCATAGTTTAGCCTAAAAAATAAACCCCCAAACCAAACCAAACCAAACCAAACTATTAACTCCAAAAAATTCAGCAAATGCTGCTTCCTAGTATCAATGTGAGAAGGAGAGACCCCATGATGCTGACAAGTGTTCAATAAGAGTTTGTGAGAAATATTGAGGCAGAAAAGAAGAGCATTCCTTTAAGTCCCATAGAAGAGACTAATTAGATTTAGTTCTCCCTCCTTTCTTTCTTAAGAAATTTGTTCATTCTTTCATTTATGGGCATTTTGTGTACCTGTGTGTTCATGCACCATGTGTTTACAGTGACCTTGGAGGCCGGAAAAGTATGTAGGGTCTCCTGGGACTGGAGTTACAGGCAGTTCTGAACTGCTCTGTGGGTACTGGGACTGGAACCCAGGTCCTCTGCAAGAGCAGCCAGTGCTCTTACAGGTGGACCTGTCTCTCCAACTGCCTAGTCTTATTTCTTGAATAAAGAAACACCACCAGGACCCTTTCCTGTGGAAAGAGAGAACTTGAACTTCTTACTGATGGTACTAGCCAGTAGTAGACCTGGAGCCACAGCAGGCTTCTGTCTGGAAAGTCCCCCAGCTGTCTGTCTATCTGTCTGAGCATGTGTTGGCCTTACCAGTCTACAAGGCTCTATCTCCCACAAGAAGGATGGCTAAAGAACAGAACTGTTTTTCTCTAGGAAGCCATCTACTTTATGACAATAAACACCTCAAAATATATAAAGGACCATTTCTACACCACATACTAGAATAGCCAGAATATAAAACCAAAAAAGAAAATGAAAAAAAAAAAAAGGAAAATAAAGCTAAGCTAAGCTTGCCCACAGTCAATGGACTGAAATGTCGTTGCTGCTTAGACAGTCTGCCTACACTATGGTGGTAGTTTATCATCTGGCTATCACACTGAATTCAGAAACATCTCTTAAATGTTCCTCATTAACTGAACACATTATTCAATTCTCTGCTAAATTTCAAAAAAGCTCTTTTAACTAGAAATGAGAAACAAGAAGCCATCCTGGATATCAGTTTGATAATTAAATGGGTTCATCAGTGTTTCAAAGACAGAGGGAAAATGAAACTCACTGATCTTTGCTACTGAAAGCATTGTGATTTTTATCACAGATTTAACCAAAGAACTAGGTACCTTAAATGCTGGTTACAAAAATAAATTGTGTTTGGTTTTTAATTAAGTCTTTATCTTTGTGTAAAAAAAAAAAAAATTTAAAAACTCAGGCCTGGGGGTTTAGATTGTCATTTTACACAAAAGTAAATGGTAAATGCCTTTCTACACGCAAAGCCATTAGATATAATTATGCAAGAAGTAAATCGTGTATCACACTAGAAATGTCATTTGGTTTTACAGTTATAAACTCATCAACATTTATCAAGAAACATCGCCTGGAGAAAGAATGAGATGGCTGTGACTTGTGACAAATTCAATACCATCTTTGAAATGAATGAAAAGGAACGTCGCCATAAACCCACTGGCGTGGTAAAAGGGGTGGTCTGGGGTCTCATCCCCACGTGGTAGAAGGCATCCTCTATTCTAGAAAAGGACCATTCTACAGAACATTTTGGTGGGGCTTCAAGGCCTATTTTCTTGCCCATACCTCCAACCCCATGCTTTTAAACAGCAACATAAGGTGTGCATAATTCCAGCCACCCTTGCAGAGCGAGCGAGGACTGTGTGAATTCATCTAGATGAGCTTTAGGGTTGGGTTTCAATTGCTTATTCAGCCACAGCCTTGGTGCTTCTTGGTAATCTCTTAATGGAGTTCTGTTCAAATGGAAACCCAGGGACTATTCCTGCCAGGCTCCCGTTAGACCACGGGGGTTTGTTTCGTGTTTCTTGCTCTGAGTCACAGAACAGCGCAGGTGCTTCAGCACGAGCACGGGGCTCTGCCAGCACACTGTGTTAACAGCTCTCCTCTCTGAGTGCCGTTTCACTACCCACATCAATCTGGTAGTTATCACCCAGGGAGACTTGTCCCTTGAAAAACAAAATGGCTGGGCTTAAAACGTCTCCGGCTTCCCTCGTCCCCATTTCTACCTCACACAACTTGTTAATACAAAATTTTGACAATGGTCCAGGGCAATAACGCCATTGGCAATGTGTCTGTCGTTGGAGTCTCCCCTGTCCTTTGTAGCACCTAAAAATTGAAAGAGTTAAAGACAAAAGCAGCACCCAGAAAATCTGGAAGCATAGCAACCATCTCCTGAAGGGGCTGTGGAGGGCCGAGTCACCAGAGCCAGTTTCATTTTGTGCAACCCCCAAGTTAGCAGTAACCTCACTATACCTTTTCCTGGATGCCTGAGGCATCTATAAACACTAGCACTAGGTGGGGACGCTGCCCAGGGAAGCACAGAAATGGTGCTTATCTCCGGATCTGACCTGATTCCACTACAAATAGCCCTCTTCCTTGGTTTCAGTCTTGACTGTCCCTTGAATTCCAGCTCCTCTCTAAAACCCTTTCCCAGAAATTTAACTCAGGACCCTCTGTCCCCATTAACCTTTCCAGCTGAATTAAGTTTCCCCTTCTTCTAAGGTTACATTTCAACCATTATAAATGGTTGTCTGCCATTTTCTTAACCAGCTCAAAAGAGAACAACAAAGCAAACAGGGAGGGAAACCCGGTTGGTCAGTCCCCCCAGTCACTTCCATGTGGCATCACTGCCCAGAACCAACAGCACTTGTGGCACCATGCTGTGCCTTCAGTTCCCTGCCAGCTAGAGTACTCTCATCTCCATGTGCATTGCAAACAGCCCCTCACACACTTCTGGCTTACCTCTTGCTGCCTGCCCAATTCCAACTTATTTTCCAGATCCTAGCTTAGCTACTGTTTTCTGAGCGGGTCTTACCTGACTCCACACTCTCCAGAGAGTCCCAGACACAGCAAGCTTCTTCCCATCAGAGGACAGATACGCTTTAGGATGTGACCATAGGAAACACTGCCTCAGTATGTTCTATGTATGGCGTAAAGAGAAAACTCACTGTCAAGTAAATGGGTACTGCATATAAGACTGAAGATAAAAGGCGTATACAGCTCTTTGATAACAAAGGGCGATATGAATTCAACACATATGATTTTCTCTTTGATCCCACCCTTGTATTTGCATGTAACTTGTTTGAGGACATGGGAAGTGCAGTTGAATGTAGGGTGTTCTGCAGGGAGGAGGGAGTGGGTATACATTCACTTAAAGGTTTGTTTTAACTATTCCAAGAGGACGCAGTGAGACTTAATAGGGAGACAAATCAGAATGCATTAGAGGATAATCACACACTTGCTACTTAAGGGTCCGCATTACTTGTTTTCACTAACAGAGATCTATTTTTTCTTTAAATTCAAGCTGATCCCATTAGCAGCAATTTCCAATTGAACAGTCTCTTCAAATCGCCACAGAGCATCCAGAAAACAGCAGAGTAGAGTCTGGCCCACGAGCAGTTAGTGGCAGTCTAGTTATCACCCTTACTTGTGTTTAATTTCAAGCTTGCCAAGTCATAGCTTGGGAAGGAGGGAGAGAAAAAGGAAGGTTATTTAAACTTGATGTGTCTTATTATTACCCATCATTAAAAAAATGAAGCTGTTTTACCATTTCAGAGGAGGTGGGCAGTGAATATTTAATGCCCAGGCTAGCTTTCTCGAGTTCTTTACAAAATGACTACTTTAAATGACTATGATTTATATTTGTTACCTACACTCTGGCATTTAATTTCCACTGGCAAGGCATTTGTGTTTGTGCTTAAAAGTGACTCAGTAGCATCTATGAACCGAAGAAACTGCTTCAAACAATAGGCACCAGCAGGATCAGGAGGCGAAGAAGCCACACATGTGGGCACTTGTTACGGAGACAGCATATGGGAGCTGGAGAAGGAGGAGCTGGGGCTTTACCACTCCCAAACCCCTCGGTAGAATACATGAGACCAGGAAGACAGAGCCAAGTCAACAGACACAGCTAAGAAGAGACAGAGGGGAAAATAGACACAAGAATATGTGCATATCTGCTCACAATGACACAGGAAATGTATAGAAAGTTGCACACACCTGTCGTGATAGGGGAGGTATCAACGTCTAGAGGGCAAGAACTGCCTTTTCCATTTAAGGGTGTTTATTATTTTTTTTCCATGTGTAGAAACCAACACACAGTACTTCTGTGATCAAGAGCATTTCTTTGACAATTAGTTGCTGATCAGAATGTGCCCAAACAGTCTGTGGGTATTAATGACCTGTTTCTAGCTATTTCTACTCATCCAGCTTGCGTCTTTCTCCACACAAGGCCAGCACCCTGATTCTTAATACCTGAAAACACCTGTCCTCCTGTCCTCCTACTGTCATCTGTCCTGTTTTGTTTTGTTTTGGTTTCATTTTGTTTCCCTCTTTCCCAGCACCAAGCATCCGACTAGCTCTGCAGACCCAGACAAAGCGAAGTCGATCTGATCTGTGCCCAACACTAATAAAGACCACATTTTCTCAACGAGATTGCATGCAGTAAATTGCCAGCCTGAGGGCAAAGTACAGAATGGGGAGGCTTGTCAGCAAGGGAACATCTCACAGTTGGTAGCCAATAGCCAGCTTGAGTAGACAGGGAAATACTGCTGACTAGCAATACAATGTCCCACCAGAAGATCTGCTGCAGAGACATCTTTTGCCCTGTTAAGTTTCTGTTTTGATTCACCTGTTGGGATCATTATGTAGAACTGACTGACAGCCCAAAGCTTGCAATCAGCCACCGGGCTCTAAAGCTGTTACCGAGACTTGATGAAAACCAAGGCCTGACAAAATACACTGGGCTTAGAGCTCCTGGAAGCACGTGCTAAAGAGCAAGGCATGTTTTCTCCCTTAATTTGATAAGAAAAGAAATCTTCAGAAAACTAACTCTACTACTGTGACTGCTCACAGTAGTGCTACAGCCTGCTAAAAGCAGAAGCGATCATGGACTAGCCAGGACCGCTTCATTTTATACTTTTTCTAGCCAGAGACTAAAACAGTGTGGTTTCCAAGGTCAAACTGGGGAAGGGAGTGACTAAGAGTCCCCTCTATACCCCACGAACCCCCCTTTATATCCTGTAAATTCCTGCTCCAAATAGGTTTCAGCTATCATGCTTATGCCTGGCTCACAGGAATCTCTATTGCAGAGGAGTACAGAGGCTCCACTATTCTTTATCCTGCAGGTTACTACACTGAATGCTGAAAACCTAAACTAAGCCATGTTTCTCTCCTTCCATGACCTCAGAGGATGTGCTCCCGTCACCAGTGTCTGCTGTCGCTGGCCCCAGGCTTACGGTGCCCCCGTATCTCTCTATCTGCTCAGTGACTCTCACTCCCTCCCAGCCACAATCTCAAACCCCTATAGATGGCGGCTCATCTCTATAACGAATTCCCTCTCTCCTAGACCCTGTGGGTGGCCATGAAGCCGTGTCTGATTATGTTGCATAGGCATGCTCTCTACTACCCCTTGAATTCTATGTGCACTGTTATAAATGGAAACGATAACAAAAGGAAGGATGGCTGTCACATGAGCTAAAATGTGACAGGGGAACTATGTAAAAGGTTTAAATAGTAAAAGGTTTAAATAGTAATGGTCATATAATACAGAGTCAGTAGATGTTAGCTATAATTAATAGTGGTCATAAGTTATTGTAATTAAATAAAGTAGACATAAACAGGTTTTAAGAAAACGCAAGCATGTGCACTAGCTATCTTAGATTTCATAGGGCAAATGAGCAAGGTCTTCAATAAACTAAGATGTAGGACAGATTACATGACTACCTATGAATGAGGTAGGAGATGCTAAGATGAGAGAAGCTCTGAATGGTGGGCTAAGAAAAAGACTTCAGTCTGTAGATGCAGAAAAATGAGCATGGAAGAACAAAGTAGAGAGAGATCGTGTGCAACCCAACTATCCACCAAGGACTGCATTACCCGGGATGCTGGCAGGTATTCATGTGTGTGACAGAGGATGGAGCAGAGACTGGAATGGCTAGAGAGGAGGCTACGGGAGTATGGGTAAGAGGGCAATGCTATCTGGACCTGGTAGACATGAATACAAAGGCAGCTGAAACAGCCTGGGGGAAACCCAAATGGTGAGAGGAGGTGGGATGAAGATGAAGGAAGTGGGCTAGGATGGTTGATCCATATGACGACTCAAATAGTGGGTAACAGTACAGTTGACTCAAAGAGTATGCAATGGTGCAGTCGTACCTGAGCTCAGGGGTGAAGAGGCAGCGACTGCTTTTCTTTCTAAAATGATAACCAGAAGAACGCAGGGGTTTGTACCAGGAATTCTGGATTACAAGAGTCAAATACTGGCTCTTTTTCCATTCTTCCTAAGAGAAAGATTTCCGTTAATTGTGTGATGGTTTGAAAAAGAATGCCCCCCCCCCCAGGCTCTTATATTTGAATGTTTCCATCGCCAAGGAGAAGGATTAGGAGGTGTGGCCTTGTTGGTATAGATGTGGCCTTTTTGTATAGGTGTGGCCTTGTTAGAGAAAGTATTGGGGTAGGCTTTGAGGTTTTAAAAGCCCAATCCAGGCCTACTATCTCTCTCTCTTCTTTCTGCCTGCTAATCCAGATGGAGAACTCTCAGCTACTTTGCCAGCACCATGTCTGTCTGTGTGCTACCTACCATGTTCCCCACCATGATGATGGACTAAACTCTGAAACTGTAAGAAAGTTCCAATTAAATGCCTTCTCTTATAAGAGTTGCCCTGATCATGGCACCTTTTCACAGCAATAGAACAGCGACTAAGACAAAAAGAAAGAAAAATCACAAACTATATTTTGATCATGGTTTCTCCCACTCCTAACTCTCTCCAGGTCCTCACTTCCCTACATATCCAATTTTATGCCCTTTTTCTCTTCCAAAGAGAAACACTTCAGGACCAGTGGAACTTATGGTTCCCCCGCATTTATTGTGCAGTCCAGATCAGTAAGGAAATAATTCTCCTATGGTAACCAATATTCAAACAATAGCCCTCAGCAAGGATATAGGTGGGGAAGAGCCAACTCGTGAAAACACATGTAATTTTCCCACACGTACTCCAATATATTAAGCACATATTTTGCCATGGGCATCACACTCAGTTTAATTAGAACAATATCCCTTTCTACATCTGAAATATTTAGTTCCTATCAAGCTCTTATGCAGCAATATACCCTAGAATGAGCATGTGACTTGCATACTGAATGGCTGCACAAAACTAACCTCCTTTTCATAAAGGGACAGGGGGCTTGGCCGCAGTGCATGAAGCCGCTGGATCCAAACCAGTTAACTGTAGGCTGGGTTTAGTAACACGGCTGCTATCTAGTCAATGGTGAGTGAGTTACATTCATGCCTAGGTTGCATCTGCCTTCAAGGTAACAAAACAAGAAAAGCAATTGAGATGGGGTAGTGGGTACAGGAGTCATGCACATCAGGGATATGGCAACACATAGGCCACTATTTTCTGAGATTCTGTGCAGGTGGTCACCCACCCTCCCAACACTGCTTGGGGAGTAGATATTAACATGATCACAAAATGGAATGTCCTTTTTCACTAAAATGGAATCCGCACGATCTTCTTCCAAGAAGGCTTATAAAAATATGATTTTTATTGTTCGCATCGCTGAAGAGCTTTACTTGAAACAGAGAAGAAAACTGCTAGAATTCGTATATAATGCAACCACCAGATGAGAAGGCAGGAAAATAAAAGAAACAGGGAGTTAATCATCAGTCCCACAGAACAAACTTTACTCTGATAGGGAATATAGTCCCTGTAGGCACAAGAGATGAAAAAAAAAAAAAGCATACCACGCTTAATACATGGACACTCATTCATACCGTGCACATATCAAAGCAGGCCTCACATAGCCTCCAAGGCTCAGATCCTCACAGATCTGCACTGCATCATCCCTATTCCAACTAGAAGAGGCAGCCTGTTCTGAGTGGGTAGCACACTGTGACCAGGCTGGCAGGCAGGAAGGTGTCAAGAAGGGATATTTTCTAGCAAGATGTGGCTTTATCAAGGAGCTTATTTACCTAGGAATGTGGTCTCTCGGTGATTAATGATGAAGAATTCTACCTTGACAAGTAACTTATCCTTAATGCGTCCTGCTTAAAAACAGGCAGCCGAGAGCCGCGCATCTCCCTGGACAGTTTGTCAATTTCAGCTTCTCCATGGAAGAGAAATAAGAGCTCACTAATGACAACTGTGGGAGGCCAGGGCCTCTCTGGCCTTGACCTGATGTTAGCTATAAATGGCTTGGACTCCCAGAGGATTGGGAAAACCCATGCAAGTTCAAGGCACAATGTGTTTCTCTCTTTATGGAAAAGGGCATCAGGAGCAACAAATAAACAACAACCAACCAAACAAACAAAAGAACAGGCTACATCTACTGCCTGCGCCTTTCTATAGCCACATGTCATAGAAGACCTTCCACCAGAGCTGTGATAGGCTATTCTAAAGAGAAGGAAGGCACTTCTTTGGGGACTGGAAGATGGTTCAGTTGTTAAGGATTTGCTCTTCAAGCATGAGGACCTGAGTTCAACCCCCTAGAATATACACAGAAGAATGTATGGGAATGGTGTCACTTATAACCTCAGACCTGATTAGAGCGCCCCAGGCCACCTAGACCCTATCTCAAGCACAAGACAGATAGCTCCTGAGGACTAATGCCTGGCCTTAACTTCTGGGACACCCATGCCCACCCCTCCGCACAAACATGCACACACATAAACCATGACCACCAACATTCACACACATACACATGGAAGAAAACATATATTTATGTTTTATATTTGTGGAGCACCGGAGACAGGCCTTTTGTAGTTATAGAAAAGGCCTAAGAACTCTCAAGAGAAAATATCATGGGAGCATTAATGTAGCCAAGAGCAAAAGCTTAATTCTAGAGTATAGTCTGCTCTCAGGCTCTGCACTTGAAAAGAATATCCTCATAAATGCTATTTTTATATCTTGAAGGAGAATACTTTAAAAAAAAAAAAAAAAAAAGGACGGTGATGATGTTTTCAAAACAATTCTCAAACCATTTTAACCTATTTCCTAGCGTAAATTATGCTCAAAGTTGTTGAGCATTTGAAAACTTACTCGGCTTAAGATTCCTAATGGGCTCTGCTGGTTTCATCTGCCAAACAATGATGCTTGTTCTTCAAGGAAATCATTTAGTTTCACAAGGGTTTAAAAAAACAAAATAAAAAAAACCCAAGTCTGCTTAAAAAGATGGATGTTGGGATCCAGGGCAAATATGCAGTACAAGGTGCGCCCTAAGTGGGAATACATGAACTGGTCTCCAACTGCAGGAGTTTATGGTGAAACAAAGTTTATTTCTTCACACAGAAAAGAATTGACTTTTCAGCTAAACAACCAATGCATAGAAGGTAAGTTCAAAGTCATGACGCTGTATTTAACAGCAAACCAAAATGACAAAATGCCAGGTAACTGATGCTTAATCATGGGGTTAAATACCTGGTTCATTTCTAAGGTGTACGTCTATTTACAAAAGCGCCTGGGCTAGTTTTACAGAGCAAATCATGTGTCAAAGTCACCTACCCTGCAGCGCTACAGAGGCCCTTCAGTTTATCTGGACTCTGTAAGCGCTCTTCATCATCAACCACATCACTGTCATTATTGTAGACTCTAATAACAAGTCATAATTTTCGGGCTGGAGAGATGGCTCAGCGGTTAAGAGTACTGATTACTCTTCCAAAGGTACTGAGTTCAAATCCCAACAACCACATGGTGGCTCACAACCATCCATAATGAGATCTGATGCCCTCTTCTGGTGTGTCTGAAGACAGATACAATGTACTTACATATAATAAATAAATAAATAAATAAATAAATAAATAAATCTTTTTTAAAAAGTTATAATTTTCAAGGAAGTATTTCCAATTAGCAGGAGCTAACTAGTGAAGTGATAGCTTACATAGATTTTTCTTATATTATCTTCCCAGGAGGACTACAGGACATTGACTAACTTATGTTCCAGATGAGGAAAGTGCAAAGCTGGCAAGCTGTCTTAGGCAGCGCTCAAACAAAGGTCGATCTATACTACCGCTTTAGCCTTCACTCTTGAGATAGGATCTCATATGTGATTCCTAATACATGAGTATGAGAAAATGCAAAAGTGCACACCTCAGTATTCAAACACAAATCATAATACCAGAGACACTTCACCCTTTGAGGACACCATTGTTAACTGTGCAGGTTAACTACCACCACCGCTTTCTAATTATAATGCTATAGGAAAACAGCTGAGGCTGCCCAAGGCTGTGTTCCTTCACTCATTTCAAGGAAAATGTTGGTAATTTTCCCTCTGGGGAGCAGAGAAGGAAGAAACAGTGCCTCTCCTAAAGTATTATTCTAGGTGACAGATGACCAAGATATTCCTTATGCAATCTACGCCTGGGCTTTTAGCTAGCACCTCTTCATAAGCCAATGCTCTGCACAGATGAAGACTACCAAGATCAGAAAGGTCATGAGGGAGAAGACAGGTACTTTGAAATTATCTATCAATAAAGAAAGTCTGTATATAAGAATGAACATGTTGATATTAAGATGGCAAGACGAACTAAGAGGGGTTAAGGAAGAGTGCAGGACTTATAGTAAAAGAGGGTCTTCTACCTAGCTTAGAAATTACTGCCCTTTAATGCACACCAAGGCAAACGGCCCCATGAATCCATCTCTTGCCTCTCTGTGGACTGAATTACACTCTACACGATATACTAAAGACAGCCATGAACAGCTTTTATAGCTTTGATGAATGGTGTTTTAGTTTAGGTTGCATTACGAGAACAAAACAAGTGGTCGTGAATCATAACGTTTTATGGGTCTGCTGCTTCATATAGTTCTCTAAAATTAAGCCTCTAAATTATACTCCGCCCTCATTAGGAAAAGAGACCAGAAAGAGGAAAGCAGCATGCGGAGGAGAAGATGGTAGGCCTGAGTCTGGAGAATCTGAGGATAACTGGGAGAACTGATGGGGGCCTAGAGAAACAAGGACAGGGTAGAGGAAGACAGGCGGCTGACTGCTCAGGAGTGGAGAGCCAGAGGATAGCACCTATCAGTAGCTAGAGTTCATGACCAATAAGCCAGGGTAATGGGCCAGCTTTACGGATGTAGCAGGATAACAAGCCAGCTTTATGGATGACATCAAAGAAGCAGAGAGATGAAACCATCCATCTGCAAAAGCCAGAGAAGAAACTGGGGGGTAGGGGTGGGGGTGGGGGTAGGGGGATGCACTGAGATCAACTTAGATTGCATTTCTAGAGCATTTACTATCCACTGAGGGTTGAGTAGCATCACAGTGCTTATATCCCCAAGTTCCCAGAGTCTTATGAGGGCACGAGCCATGCCTCCTATCCTTCAGCCCATTGTCTTAGGGCCCAGGACCCAATGCACATCTACCGACCTGGACCGAATGCAACGGGAGAGTGAAGGGGCTGCATCTTGGTTAACTTTCGAAAGGTCAGGAATTTGCTGAGATGGAAAAGCCTTTCCACCATGCGTTGCTGCCAAACTGCCTGGAGGGTGACAAGGACAAAATGCCCCATGCATGTCTTAGAGCAGGAAGGAGCAGAAGAGTAGACATGGAAGCTCAGAGGAATATTTGTAGTAGACAACTTTCTACTCCTAGAAATGGGTCAACCATGTCAGGGCCAAGAGATGACTCATTATTAACAACAGGAACCAATGTGAGTCACTTAATACCACTAACTGACAATGCTGCCAGTTAAGGAGAAGTCATTTCTACACAAAAGTAATTTCTCCCCTGCAAAAGAGGGGACAATTGTCTGACCAAATGGCTGAATACTGCACCTTCTCTCCATCTTTCAACAGATGTTAATGTCAGTTCCCTCCTCCCATTTCCCAATTATTTAAAGGTTAGAGTCAGTCAAACAAGGCTTGTTTAATCATAAAGGAAAGCAGAGTAAAAAAAAAAAGAACCACCCCAACAACAATAAAACAGTCACAAAAGTTTAGGTTTTTGTTACTGAGTGCACTCCAAGTGTTCTGTTTCTGCTTTTCATTTTCTTCTGTCACTTCTGCCCCTGTATGTCATAAATGCAGCCACTGTGATGAATTAAAAAAAAAAAAGGATTTTTTTCTAACTCTCAAAAAGCATGGTTTACGTTGTACATTAAAGTTGAAGGTCTATATTACTTTGTGCCTCAATACTGTTCTGATTTATTTTTAAAGGCGTTTAATCAATAACTAATGTTCTCCTATTTTTAATATGTCTAAGTGGTTAACCCTGGATTTTTTTAAAGTTCATTTCTATTAAATGGAATGACCAAAGTCCTTGCTTCCTAGTTCAATGGACTCTGTCCAAGAACGCCAAGAAAGACAAAGAATCCAAGCAATTGGGTGGCTCAGTCCAATGAAGCATTCACCCTCGGCCCCTGACAGCTCAATCTCAATGCTTCCTGACAGTATGAAGGATTGCTAATTTCTTGTGCTCTCACTGGTGGTTCTTAAATGCTCACCAATGAACCAAATGTTGATCAGTCAATGCCAAGGCATCAGAAACCAAACTGCCAACCCCCTGATTTATGCAGTCCGGAGACTCAGGAGAGTATCATCTTACCTTGCGGGTTTACCATCAGATCAAACACCATAGAACTCACTGTAATTAACAGCAAAGACTATTGTGAATGCAATTTATAATGTTAAAGGTGAGAAAGCAGCTTCATTCATATATCATACCACGTGTTGTACCACCTGACTCTTAGGGACCGCCTGACTCTTAGGGACCGCCTGATGTGCGTGGGATGCTCAGTCGCTATGTCCCATTGGAAACCCAGCAAAGTGGTAGTATTCCTAGCTTCTCACAGGCCAGGAAACTGAAGCAATGAGTTTACCAGCTGGCTTAATGTCACCTAGAGGGTGAGGGGTGACATATGAGGTCACCAGTAGGGAGCTACAAGCATAACATCGGTGATGGCAGGTGGGTAGAATACATAACTTTGGATGGACATATGAGGAAGAATGTCACTCACTAAGTGACTTGCATGTTTCCACATATTTTATCTAGAAAGGAAAGAAAGATCAAAAATATGAAGTGGGGTTAATAGTCTCATCTTTTAACTGACAAATGAGCAAAGAAAAATAAAATACAAGAGCACAGCATGTAGGTTGTTAGGGAAGTGCCCTCAGGACTTACAGGTTAGAGGAGAAGCCCCTCCCTCTGGGCCTCTGCAAGTCTCTAGTCACCTGCACTCTGCAGTGGTGAGTCTGTGTGTTACTCATCAGAGTTGCCCAGAACTCAGTACAAGCCTTGGTACCAACATCTGCTCTGATGGAGTGACTGCATAGGTGCTGGTTCATGTCTCATGGCCTCTGTATCTTTTATTTATAAGGTTATCATAGAAAACATTCTAGTAAGGAGAAAAGAGACAATTTACAGGAGAGCAGCACATGTGATCTCTAAAGTCACAGACTCGGGTCAAGAGCATCAGGAAAAACCAAAACCAAAAGCAGAACAACAACAAAAACCCACGATCCACCCCACAGCTCTACTAGCTGTCCCCATGTCTCCACTAACTGTCCCCACATTTCCAGCTGGCCTTCTGACATTTGAGATATGTATAAAAAGCTTTTCTTTGTGAGTAGACTTAAAATCTGTTACTAGTCTACTGAAAAGTTTATTTTGCAACTAGACAAGTTTGCCCATTCGATATAATATATAGTCACCAAGAGCTAACACAGGTTTATATTATAACATTTCCTGCAGACCAACACCCCCACGGCCATGTAACAAACCAAATTCTACTTTCCTTAGGTCACTAAACACCTATAGCCATTTTGCCAAGGTCAGGAGTGTTCAGCTTATATTCAATGCCCAACATTATATGCATTTTAAAAGTAATTTAAACACAGTGACCCGACTACTAAGAAAATCTTGAAGCAAGACTCTTATTACTAAAGATGATACTCTGGACTTTGGTCCTATGTCCATGTACCTGCAGATGTCGATTCAAAGCCAGTGTTGGCCATGTGGAATTCTTGGTTGAGACAAGCTAACTGGGGTAAAACATGCATTCTGGTGGAATCCAACTCATTATGCTCTGATGGTGCCAGTCTTAATAAAACTACCTCCTCCCAACTAAGTGACAATGTTGTCCATCAGCTCTGTTGGAGCCTCAGCCTCCTAGACAGAGAGGGAAGGAAAGTAAGGGTGTCAGGGAGGCTGCTGTCCTCCTGTCACATCACCACTCATCAAACAGCCTTGGAAGGAAGGAGGGAGAGTCCATTTAAGGATCAACAGAGCCTTTCAGAGAAAGTATATCCCCTAATTGAAAAGCCACTCCAAGCTGTTATTTTTAGACCCCAAAATGCTGAATCATTCTTCAAACAATTTTCACAAGATCAATAAAAGAGAAGTAGTTCTCTCCCTGACCCCTTCTCCTAATATTTGCCTCTCTGAAATACTGTCTTGCCTTTAAGTTAGTTAGTCTGAAGACAAACTGCCAAAGAGAGGCAGTGACCAACAGTGAGGCAGTGACCGACAGTGAGGCAGTGACCGACAGTGAGGCAGTGACAGTGAGGCAATGACTGACAGTGAGGCAGTGACCGACAGTGAGGCAGTGACAGTGTGCGGCTGGCTAAGTTAACAAATGGCACGCCACAGAGGGAGGAGCTGGGATCCTGAAGCAAGGCTTTTCTGCTCGGGATTTTATGTTGAACTTCCAGCTCAGAAAACAAGGAGACGGGAGGCTGGGGATACTGGATCCACAGGGACGATCCCATTACTAGTTCTTGCTATTCTAAAGAAAGATACGACAGACAGAAGAAAGAGAGGAAGGAAAGGGGGAAGAAGAAAGGACAGAAGAAAGGATGAGAGGGAAAGAAAAGCAAGCACACGTGGGACTGGCTTATTTATACTTGATCATAGGCAAATGGCTGAGAAGTGATGGAAGGTACCTAGTTTAAATTTAGAAAAACAGGCAGGGCAGTGGTGGTGCAAGCCTTTAATCCCAGCACTCGGGAGGCAGAGGCAGGCGGATTTCTGAGTTCGAGGCCAGCCTGGTCTACAAAGTGAGTTCCAGGACAGCCAGGGCTATACAGAGAAACCCTGTCTCGAAAAACCAAAAATAAATAAATAAATAAATAAATAATAAAATAAATAAATTTAGAAAAACAAATAACAAATGGGCAAAATTCAGAAAACCAGGACAGTTCTATGAGTTCAGAAAACCAGGACAGTCCTATGAGACTGCAGTGACATTGGTCCCAGGGTCACAGTATGCTGACTCCAACCAGGGAGAAATGGCAAACCCAGTGCAGTGTAGACATCCCAGGCATCCAGTGGGCAGCAAAGCAGCAGCTGGAAGAATGGTAATGTGGCTCTGTAAAGGTGAGGGTGCTCTCTTAAGGTTGGCCGCGCTGAGAATGACACAGTGCTCTAAGATCCAAATCCCAATTGTCTTTTCAAAAGGAACAGGGAACTACATCACTAGAATAGCTAATCTAATCATTCCTCTGAATAAAGACGGAACTGATCCAATCCTTACCAATGACCCAAGACCTACCACACTGGGTATTCTTCAAGGTCATGAATATAAGACCATAAACAAGTCCAAGTCCTGGTTCAGGGAGCTTACATTCCAGAAATGGGAATCAACCCCAACTGTGACAACACAGACCATGGTAGCTTTGAAAAGCACTACAGGTCAAGTGGAGATGGGGGGAGCGTGGGCAGGCTGGTAGTTCACACAGGGCAGTCGGCAAGCACGTGTGAGGAAACAGCATCCTGGTAGATAGAGCTGGAAGACTGAAATGAGACAGTCAGATGGACAGCTGGGAGCAAGTATGCTTCGTTCTAGGCAAATGAGCATTCAAACAAGGGCCTAAGAGGAAGAATGAGTTTGGTGTGTGCCAGGAACAGCAAGGAAGCCAGCAACAGCCAGGGCAAGAGATGCTGCCAGAGAGAGGATGGCTTAGCATCTAGGAACTCACAGGTGGAGTGAGATGAAATAAGTCTCCCCTCTAGAACACTAGAAGGCAGGAGAGAAAAAACAACTGTGTTTTATGGTAAGCTTTCAAATAAACTACTGTAAGTCTCTTCTATGTCAAGAATTTTACGGCTTCATATTTTATGTAATCCACAGCCACCAATCTGTTTCTATAAAAGCCATGTGTTTAAACTAGTTTACAATGAAGAAGGCACATGGAAGACAGAGAAGACAAAACCATTGGACTAGTGGAGCTTAGAGTCCTCTGGTGAGTTTCCTTTGTTTCTCTACTTCTTCCTTGTCTCTCTGGGAGTTAGGTTCCATTTCTTCCTGACTCCCATAGAGCTCAGGCATGCCTACAGCTTGGCACTTACAAGGCTTTGCTGTCACTGTCTGACCTTTGTCTCTTACACTAGCTATAAAATTTTAGTTACCGTCACTGCAATAGCCTCGCAGGGCCTAATAGGTAGAAAGAGTGAACGAACAATAGGAAATGGTTCACTTGGCCTTCTTTTCTACAAAAGAGACAGATGGCCCAGATAGCCTAGAGGTTACCTCAGTCACAGGTGTCGGCCTACTCCCTGATCTGGACAGCCCTAGGTGACAACAAACTACTTGTTTAAAGCAGCTTTTCTTAAGCTGGGAATAGTGGCTATAATTCCTTGGAGGTTGAGGCAGGAGGATTGCTGCTAATTTCAGGCTAGCCTGTACTGTATATTGAGACCTTCTTTCAAAACAACCATCCCAGAAGATCTTCATGCTGCGTGTTTATAAGAACTGAGGATGCTGAGGAAGCTTCCGCATGTCTAGAGATGGAGAGGAAGAGTCTCCTGCTCTTATGTGGATGTTCAGGAGTACAACTGTGTAATAGAGTCTCCTGGAGTAGGGAAGATATTCTCCACCTGTACACCTGTACTGTCCAAAACAGTGGCTACAGAACATGCAGCCACTCAGCACCCGAGGCACATGTAGCTGGAGTCAATGAAAAGCTGACATTTTTGGCTTGAGACAATGTTTGGCTACACAGTAAGTAGCCCAGATTGGTCAGGAGCTGGCAGGCCTGCCTCTACCTCTGGAGTGCTGGGAGAATGTGTGCCCCATCACATTCAGCCCTGAATGGGTTTGCAAGTGGACTGACTCCATCATATCCCACTCAGAATGGGATACTAGTGTGCCCTCCCAGCCCTCTCTCTACTTGAATGGTATGAAGTCCTGCCTCTGAAATTTGTGTGTGTGTGTGTGTGTGTGTGTGTATGTGTGTGCGCGTGTGACAGAGAGAGTGTGTGCGTTTGTGTGCTACATGTGGAAGTCAGAGAACACCCTTCAGGAGTTGGTTTTCTTCTTTCACTAAATGGTGTCCTGGGGATTGAACTCAGGGCAAACAGGATGAGAAGCAAGCCCTTGAACCTGCTGAGTCATTTTGCTGGCCCCAAGGTACCTCAGACTGGAATGTTTGTCTGTAGTCTGTACAGCAAGCTACTGTGGTGGGCTTTAAAATAACCCAGCAACAAACAATACAGCAGCAGCAGCAACAATAACAAGAGAAAACAGAATATTTTCAAATTAGAGGAGACTTTCTGGCCTATGGAGGCTGCTTCTGCAGAGCTGAGCATTCTTGTTATAGACCACTGCAGGAAGCCTGACAGGGTGAAAGCAACTCTACTAATGTCTGCTTTTCCTAAACATCTCAAAAAAAAAAAAAAATCAGGCGCACTGTGTGGGAGGAATGAATTTTTTAACCTCATTTGTGATTTTGAGTAGGAAATTAAAAGCTGTACACAGGAAAGGCATGAGGGCCTGCTGTACTTGATCAGGGATGCTTTATCAGGGATGAATATCAAACAAGAAAAAAAAAAGCCACAGAGAAGCCCCAGTAAACCACCAGAACTTGACAAAATAACGGCTGTGCTGATGGGCTTGTACAGTTGATGGCTGAGAGATAAGGAAAGAAAAGGGGGGGACTGGAACAAATAAGACAGATGATGTAATTAGGATCTGAAATCAAGGGATGAGGGAGAGGGACCAGGGCTTCGTGGCCACAAGAAGTAAGCGATTTCAAATGTATCGCCAAAGTAAGGCTGAGTTGAAATGCATACATACTGTTTAACAAAAAAAAAAAGGGAAGAAGAAGCTATATTTAAATAGCCAAGCATCAAATTGGGCCCACAGTGGGCACTGGTTTGTGTTGACTGGCATGCTCTCTTCAGCATACCAAAACATCTCTAAATATAAAGCACAGATCACCTTCGGCTGCCTGACATTAACTCCATCCTGCTCCCACCCCTTGTTCTCCTCTGATTGCCTTCAAGATAGTGCAGTGCCCAACATGAAAGGATTACTATAGCAACGAGTGGGAAGCTCTTTTTATCAGCATGGAGGAGGCTGGGTGGAGCGTCTCAGGAAACCCAGAGCAGAGAGTAAGCAGGAGTGCCCACTCTCAACCCTTCCTGGAGATCCTCCACCGGAGGATGTGTGTTCCACAAAATGATTAACGCTGGGAGGGGGGTGAGAGAGGGAGGGGCATTCTAAATGAACATACAGTAATTCTGAATTTTCTTTTTGTGTGATAAGATAAAATCATTGAAATTTTTCCTTCAGAGGCTTTATAAAAAAGGAAAAGAAAAAAAAAACCCTTTGTGGAAGCAATATCTTTGGTGTCTCAAAGATAGTCTTTTCATATGAAACAAATTCTGCATTGGGTTCCTCAAAGCATCCACCTGCTTATCAATCTAAAAGCTGCATCTTTAAAGGTCATGAGTGAAGGAAAATCAGATAGACTCATTCTAATTCCTAGCAAACGGGAGCTCATTTCTCACCAATCCGCCCCGCAGTGCTCAGCAGTGTGACCTTTCACTCACAAAGAGAACAGCAGATTTGGGGCTCCTGTGCAGGCCTTCCTTCCTCTTCAGGAATTAAATGCAGCTCTGATAGTATCATTACACACTTCCATAATACTCCCCTGATAGGACCTATAAATTAGTGTGACTTTGCCAAAATGCCCAACTAAATCTCCCTTACTGTTACTTGGGCTTAGAAAGGAGTATGAAATAACTCCACTAAAACACAGCTTATGCACTACTCCACGGCCAGAGAACGCCTGGAAAGCCTGCGACTTACAGCGGTGAACAGAAAAAAAAAGTTAAAAATGAATATTTAATTGCATGTTGGCGCTTTTAAATTTGGCCTGACAAATTCAGCTGGAAACAGAATTCTGAGAGACGGCAGAGCAGCCCTTCCCTGGCATTTCTGAGATCAGAGGGGCCTGGGTGGCATTAGGGAGTGAGCTGTATATCGGAAAGCTATGGCAAACAGACCCAACTGAAAAACTTCTCATCTAAGAGTAATGAAGACTATAAGGCCTGTCTTCTGTTTGCTTGCCCCCCACTGAAACAGCAGCTGGAGGGGTCAACGACCTGGTGTGGCAGCAGAGACTCTGGTTTCTGAGCAGCCAATGACAACCTTGTTCAAGTGTAAAGTCAAAGAGATTCCAGATACACACAGGCACACCCAGATGGGGAGATTAGCAGATCAGAGCCAAGGCCGCCATATTTACATTAATTTTACATTACCATACAAACACGTGCAAGATTATTGGTTCATGTGCAGAGGAAGTTCATTTCTGATACCTTAGGAGGTAAGGTCAAGCAATCTAGTTTACTGTACCCTAAGGGTCTCAGGCTCCTCACTTATATACAAGGGGAAGTGATTAAAAAAAAACAAAAACAAAAACAAAAGAACCCAAAAACCCAAAGGAGTCAATTCTGTGTGCCTCAGTTCCCCTGTCACAAAGTGGGGAGCGACACTCCCAACTAACATTCTCTGGAGGCTGGGCCAAATCAGAGGCTTACTATATTTTACATTAGTGATGATTAATAATTCAGGGATAAAAATGTTTCTTCTAAAATAATAACAATCTATCCTTATGTGTTGTGTATTGTGAAGCAAGTACATTGCCACGCCAAGGAGGGAACCACAGGGGCAGATGCTATTCGGATGCACTCACTGGCCTGGACCTGGGACTTACCAACCTTTGACAACTGGAGGAGCTTTCTCTCCTTTCTTTGTCAGAAATGTTGTTTTCTTTTTTTACATGTTGAATCAATATTGATATTCTAATTTAGGAGACAAGGACAGCCCTTGCTATTTACATATTGTAATAGCCTTCAAGATAATTATGGGATGGATCTTTTGAAGAAAGAAGCCACATGTTTACACTACTTCACTGCCTTTAGAAAAGTAGGATATATGACATTTACCAAATGCTGCAGCAATTAGCCTTCACTTAAGCTACTGTGAGAAAACAACATTAAAGAGGGAGAATAGAAACCAGCATTTCCAATGACTTCTTTACAGCTAGAAGATTAAAGATGACTCCTCTGCCCTACAGAGCCCTTTACCCTGTAAACAACCAAACCCAACTGGCACTTTGGTTTCTCTCCTACTGTCTGACCAAATCCAGAACTATTATTCATTTGACGCACCATAATAAGTGTTACAATATGCTGGAGTCATGTGCCTAGATTATTATAGGAGTTTTTAACGCATTATTATTGGTTGTGATTTTAGTACAACACTACTTTACCTAAGAGAAGATTCAGGGTTTTTCACACATTGAGTTTGTAACATACAGTCAGTCCATTTACTGAAGTCCCAGTTTCAAGCTCTGTAACAGAACTCAACCTTTAGATTAACAGGCCTGTAAAAGTATTCATTTAAATAGGTATATAAGAAAATGAAAACAAGATAGCTTGAGTTATTTTAGAAGCACAGCATATTGGGAATTTACAGTGGCTTCTGGTATCTACCATGGCTCCACTCAGAGAAGCAGGGAAAAAACACCTCCAAACTCTGAATAATAACCAGACCACAATAATAATCACAGCATCTAGACTCTAGAAACAGATACCTCAGATCTCTGGGACACCCACCAAAGCTTCCTCACAAGGAACTGGGGGGGCTATCTCCAGGGAAGACATTTGAGAAAGGAGGCCTCGGATTGGATCGTGGGAAGTGTAATTAAGTGTCTGTCATTTGGATATGTTCACAGTCTGCCCTCATCTACCACACACTCACAGGGTACCCGCATGTGGCTGAGCACTCCCACCTAGGGAGTGCATGCTCCCTCCAGCGATGGGAGCTCCTATCTTTCCAAGCCCTCTTCCTATCTCCAGCTAACTTAGGTTTTGTGTTTCCTACTCTTCCTGTCCCCATAAAGTAAGAGAGCAGAGAGAAGACTCTCAGACGGGTGTAAAAAGTTCTGGCTGATTAAACAGAGTGTCCTAGTGATGAGGCTGCTCACTCCGGACACATGACATCTCAAGGAGACAGCAAGGCTTGGTACCTAATAAATACACTGTGTTTAGAGACATTTCGCCAGATGGTATCAATTTAACTATTAATGGTGTACACAGCTGATGCACTTCACCCACTGTCCCATTCATACTGAAAAGGAAGTCCTGTCTATTTCCATCTACATCAATGACTGCTTGGCAAGTCAATAACAAAAGCTACCCCCATCAATGACTTTCTTTTTTCCTGGTCCCTCCACCATCAAGATGACTCTTTCCACGTGTCACGCTTTGCCCTACCTCCCAGGGCATTCACCTGCCATAGCTGGAATATTCCCTATGTGGCCACTCCCTAGCCAGCAGGCTCTCTTTTCTGTAGCCCTCACTGCTTTTCATATTGCATCATAGCCACATTAACCTCTATATCCTCTAAAGCTGAAGCCACGTCTTTACCCCCAGACATACCACAATCCACATCTGCAGCACAACCCCTCACGCTGCCTCTACTCAAGTTTAATCAAACTAACTTTCAGCTACCACGTTCTGGGCAGGAAGTGGGATTTTTCTGCTTCTATGTTTTACCTCACGGCACTAAGGAGGAGCCCTTTAGCTTTTGTGTTGTTTACAGCCACAAAGCTTCTAATCCTCGAGCCACTGTGGATATCCCTAAGTGGAGGTGGGTTTCCTATCCACTGGAGGACTATCTGCCGTGATTCTCGCAAACAATTCATTTCTATTAAAGATCGTTTTACAGTGGGTATGGTATCTCACTTTTAAGTCACACAGATGGTCCTAGACATAACAGATTGATGTGAGTCAGTATTTATCAAATGAATTAATGAATAAAATTTGAGTTAAATTCCTGAATTATTACACCTCTCCTGTTGAAGATACAAATCAACTATGAGCAGATCGTGAAAGGACAGTGCTACCAAGTTCTCCTGAATCAAGTGCCTAATGCCTTGAGTATTCCCACAGCACACTCCATTCCTCACCGTGCAAGAGTTTGGCTTTGAAGAATAAATTAGCACAAGGGCTTCACTGGGTATGTGATCGAAAATTAACTTCTTATAAAATGGCTCCGTTTGAATTTATTAGAAAGCACTCTGTTTTACTGCTTTTTTGCTTTGTGGGAAATTTTGTGTTCGCCATAATCAGAAATGGTGGGAGGCAGAGCAGCATCGGCAGAGCTGTCTAGGATCAGAGAGGCCCGGATGATGCAATTAAAAGGTGGACAGACAGGTAGACAGATGTTCAGCTGCATGATCAGGAACAAGATTGTATAAAAAGGCTTCTTTGATCATTAGAGAAGCCTCTATAATGAAGCCCTGGATACCCACTCGGTGTTTGTGGCGGCTCTCATCTCCAGCAGGTGTCTTAGAGAGAAAATACCGCAAACACAAACAGATCCACTGCCAGCTAGTCAAAGCTGCTTGGCATTTCTTCCTGTTGATTAAGCCACAAATAAAATCATACGTGTGGTGCTTCTGACACAGGCGGGGTGTACAGTTCCCAATCGTTACAGAATACATCTTTCTGAAATGTTTCAGGATCTGTTACTCTACTGGGATCAAGAAACTAATTTCTGTTCAATAGTGTATCCTATGTGATCCAGAACATTCCCCAGGGCGACTACTAACATGACAGAAAGTAGAGTGCCAAGACGGATTTAAATATCTAACACAGCGCAGGATGGCACACTCAGAAAATGCAGGTGTACTGTGAAGGCAGTAGGCAGGACACCGGGACTTAAGAATAATTAACTTTTAGTTATTTAGAAGAGAAAGCCACTCTAATATGGAGGAGCTAGCATGGCAGACAAAAACTCCATTCACATTTGACTCTGAAATGCACCACATGGTCCCTTAGAAGTCATGTTGGCCTCTGGCTTCATTTCTGCACAGTTGAAAATGAGATTGGCTTCTCAGATCACACACAGGCAGAATGTACAGTTCACGGATCGTTACAGATGCACCAGCAATGGCAGATGTGGGTGCCACACACCAACCAACAAGGCCAGAGGCGCTGATTAGGGGTTTGTTGGGAATAAGCCACAAACAAAAGGTTTGAGCACAAGTCTCAGCATTGTTGCTGATGCCCTTCTATACTGGGTGGGCATGTCAGTGCACCTCCTTGCCTTGGGTTCCTCATCCGAGACACGAAAACAACCCAACGCTTGTTATCTGTCTAGAAGGGTTTTGAGAGAACAGCTATGATGCTGTAAGCAGCAGTATGACTCACAGTGGCATGGTTTCTTACAGAACCTGTGGACTGATTCTGGCTTCAGGGTTAGGCTGGGGGGGGGGGGAGATAGAGCAGAAGGCAGAGAGAGAAAGAGGAAGAGATCTAGTCATTAGATCCTATTTTTAAGGCTCAGGGTAGGGGTGGATGTCTCAGTAAATCACACTTTCGGAGACAGATGATCCTTTTGAACCACAATTTCTCCTTTCAGGGTCACCCCTTGGGCTTGTGAGAGCTTTCAGTGTCGTGTGCTCATGAATCACCAACCTTGTTATAAATGCACAGCACAGCTCGGAAGGACCAGGGTGGTGGGTCTCCGATGGAGAGATGGAGACAACACTGGCAGCTACAGGTTGGAAATCAGCCAAGTCACCACGGTGCTTGCAACACTTTGCTACATTCTCTGTTACGGGGAGTTTATTCTCAGCACATGCTTTAATTAGTCATCTAGCATCATGTGGTCATTGCTAACCACAGTTGTGCACCGTACAGAACAAGAGCCAGATGAGGGGAATGGCTACACTTCTTGCCAATAGTAGTTCTGTCTGCCCTGGATTTCCACAAGCGGCCCCTTTGCTCTACAACTTGAAATCTCAATATTAGAGTTCCATTTGTGATGTCACCTGAACACTGTCAGGTCAGACTCTCTCAGAATACTAATATCGAGAAGATCACCATGACATCTGCCTGCTGTAGGTAACAATGACCAGCCATAAAGGTGATCTGAAATTGGCTTCTCTTTCAAGATATCACTAACTCAAATTGCTTTTGTCATAGTTCTTTTCAAAAAAAAATATTTTCAATTTAGAACTGGAAGGAAACATGAAAGAGTGGGCCTGACTGTCCATGAAGTTCACTGCTATTGCCGTGCTAAATGTGCAGACTGAGCCGACAAATGAAACCCGACAAATGTGTTCTCCCTTATGCCCGAGTATGGTATTTAATACAGTTGAAAATGGTTTATTTTTATCTTTGACAAGACCAGAAATGGCCAATGACTTTATCTGCAGATGGGATATCCTCAAAAATATTATTTTTCTAACCCATAGGAGAACAATTTTTTTTTACACCAGAGGTTAAAAAAAATTGATGAACACGGTATATGCATATGTTCCCCTGTCAACCACAGTTAAAGATCATCCATCAGTGGTTCCTAATACATTCTAGGAATAGTAGCTAGAAATACATAGGACTGGCAAGGCAGCCTGCTTGTATACACTATTATGGAAAGGCCTTGGACAGTATTCCCTTTCAGTTAGGAGATATTTATAAAGTATATCGCATCTCCAAGTTGGACTGCTTTATTATTTTGAGATTCATTCTCATATTCCTGCAGAGTTTTGCAGTTTGACCTATTTGTCTTAAGGTTGGACTGCATTATACATTCTTAAGAAGCAGAGGCAAGACAGGGATGGCCTGGAGAACCACCATCAACAGTGTAATCAGTCTCTTTGATAGAGGTGACACAGAGCAGTGACACCTCGGCCGCCATCTTCCTTTAGGATGGCTTTCTCATTCATTTGAAGATAGAAGGAGAGGCCTTTGCCTTGAATTTTCAATGTTTAAAACTCGGAGAAATACCTTATTCGATTCAATGCTCAGACATTAATGAGGTGAATTCAAGGAATCTAAATCACAAAGGGGTGGGGACTTTGTGGTAATCTTTCCATTAAAGCATCCAATATTCCGTCTTGATTGAAAGCTGACTTTAGATTCAGGACTCTAAATGTGTTATAACAAGCAAATGCAACTGACTCTTCCAGTTGATCCAAACTCAATTAGGCGACAATCCTGACAACAAACAGGAAAGTAAGACATTAAAAGGAAGAGAAGAAAAACACCACCGAACTAGCTGGAGCAAACTCAGTACTCGGGTGTGGCCAACCCTGACTGGGAAAACGTCTAGCTGTACATTTCAAGAGAAAACAATTTGAGGGTCTCTGTCAGCTAAATTGTGGCAATAATTCCTCCTCCTCCTCCTTCACCACAAGCAGTGCTGTGAGTACGAGAAAGAAATAATTTCCTAGCATCACACTTCGACAGATTTTACTTTCAGTTCTCTGTATACCTGTGTATCTAAATGCATATGACAACAGATATTTACAGATCCTAGAAGAGGGCATGAGATCCCCTAGAGCTGAAGTTGTAGGCAGTTGTGAGCTGCCTACTGAGGGGCTGGGAACCTAACTTTGGTCCTCACCAAGAGCAGTACGTGCTCTTAAATCTGTGCCATCTCCAGTCCTGACTTAGACATTTCACACATCTTCAGTTCAAAAGCATACTCCTTCTACTTTCATTCTCTCTGTGTGTGTGTGTTTTACATATTTGAGAAATATGCTATGCTTGTCTTTCTGTATCAGGCATGTGCTCTTTAAAACAATCTCAACTTGAGGGGCTACTGAAAGGCAGAGTGGGGGTGAGAATGAGGTAAATCTGCTCTCCCATCACACACACACACACACACACACACACACACACACAGCCTATATGTGAAGATGGCAAGACTGTAGAAGAGGGATTATCTGGGAGTGGGGGAGAGAAGAGGACTTGCATGAGGGACAAGCAGGGTAGGGGAGGGCTGTGGGGAGAGGTGGATAAGAGCAATGGATAATATGTATGTCTGAAATTTCATAATGAATTTCATCATTTTGTAGGCTACCTAATTTTTTAAACTTTTATTTTAATTACGGATGTAAATGCATGTGTGTGTGTGTGCGCTCCAGTGCACCTACCAATGCTGGAGATGTCAGATACCACTGAACCTAGTGTTACATGTGATTGCGATCACTCAGCATGGGTACTAGGTACTAAACCTGGGTCTTCTGCAAGAACAGCACACACTCTTACCCTCTGACCCATCTAACACAGCACAATGCCAAAACTTTTGTTTTGTTTTTTTTTTTCAGTAAATTCCATCATCTGTCTTTAAAAACAGATAGCTTTCTGAAAGGGAAGGAGGTCCTACAATGCTCCCTCCTGAAGGATTAAACTAAGGAACTAAAATTAAAACTGTAAAGCAACAGTTCCATATTAATACCTGGTTCCTGCCTTCTCCAGGCTGATCCATACCAGGTGGGTTTTATATCTCAGGCAGCTATCAATCAGTTTATCACACAAAAATGAGTGCTTTCCAAATTCTTTACTGAAGAACCCTTGAAACCAAATCCTCCTGGAGTGCTAACCTCAGTTGCACAGTGCATAATAGGCTGGACATGTTCTTATTTAAACAAAGCCACCAAGGACAGTCAGACATGAACTCAGAGGGCAGCCTTCCTGCCAAGGCAGCTCACTGCTGATCATGGGACCTCTGAAGAGAGGGCCCATCATTCACATGTGTGTGTGATTCCTGGGCCTACAGTCTATCTGATCTTGGTCACATCCAGTTTAAGATGGGGCTGCACACTGTTGGTAACGGGAGCTTCCCAATGTACTTCTGAAAAGGGGCCTTCCCCTGAAGGAGGTGATTTGCACCTCTGTACCCACCCCAACCCCTCCTCATGAGAACTATCGCACTTTCATCATTGTTCATAGCTTCTTTTGCTTGTCAGGGGGATCTATCCGGAGAGACGGCAGAAGAATCCTGGTCTAAAGCACAATTCTGTATTGATATTTAAGATGGTGTGCGCATCAGCACATTAGATGGGAAGCCGGGATGAAAGATTCTGGTTATTATTCCAAAGGCTGACTCATGCACACAGAAGGGCCCTCAGTTCCTGAAAGGGGCCTGATTGTTCAAAAGAGAGATAGACTGGTGTGAGCTGACCACAGCAAACAGGGAAGGCCAGTGTCACTGGCTGTGTATTTGACTGACCATGGGGAGTTTGGCTCCTAAAGCACTAAGGGTATCCAGGTGACCCCCCCAGTGGTCTCCAGCTGAGACCTATTGCCAGGCTTACCTGTAGCCCAAACAGAACAATCAACAACAGCAAAGGACCCCCGACCCCCCCCCCATCCCTGGTCTTTCACTATCTCTTTAAAGCATATCTCAGAAATGTATCCTGGAACCCTAGACAAGGCGCACTATCATGTCTGCATTGCCTGAAACCAACACTGGAGCTTCACTGAAACTGAGCAACCATATGAAGTGACTCGGGACAGCTTGAACTCTGACGACTGCCACTGCGGCTTCCCTAGTTAGGAGGTGTGTCGCCATGACAAAGTGATTAAGTTCTCTGAAGTCCTCATTTTCCTTAAAAACAAGCAAAAGGAAAAATGGGATGCTGGAGAGATGCTTCAGGAGTTCCGAGCTCCCGCTGCTCTCACAGAGGACCAGGATTCAGTTCCTAGCACTCACATCTGGTGGCTTACTACGGCCTGTGATTACAGCTCCAGGAGACGTGACGTCCTCTTCCATGCCTGTGGGCACCTGCATAGGTGTGTACTGTATATGTGTATTACAGTGAATAAATTGTAAAAACAAATAAAGATGGACAAAAGAGATCTAACAGTCCAAGTCTCATATCTTTATGAGGACTGGGTGGCAAGTGTATTTCAAAAGCTCACACCACATGAGGGCGGGCTTGGGGGGAATGGGCAACTCTCACTTGACTGTATATACGTATCCATTAATGCAAGACTTACAGAGAACCATACATGAAAAATAAACAAAAATGTACTGCATGATAATTTTTAAAAGATATAAAAATATATACATACCTATAAAGAAAACAAATATTGAATAAATGCACACGGATCCCCCCCCACCACAGTGGTTAGCATATGCAAAGTACCAGACTGTGCATTATTAATACAGCTGTTATTAGGAGGCTGGGTAAAATAACAGGGTGACATAAAATAGTGGAGACACTGACTGGCCCAGGTAAGGTTCTGAATATATGGGAGATAAGTGTACAGTGCCATCAACAGGTCACTGGGGTCCTGCCATGAGGCCTACCATGTGTGGGTCCAGATATTGCTATCCCTTGGCCAGTCTCAGGTTAGAAGAAAACACATTACCAGCTGCAATTACAAGATGTTAAGAGAGAGAAAAAAAGATAAGAAAAAGAGCAGCTATTTCTGCTGCTAGAGACGAAAACAAACCAACTGAGAAGAGTGCTTTGATGAGCAGTGTGTGTGCTGTCGGGTGTGTGGGCTGGATCCCTCCTCGTCCTTGGCAAGGGAGGGGAGGAAGAATCCTACAGGTTCAGACAACTGGGAGCAGAATAAGAACACCAGCAAACCCTAAATTCTGTTCTCTTTTCTAGTGCAAAGATCCAGCATATACAGTTGGAAAGGATTTTTTTTTTTTAAATAAAGGCAACGGATAGGGAAAACAATTCAATGCTGCAAGATTCCAGCATGCATGCACTCATGAGCTTCTCTGTGCCTGCATTTTAAAGACTGATGTTTTTTGCTCAAGAGCCAGCGAGCCTTTGGCTGACACAGACCATATAATGTGTTGACGCTCCCAGATGGGCAAGCAGGAAAGCACTTATCTGGTTGTGCAAAGACATCCCCTCTCAATATGCAAGTCTATTTTTCTTCCTGCAATAAACTACATTTGTTTGATGTGGTATCTGATAGTTTTATAGTGTTTGCTCACACACTCTCTAATTTGCAAGATCGGGTAATTTGCAGTGGGTCTTATAGGTCATTAGTGCAGACTAAGAGCGGCCTGTAAACGATAAAGCAAGAGAAACTGGTGCTCCGTCAAAATGCACAGCTCCACATCATATTTCAAGTTATGAACTTGACATCTCCCAGTCCCTTCCTCCACTGTAGTAAACTGGGTCTCCCCACCCATACCCTCACCCCTGGGCCCCAGTGGAAGGTGCGTGCAATTATGAAAGGAATATGGTATATATTGGAAACACACAATTACATAAACATCTTGGCTCCTGTCCACTCTAAACAGTGTACTATTTATATGTGAACCTGAAAAGAAGGCACAAAGCCATCCTTCCTACATGATCCCCTAGGCCTTCTCTTTTGGCATGGAAAGTACACACGTTTTTGCAAATTTACTCAACATATACAGCTGCATTCCACTGTTTTCATTAAGAATTCACGAGATGAGCACTGTTGGCTTCCATAGGAAGGTGACTAAATCTACAGGGACGTTATATACAAACAGTCTGCTTAGAATAATAAATGGCGCCTGTGCTTTATAATGTTAGACAGGTACAACATGGATTCAGTTGTGATCCGAGACTCAGATTTCCAAAACCAGATCCTTGCCTGCCTTGAGATAAACTTAAGTAAATAATGTTTGCCATCAACTCTAAATGAAGAATGACAGTTAAATTTTATAATCATCTTTACAGCTCCAGGACTTACTTTATATTTTCTCAGGCTCATGACCCAAAGGTTGCCATAGCAACTAGGAAATCCTACCTTATCAAGCGCTTACATTTACATTCCTTGCAGCGGCTTCCCTTTATGAATTAAATCCATCATGGTCTTCTATTCTCAAAATAAAAAGTTCTTAGGATTAGCTTGCAGAAACAAGGATCAAATGCTTTGATAGAAATACACTATGCAAAAGTTAATTCAATGGTGGTTTTCTTTGGGGGGGACAAGAAGTGTGGCATAATAAACATCTTATACCCAAACTTCCTAGCTTCAAAGAAAACTTAAATAGAGACATTGTGCTAAAAGCGACACATCCACTGCCTATCTATTTCAACCTAGAGTTATCAAAGAATTAATCTGATTGGATCTCATACATCAAACAGGTACACAGATATACAAAGAATTAAAACTGCCTGTGATCAATCCCGTTGTACACACAGCAATACTAATAAAGTGGGTGACAGTCAAGCAGATAGATCCAAATTCAGACTCAAGGAAAAGGAATTGTGACAAGCTTCACTTTCATTTTGTAGTTTTTGTCATTGTTTTTGTGTAGTAGCCATGGTAGCCAGTGACAGCAACATGACTGCCTCTGTTTCTAGTCACACGTGTTAATTACAGACAAAATGCAGAGCCCCTCATCCTCCATCCTGGACAGGGTTGGGGAAGAAAGGCCTGCAAGCCAAGAATGCTTAGAGTCTCAACCATGGTAGAAACAGACACCCAGAGAAGAGGTATGGGAAGCTCAGATGCTGAAAGAACTCATTCAAGCGAGACAAGAAACTGACCTCTAGGAGATGCACAGGAAACCAAATCACCGAGAACCTCAAGCCCCTCTTGATGAGTGCTAAATGGAGCTACTGTAGAGGTGATAGATAGATAGATAGATAGATAGATAGATAGATAGATAGATAGATAGGAAGGATAAAGAAAAGCAAGCAAGCTTCTAGCCAAATAAACCCCCAGCCCCCAGGTCCGAAGATTCTCTATATTCTGCTTCTGGGCACCTTCCAGCTCATGCAAGTCTCTGACGATGCACACAGACCTCACCCCAGTTTACATTGTCAAAGAACTCTTCTTTCGCTCGTCTCCACATGCAACTGTCCAACGCTGACTTTGAAATTCCTCTCATTTTCCCTGTTTTCAGCCCCTGCTTCCTCTAGTCAGGTTCTGCTGCTCAGTCCTTTTGGTCTCTGCTACTTATATGCCTTTGAGTATCAATCTATTCTCTCCTCTCCAGCTTAGAGGCTTGAGCACAATGGAGAACGGATAAATAGAGAATCAGCTGGCCACAATGGAGGAGAGTTTCTTTAAAGTTCTATTAAAACCAAGTTCCTTCTGCCACCACAAGCTTCCTCCCCCTTTTGTGTTCTCTGTGGCTAATAGGAAACTGACATCTTGTCTTCAGGTTTCTTTTGTAGGGTGTGGGGGAAGAGGCAACAGCCCAGTTCTGAAGTGTTCAAAGGGGTACAGCACATTGTGCCCCTGTTAATTTATTAGTGGCTCGGGAAAGAGTTGGAATCAGACTGGCCAGTCTTGTTCCAAGATATTCCATCCTCACCAGATTCTTCTAAATGCCTAAGAGCCTTGCAACACAAACTTTTTATGAAGCATAAAGTGTGTGATTTTGATATAAAATGCTTATATGCTTTTCTATACATCAACCCCCTTTTGTCCAGAAAACATCACTTACTGTCAAATATTTAATTAAGGTTTATCCTTCAGGGAACAGACTTCACACACAATATCTACTAAGATGAATGGCCATCCACCCACATGGAGATGTATCATTAAACAACCACACAGTCTCTTATATAATGCAGAATTTGAGGAAACACTTATGTACTGAGCACAAGAGAACTGCTATGTGCACTCCACTTTCTTGAATAACTGAAAACTGGGATCATTAGTGAGCAAGATGAAATGTCATGAGATATATCCATCGAACACTGTAGATGTTAACTAACCCTCAAGGAGCGGGGGAAACTGCTGGGAAGCCCTTTCATGAACAGGACTATGCTATTCTGTAGGGGGATCCACGAACATATGCCGAGAGCCAAACGTATGGCCAGGTCAGAGTTTTAATTTGGTTAATGCACTTCTCATTCATTACTGGGCCTCTGTCGAAACCTGGTAACCAACTTATGGATGCATTGTTGAATTACCTATGCTTCACTCTCCAAAACGAGATGCATTTAAACTGTCCATCAATGTCTCAAGGAGGGAAACAGCAGAGTGGATGGACTGAGTGATGCAGTCAAAAATAAGAGAGACTTGCATCTTGCAGTCGCATTTCATTGGTACAGAAAGTATCTCTGGCTAATCAAACATATGAATGTAATAGTTATGATAGTGATTTACATGCACTCATCTACTGATCCAGATTTTCAAACTTGAAAGCAGATTGCATTGCCCACATGGCAAGAATATTTGCTATAGATATACCTCGAGCCTTCTAAAAGTATTTTTTTTTTGTTGGTGGTGGTGGGGAAAAGTTGGTAAGAACTTCAATTAAAAGTATTTCAGATAACTAGAGCCTAAATATTCTTTGACATTTTTTTCCTTTGGAAAAAGTTAACTGCAAAGATAAAATGCCCCAGATAGCTAGATCCTAAAAAATAAGAACATATTTCTCAAAAGGTTTACCTTCTATTAGTAGAGAAGACCCCATGTCTTCCCCCTCCAAGGCAGTCAGTTATATTGTTTCCAAAGTGAGGAAAAACACCTATAACCAACAGCAAAAGGTTATGGGGACATTTTGAATCCAGTTCCCATACTTAGGCCAAGGAGAAAACACTGGGGTCCAGTTACTAAGACTGTCTCGTGCTGAGGCTGGCGTTGATCTATACCACACAGGACTAACGAGGTCCCGAGTATCCGAGTGCTTCTTGTCTTAAGATTGTTTGTCAGTTTTTAAGCCTGTATATAATAAGACTTTAAACTAATAAGGTTAGAACTGTCACAGAAATGAAAGACAAAAGTTTAAAGTGGTATTATGTCTTGTGCTAGCTGCAATGAGCAGCTATGTTCTGTCAAAGGTTCCACACACACTCAATTACTCCTCAGAGCCTTCCCTTGCATGGCAGCAGGCCTGGCACATCTTCCTTGGCACTTCTGCTTTAGAATTTCTTCCAGGATTCTTTTGTTTGAAATTCTCAACTGCAGTGTCCACCTTCATACCAGCTTCCAATGGCTTGGTCCTAAATAAATTACCGTAGAGAACAAAGATCTGCTGCCAGCAAGTCTGTACAAAGGCTATCCACATGCAGGTCTTAAGAACAGGTTTGGCTAGATACAACCTCAGTGAAACAAGCCTACCTACCTGGCCTTCTAAAAGTGATTACTGTAAAAGACAAAGATTTTATGTGTTTATTGTCTTCTTTATGGAATACGGTCAACTAGATAAATGCGACAACCAAAGGTTTAATATTAATATGCTGGTATGAAGCATTCTAGTGTCAGTTGAAGAAATCTACTTCTGTGTTCTGGAAGTACCTTTAGAAAAACCTGTGGCTGACATGAGAGGTGATTCTGAAACTAGAACCACAAGCACTTTCTAAAATGGCGTTTTGACTTGCTAAGTATACTACTAAGCATTAAGAAGCTGATTCAATGGGCACTCATGGACAACAGTGGTCTGAGCATCAATTCTCCCACAAAGTCCCACAGTGCCATGTTTCTTGTAGCAAGAAACACAGTTGTTAATGGTACCAGCAACTTCATCATGCATACACACATCATTTGTATTACACAGATGACAAACACTACTGTGCTATCCTGTAAATTTCTGAATACAACTCATTCATTCATTCCTCTATTTAGTCAATTAAGAAATATTTATCAAGATACTGCTGGCTATGAATATAGATGATGATCTCCTCTTTCCACTTCAGACTGCTATAGAGAAGACAAACATCCAATTAAGCTGCATGTTATAGAAAAGGCAGAGATTTGCTTCCGTGGTCTGGCAAGAAGCATTTAAGCAAGGCATAAACTGTACTCACGATTGAGAATTAGATCAGAAACGCACTGCAGAAACCAATAATTTGGGGTTTCAATTCTCTTTTATCTCCTTTATTTTTTTTTCTTCCAGCTAGCTATAAATCATATCTCTACCCATTCATTCTCAGACATGGAAACATTTAAGTGAAGGTTCTGTTTATTCGTTCTCCAAACCAGTGACTAAATTTAAATAAAATGTTCTAGGGGTTAAAGGAATATGCCATTTCTTTTAAAGTTGTCAACCTTCTAAAAAAAACAAAGTTTTTTAAAAGGAGCACCAGAGGAGGACTTGGCAGTGCATAATTTTAAACATACAGATTGGCCTCAACCCAGTGGGCCTTTTCAATTCAACACAACCAAGAATTCTGTCAAAGTGAAAGGGAAAATGAAAGAGGAGATGAAGGGGGAAAGACATCATGAAATTTCAGTGCTGTGAGAAAGTTTGTTCTTTAAGCTTTGGGTTTTTAGCAAGGTGGATGTGCTACCTCAGTTGTGAGAAGTCATTTTTCAAGCAGTCCTTTTTTTTTTGTCTTTTTATCAATTATGAAACACAAATCGGCAGTGGGTTGGCTGGGTGGCTGGCTGGCGACACAAGGTCTCTGCACACAGGTCTCTTCACGGGCCCTCCTGCACATGCACCACTGTGACCAGCCAGCTCTCGGCTCTTCTGAGGACTGCCCACCTGAGAGAGTTAGACTAGTAATGTTAAACTGTTCAGAAAGCTGAGCTGTGAGCCTTGGGACCAGAACAGACTGAGCAGCACCTTTGGCTCAGTGAGGCGACACCCATTCTGGGGCCACCCTCTGGCAGGGTAACTTGAGCAAGCACTCAAACTGTCTGACCTCCCACGCCCTTGGATATAATGTCTGACCTCCCACGCCCTTGGATATAAGTGGGGATGAGAAGAGCCCACTTTCCCTGGAGATGGTAAGGGAGCAGTGAGAGAGCACTGTTAGTGACATGGTGTGGGATGGCTTCTCAACCCACTCTTGGGTCAGTCACATGGTGTGACATGGCTCCCAACCCACTCTCCGGTCACTCTATAGGTTACTTTGCTTCAAAAATACATCTGCATAAGAGCACAATGTCAAATACATTTTTTTTTTCATAAGAAGAGGGTATTCTCCTGTGTGAGAAGCATGGGACTCCAGGCAAGCTCCTTACCCACTGTAAGCCGGTGGGTGGATCTACCTGTGAACAAAGACTTGTTGTCCATGTTGATATGTTTGCTGTTGGTGGTGGTGGTTAGTATTATTATGTGGGAAAAAGAGTTAATTTGAGATAATATGCTGAAAATTAAAGACACAAGCTTTGATAAATTCTATATTTGGTACCATCAAATTTTCTCTATTCTCTAAAACACAAGTTTAAGTTCCTTCAAAGGTAAAAATAAGGTAGAAGTGAGTCATGTTTGTACTGGGAACAGGCACAAAAATAAAGATAACTTATTAAAACTACAAAGACAAGAAGGTGCATGGCCCAAGAAGGTTCATAACAAAAAAAAAAAAAAAAAAAGGAAAGAAAAGCAGGAATTCTCCATTTATATGGAATCAGACAGTATAGAAAAACAAATCTTAAATTATATTGATAAAAATAACCCCAAAGCTTATAGGACCAGCCCTTTTAAAATGAATGTGACTATATACGTGTGTGCATATGTGGCATGTGTGTGTGTATGTGAGTGTATGTGTGTGTGTGTGTGTGTGTGTATGTGTGTGTGTGTGTGTGTGTGTGTTGTGATCCAGATTGCTGAGGTTATCTGATACACAGCCTCCCCCACCCCGCCCCCAGGTAAGTGAGGCAGTGCTGATCTGCACATCACTAGATCCTAGCAAGAATAGGAAATAGTCGTTTAATAAAAGTCTGAGGACAGGGAGATGGTCTTGGATACGTTTCAGCTTCTGACCTAGAAACACACATTTTTAAATGGAGGAAACGAGGAGAGAAATATTTCAGGGGCTACACATGTCTGCAGAGCCTTATCACTTCACTATGCTGTGAGTGGCTTCCAGAACCATCTGATAGCAGAGGGTTCTATTAATTACACATACTGTATACTGGAAAAACAAACAATTGCCACCTAACATGGGTCAACTAATCCACAATCTAACATCCCTAGAAAGTAGGGAGAAGGACCATTTATTGTACAGTCTCCTCCTTTCTGTGACTATGCAGAACTGTGTCTGTACTTCGGTTCTCACCACAGTGTCAAAGGGCCTTCTTAAGAGTACAACAAGATTGAATGAACATGGCTGACTCCTAGGGAGAGGAACAACCCACAGAGATCACTGTTACCTTCATGGCTGATCTTGGCTGGGTCAAATTCTTCATACCAAGTATCTCATTTGGGGCTCACAAGAGGCCCCAGGCTAAGGCCCACTGGTCAACCACATTCACGGGTGGTTACACTAGCTTATAGTGGTCTAGGACCTTGCCTTGGCGCCCAAGAACCTCACATAAGAGAATTCCCTTTACTTATGGGGGTGGGGGGCCCTTAATTGGCATGGTGCTGCATTGTGGAACTTTGAATATGTAAATGAATGATGATCAAATCATTCTTTGTGTCAAGAACCCCAGAACTCTTCTCTTCCAGTTCCTTATAAGCCACACAAGAGCTGCTGTAACACACTCTACCTTGCAGGGGGATGCAAGAACTCACTCCTCCTAGCCATCTGTATTCTGGTATCCATCTCTCAGGACCTATGGCGTTCAAGTCCTTACTCTTCTAGCCTCTAGATTTCAGCTTTAAGAAGAGTTGGACTCTGTGACCTGGCATACTTCACTTAATACAATGTCCTCCAGCCCCATCCACTGCACTAGAGATGAAAGGTTTTATTCCTTTTTATAGTTGAATAAATACACCACACTTTCTTTATCCATTCATCCAGGCATGGGTGTCTTGCTGATCCTCTGCATCTTGGCCACTGAGAAGATTTACTGAAAACACAGGTATACACATATATTTGAAACACTTATTAAATTTCCTTTGGAAATAAACCCAGGAATGGAACAGCTGGATTATATGCTGGTTATAGTGTGTTACAACTAGGTAAGTGAAACAATTTTAGCACTTTAGACCAATATACATAATGCACACTTCTTTTTATTTCATTTTAAAATCCAGATCACATAATAAAATGGCAGAGAAGAGTAATGAAAAGATTCTCTGCATAAAGAAAACAAAACTACCAGCTTGTCCAAAATCAGAGTATCTTTAGCTTTAACCTGGAGGGAAGGACACAATTTCACTCCCTTAAGGTATTTATTCATCATCTACTTATTGTTTACCAACCACACATTGATTGAATGTCCCAGCATGAATAGAATGTATTCTCTTCCTGCAAGAAGCTCCCAGTGAGGTGTGGAAAGCAGAAAGAGAAACAAGTTTTAAAGCACCTGGGCACTGTAGTGACCGCCACATGAGATGCTGGAGTTAAGCGAGCAGAGTGAGATGTGGGCAGGTCCGCCATCAGAGAAGCAATGTTCTGCTTTCTACCTCAAAGCCACTTGGAATTTCTATTTTTGGATGACTCAATTTAATGAGCCCCAGACATTGTGCTTATTTGCCAGACATTGAAAACTTATTAATATCACTACAAGGGGTGCTCTCCCCTATCACCTTTAGCAAGCAGTTTGACACCAAGGCGCCCCACGTGCTGACTGCAGGAGGACAGGGCATTCTATAAACATATGGCTGAAATTTACAGTCTTTATTGAGTAGGCTTAATACAGCTAACTGACGAGCAAAGGATGACTCAGTCTCAGGAAACACTTTAGAAGCACTCCTATCTTATGGAGTATCAACACTAAAGCTGTGTGAGGGGTAAGATTATCTACAATGTAGACAGCATGAATTGAGCTTGGCTTGGTACACACTTGGCTTTCACTTCCTGTCCTTCCCCTGCCAAAAATGTGAGAAAACTCAAGGTGATTTTTGTCCATACAAAACTAAAGTTAAATGTTTGCTCATATTTAGAGAGTCCGGTGATGATGCTGTCTAAATCCTACCTTAAAAATGACATTTATTGCCCAGCAAGAACTCTGATAATCCTTTGTTCGGGAGAGAGCAGCTGAAGAGATTAAAGCCAATCTAGGTGAAGGCTTACAGGTCCCGGAGACCTGGCCATATTTCATCCTCCAGCGTCTGGGTGGGTGGTGGTGGGGGGGGGAGTGGAATTCCACTATGCACTGCATTCAAAATATCAGACACAGCTTCAAAAATCTAATCAAGGCAGAGGAAAATATGCTGTTGGAGATTCTTGAGCTCCTTAGAGGAAAGACAAAAGTGAAGCAGAAGGCAGTAGTGCTGGTAACCATCTTTCATGTCACCACTCGAACTGTTGTAAAGAAAGATCATGAATGGAAACCTGATTTTTGCATTAGCCAGTGGCCATCTGTATATGCTATGCGAGAGGATTTGCAGGCCATAGTAATTAAGCCTTCTGAGTTTTCCTGTATAGTGACTAGCACAGCAGCAGTACATGCAATATCTTCTCAAATGAAAAACCAAACCAAACCAAAACAAAACAAAACAAAACAAAAACCAACAAACAGCAACAAGCCAAAAAATGCGAATAAAACAAAAAACAACCCAAAGAAATCACAAATCTACCATCTTCCTATTCTATCATGGTTCCCAATATAAAAGCGGAAGGAGCTGAAACATTCAAATGGACGACAGCAAGCATTTGCCTGACAGACAGACGTACAGGGCAATTTCGTGTATGCAAAGTTCCTAGTCCTTGCAGTGAACTCGACGAAGGTGAGCTGAACTGCCAATTTCTACAATCATCTCAGCAGTTTCAGCTCAAAACGCTAGAGCAGGGATGCTTAGCAAGGGCAGCATTGGCTGTTGTATACCTCTCACAACAACTGTGAGACTTATAAAACAAAGAGGGTAGGCAGCAAATTGGTCAGGAAAGCCTAAGGTTCAAGACACTCCGGCAAGTCCATCTCTGCTTCCATGGAAGCCCAGCTGCAGGGATGATGATCTGTCAAGTTCCTTTCTCCTTTCCTGACCTTCATTGCATAAGGCTAGTCAGGTGACTAAGCTCCTCTCCATGCGAACAGGAGGGCCAGATTCCTTCCTGAGCATGGTGGCTAGGGAGACTGTTTCCCTTCTACCTTCCCCCCACCCCTTGTCCAGGAAGCTGAAATGATCTGCCCAGGGTGGCTCCAGAAGCTAGCACACAAGATGGCAGAGCCCCCGTAAGCTTTGACTATTAATGGCTGGGTGAATCTGAGGTAGCTGGATATGTGTGACATCCAGGTTAAGCTAGCATATGTACAAGAGATAAATCACTAACTCAAACCACTACAAATGCCATGCTTTCTATCTTCACTAATGAAGTCCAGAACTACAGAGAGAGACCACAGTGCCACGGACAGTCCTCTCTGCTGCTCCTCAGTGGGGTCAACCACACGGCCCCTCTAGGGCAAGAGTCTTCCAGGGTAGCCCCATACAAGCTCCAGCCCTGTCTCAGTAAGCGGCAGACTTATAAACACAGGCAGGGCAATAGAAGGAGCCTTCTCCGGGGTTCTTCATCTCCATTGCCTGGTAAATTGTGTGTGAGGATGATGTGGGTGGACACCGGAGGGGAGAAGAAGGGGAAAGAACCACTAAATAATTACCTTAATGAGCTCAGGTTCCTATTATACCTCAACATAGACACTTTTTCTTCTTATCCCCAGGGAATTATTTCTACTATGAATATAAAAAGTTCTCTCACACACAAAATAATTGCCCCAGCCCTCCAACTTCAAAGGACATGCCTCGGTGTAATTAATAGGAGTGAACAGTGCTGATTTCTAAGAAACACAGCAAGGCAGACAAATGAGCCCTCCCAGTGCTGTCTACACCAGGGTTACACACATGGGCGTGTGCAAGTGTTCCTTCTCTGCTCATTTATGAAGAATTTACGTTAAGTGCCTCCCAGGGTCTATGCTGGGTGCCAGACACAGCCATAAACAGCGCACATCATTCCTGGACTCAGAAACTCTTTCAACAGGAACTCTGGAGCCAGCTAGCCTGACAGACATCGCAGCAGTGAGAGACAGACAGCACCAAAACGCCCACCAGGACGTCCCTCACATGACACGCCAGGAGAAGCAACGCCAGAGAGATGATTCCATCTCATAGGCAAAGTGACCATACCCAAGCAAATAGCTTCCAAAGCTAAATCAATTCCGACCATGACATATTGGCATCTAGAACAAATGGTCACTTTGAGCGAGAACTTGTTTAGTAAATTAGGGGAGGGAGTTCATGAAATGGTGGAAACTCCAGCCAAGCCACTGGGATGTAAATTGTGATCGGATTCTGAGCTGACACGTTAAACAGTTTAATTTAGGTACAGCTCTCAGCAGTGTTGGGCACATTTGAGAGAAACAGATGCCCTGAATCATTTCAAAGTACATTCCTGTCAGAAATGTCCTTTGTGACACTGAAATCAATTTCCTACGCCTTTACTAACTGTTCTACGAAAAGAAAAGAGGAGGAAGGAGGAGGGGAAAAAAAGACTCTTTTAATCAAATGTCTTCCCACTGAGGCAAAATTAAACCCAAACCTATTAAACAGCACAAATTTACGTTCAATTTTTATAATTAGTGTTGCTGTGACAGATAGGACCACAATAGGACCGAATGGGACACGATGCATTTATGTCCTGGAGAACTACCAAAAGTCCTTGATTTGTTCTGAGAAAATGAGGGAAGCCAGACGAGGGCGGTGCTGGGTGGAAGCTATGCGCCAGCTCAGGTCTACACACGTCCTGAGGACAGTGCTGGAGAAGTCGGCTTCACTTAAGAATCTCCATCGCCCGCCCGCCCGGTGTCTTAGAGCACTTACCACCTCTGTCGTGTTATGGTGCCTGTACAGATGCTGTGGAACATCAAACACAAATCTCACAGTAGTTAAAAAATAAGTAAGTAAATCAAAATGCCATCAAACAAGACAGGAATGAGAAGAAACTATGTAAATATTGCAGTTGTCCCATCCCCCCCTGAAGAGGGATATAGTTCTTGTGTCCTCTACCTGAGCAACAGCAAGTAAACATACAACGATATTTTCTATTGGGAGTTTTGACCTACCACAAAAGCCCATACTTCGGAACACACAGACATTCGTGCATGTACGCACACACATACACACACACAAACACAATTACCCTTCTAGCTTTACTCTGAAGCCACTGTAGCAACCCAGATTTTTTTTTGGGGGGGGGGACCCAGGAACTCTCAGAAGTCCCTGGAAAATTATGTTCTCTCAGAACCCATATTGATTCACCAGACATGAGCACGGATAAGATACTAGTTTTAACGCTTAGTAGAGAAGGTTTGCTACATTATGTGGCTTTTAAGGACAAGTGAGTTGATTTGTGTCCTACACTGTCAGATGGCACAGTGACTCATCTATGGTCAATGAGATAGAGAGTTCATTTTGAGAGAGTGAGTGACTGGGGGTGTGTTGTGGGGGAGGACTCCTTTGAGCAGCAGGTGCTTTCTAATCCTTCTGTGAGAGTCAGAGGACTGGGACAAAGGATTTTTTAAAACTCTGGGGCACAATCCCCATCCGTTGCTTAGCATTGGTTCTTGCTAAAGTCATGAGGATCCAGAGACACTAAGCGTCTCCTACCACACAAGAACTCACGGCCGGCAGAAGCAGTGAGTGCCAAGTCCACCCATAACCTGTGCCAGCACTTGGTACTTTGTGATGGTTCTTTAGTGAGGGTACTCTACCCCTTCCTCCTACAGAAGCAGCAGAGCTTTCTCCATCAGGAGCTGCTAGCATCTTTCCTTTGTCAGGTCCAGTTTACTTTCTGGAGGTGGGTGGTACGCATGGGATGCACACACCTGCTTGTGCCTGTGTGAGCATCGAGGAAGGCAGAGCAGGAGTTAGGGTGTGCTGCTATATCATTCTTGGATATATTCCCTTGGGACAAGGTCTCTCACTGAATCTGGAGCTAGCTTGGTGTCTAGCAGGCTGCAGGGATCCTCCCTTGGTCCCCTACAATCCTATGATTACAGGCTTTTACATGTTCTACTGATTTGAACTCAGTTCCTCTTGACTATACAGCAAGGGTTCTTATCCAGCCAGGCAACCCTCCAGCCTCCTAACAGAGAGTAAAAAGGACTGCGTGACAAGACAGAGTCGAAGAAATACAGCATGCTCTGCTGACTTACTAGTCAGCAAAAGTTAATGAGTTGCAGCTCACGAACAACTCAGTGTAAAACCATGGTGTGTGCATGTTATGAAATTACTCCACAAAAGATTGCTTAAGCAAATTTACAATGAAAAACAACAGCAAAACAACACAGAGGTGGAATGAATATAAATATAAAGTGCACTTAAGCACCTGACTTTCAGGGAGAGGGAGGGCGTGAGGAACCCTCACCCTCCAGCAGGGATTTTCCCCCCACAGTCTAGAGTAAAGTGGGATCAGCAGCCAGTCGGCACTTCTTCAGACAGTATAGTGTTTATACAGGTAGGTAAGCCCAAACACAGAACATTGATCTTCAGTTGCCCCTGCAGCCATGAAGATGGCATGCAAAAATCCCTCCGTGGGCGCTCTTCAAGTGGCTGAAATAAACACACAACACCTGGGGATGAACAAGAAAAATTTCAGTGGGGCCCATGGGTCTCTCAAGAGCGGTTTAAACTAGCCTATAAGCTAATAAGAGCGGTTATAAACTGTGAACAACCACTGCCCTACGAGGAGGAGCATCTATCACCTTAACATGCTTAAAATGTGGAGAGGGCTCATCCCTGTGCTCCCGGCGCTTTCTATTAGAATGTTAATTGTTCATACCAAAGAAAAGGAGACAGAAGGATGGCTTTCACCATCCTGTGTTAAGTTTATTTTTGTTCTTCTGACCGGTTCCCAAGGGGCAGGAGGCTAATGACTGTTCTTCATCATCAACTGCAAAGGATATTTACATCCATCCTGTAACCATGACAGCTGTGTCGCTGATTCCCTAACTGCCTCTGCCACACGAACCAATCATCTGGCATGAAGCTGCAAGATGGAGTGCCCTGCAGTCATTATTCACCAAGCACTTTCATTAACAAACTGCCCTTAATTACAGTGGTAATTGCAAAATTATTTCATAGCAGCAATTATTTTTCTCAGCCAATCCAGGCTGTGTAAGTAGGACATTGTCTATGAAGATGGCATAAGGCCAAGCAATCTATGACCAAAGATATGTTTTAATTGTGTGACCAACTTAGTTTCAAAATATTGCATCAGAGGGCTCTGAAATTATATTACACAGCCCATTATACAACACACACACACACACACACACACACACACACACGTTGATAAAATGAAGCCAACCTTTTCTGTTCTTTATATGAAAGCAAAATGCATTCGCGACATTCACATTAAAGTACCCAAACCAACGCTGTTGTCCTGCAAAAATAATGAATTTCTGGCTCTCAACCTATTCTCTGAGAACTGCTGAACAGACCAACTGATCCATCAGGAGGCTGAGTCCCCTTCAGTTTCTTATACCTAACAATCCTTCGTTCCCTTCATCCCCTCATATTTAAACATGTACTCAGAGAGTGCTGGTCTCAGAAACAAAATCATAGGAAGTGTTCAGAGAATCACAACCAAACATTACATTTGTAGGCAGAAAAACCATCTCCCTTTCATTGTTTCTGTTTCGATTTGAAAATTCATAAAAATTTACCCTAAGGATAAAACTAAAGCCACAAGACCTCACTTGGAGAAGAGGGAGTTTTAGATGAGGTTAAAAGTACACAGAAATGTGGGATCTGGGGGACTAGAAATGTGGCTTAACTAAGATAAAGTGTTTAATACTATGGCAAGATGACAGCAAGGCAAGAATCCTCCTGTAGGAAGTTTGGGTATTAGCTGGTGGATAGTGAAGGCTTGTGGAAGCAAGAGATGGAGGCAGCTTTTGCTTAAATAGTGAACACACACACAGGGGCACAGGGCAGAGGACGCCACGGGCCATCCTGTGAGTACAGTTGTATTCAGCGATCGCCAGTATCAGAGATGTAATAAGCACGTATTACAAGACTGTACTGAGGCTCCTCCCCTGTAGGAGCAGGCAAATGTAGAGAGAGGAAATAAAGAAGGATCTGTAGTGCAGCTGAATGCTTTATGCTTTAAGGGTCTACACAACGTTAACCTAGAGCTACTGACGACATGGAAAGAAGTAAGAATAATTAACATTTATTACTTACTTCTTACATGCCTAGCACTGGGCTAAATGCATTTGATGCAATAACTCCTACGATCACCACAAAGAGCAGCATCCTGATTTAGAACTTACTTGGAGGAGCATGTTTAGAGACATGACAGCTGAGGTACAACGGGATTTACCTGCCGAAGGTCACTGTGTCGGAGAATGCTGCATGCTTAGCACTTATCTATCCTTCCTTCCATCCTTGGAAACAGAACCCCTCTCTTTACCCTGCCCACAGGTAAAGATAGAAGTTCCCACTTTCTTGACATCTGCGAGTTGTCTCTGTGAACATTCACATGTGTACATACATGCGCAAACATGTACACACATACACAAGGGAAAAAAAAAAAAACACTCTCGGAGAGTTCTTTAGAGGCACCAGGAATTCCTAAACGACACGGTCACACAGGAAGTATCTAGCATGATGGGGTCTGAATACAAACTGTTGATTCGTCGAAATCCTTGGTTCTTCCTGTACAAGAGTTCAGCTGCTTAGGACAGACCAAGGCTAGAGCCTAGATTGATACTACTGGTTAAATAACGATTCTCCTCTAAGACAAAATTAACGTGAAGTAGATAAATAGAAATGGGAAAGGTGACTATGGAGGATTAACATAATACCAGTTTTACAATGAACCCTCCTTATCACCCTAAAATTATCAGGTACAAGTTTAAGCTAGTTGCTGACGCCTCCGTCTGCCCATGTTAAACAGAGCCACAGGAGCAGCAAGCCATCCATATATTGAGTAAGTGGGAAGTAGTCTAGTTCCTCTCGTCTATTTTAATTAGAAGGAAACCTAGTTCTGTAAGGAAATGAAATGCCAATGATTTTGCAATAAAGTCTGTTCCCATATAAAAATAATTTTAACTTCTCTCGCCCGAGTTTTTAATAATTTGTAGGTTGAACTCCGTTATTGTTTTGCATTTCCTCTGCAGAAAGGTATGCGCGTGCACATCTCTCTTTATTACACGCTGGTGAACAGTAAGAAAAAGGCTAACTATCTTTTATTATGGAAAAAAAAAAGCAAAATTACTGTTTACACCTTCAGCTTTATCCTAAGTGCTCACGTATCCTGTGGTTGGTAGGAACAGAAGAGGAAAGAGCAAAGCTTCATTCAGCTAATATGAAAGCTGAGTTACCAAGGATCATCTCTGCAAGGACGACGTAATCATGTGCTCTGTGGGCTACAACACCCTTACAAAAGAAAAAGAGAAAAGAGTCTCTTTATACAATTTCAGAAGGGTTTTTTTTTCCCCAACATAAAATGTGGGCTTTAGCCAAAGAGAAATTACACACTCTGATTAAAATATTAGTTTTGAAGTTCATGAGTTAACCAGGATTCCAATCTAGTCTCTGTAACACAGAGATGAGACAAATGGATTATTCTATTGAAAGTAACTATCGCTATATTCTACAAGATCCACATAGTTCATGCTTTTAACAACATTACAGCCAGTAAGGGAATGTATTTCATTTTGATGATTTCATATATTGCATTAATGAGAAAAAATTGAGGCATATTATCTTAGGATCTAAAATATTGTGCAATTATAAGTTTTATGCCAGCTTTCAAGTAATTCAGTTTTTCAAAGATAGTAAAAGGAAGAGTTGGAGCTAGACAGATAGTGTCTCCCTTAACAACGAAAGTACTTCTCCTCAACAATTAGATTTCCCTCCTGGAAGGCTGCACAATCAGAGGGAAACACTGGATTCATTCCATATTCTGTTCACTTAGGGATGCTTTTAACATCCTCTGGAGTAAACACTCTAACAGTAAGCACACAGTACCTGGGAGAAATGTCTACCATAGGACACTCACTAGGTCCTCCGTAGTGACTAAAAGCAAACATAATAAAACAACCTGACATAAAAATCAGTGCTTCTCTATCTAGCCAATCTTCTCCCAGCACTTTAAAACATGCAAATCATATTCCAATGCATTCTTAATGCCTGCCCCAGATTACACAAAACAACACCAGGGTAATGAAAACCTTCATAGACTTTATTTGCAAATATTGGAATGGATGGATGGTAATATGCTATAACCACACAGTTAGCGCTTCTTTCTCCTAACACTATAGTTCAGCTTGCGGTAATGTCCAGGTCCTCCAAGAGTTTCTGATGATACCATTGCCATGTGTCCCCTCTTCCTGGCAGTGCGACACTCTAGGCACAGCATACCGCAGGGTTAGAGCGCTGCTTAAGGGAACTAGAGGAAGGCAATCATCACCCACAAACGCACCATCTGCTGTGCCTTGCTGCTTAATTAAACTAAAACTGGTAGGTTCTTAATTCTCACAGCTCATAAAAATAAAGGTCACAACAGAGCACTGGTGTCACATACCATCCACACAGTGTACAGTTGCTGAAGTGTGTGCTGCCCACATCATTCAACAGAGAAAAAAGAAAGCCCCCACCCCACCGATGTCACCGCAGAGCATGATTCCATCCAGCTGACATCAGATCAATGGACAAGACAGTTGCCTCATCAAAATGAGTGACTAGAAGGACAGAGGTTCGATGTCTGGCCATCATTCTTCGCATCTCCCCCAGAGCACTTGCCAAGGAACTGCTCGTATATTATAAGAAGAATTCTTATGACCTCATTCATTCATTCATTCATTCATTCCTCCATTCTTCAGTTGCTTATCAAGCGTTACATAAGCATTTGGGGAGGAGAGGAAGACACATCAGACACAAGCACAGTTGCAAATGACTTTACCATCTATAGCTTTACTGCATATAGGAGATGGTAATTCATGCATTTGGGATATACAGTTCAGTGGTCTCTAGAAAGTGCTAGAAATCTCTAGGAGGTTCACAGGGCCCAGTACCTGTCACTAGTACCTAAGTTATGAACCCTGACTTCATCCCCAAACCATTTCACATCCATGAGCAGTCATTCTCACATCTCTTGCCCAGCTTGGCAGCCAGTAATTAATTTTCTGTGTTTATAGCTTTGCCTTTCCTGTAAATTTCAAATAAATGGCACTTCTCTCACTTGGCATGGTGTTTTAAGCTCATCTATGCTGTGCTGTGTGCTGCTGTTAAAGACTGCATAATACTCCACTGAGTGCATGTGCCACATGTTCCTTATCTATTTGTTAAGTAGTGTGCATTTGGGTTGTTTCTGGGTTTTGTGATTATGAATACTTCTGCTGAACATTGTCTAGCATGTTTCTATGGAGACACATTTTGATCCCAGGGTACATTGTACATCACTATTTTTAACACTTTGAGGAACCACCAAGCTGTTTCCCAATTTACTGCATCATGTTACATCTCTACCAGGAATGTACAAAGCTGCCAGGTTTTCCACACCTTTGTCTGCAATTATTATCTTTTGTTAAACTCCAGCCATCCCGGTGGGAGGTGAAGCGGTTATCTTACCACCGTTTTGATTTGCATTACTCCGGTGACTAGGACTGCAAATACACTTTATGTATACTCTGCCTGTGCATCAGCTTAGGAGATGCTCTAAATACTTATTTTTAGAAGCCTTTAGTCAGTTGTTTGGTATAAACATATAAAATACTATATTTAAAATCATTTCAGCTCCAATGTGTGGCCTTTCCCAAATAACTAACATGTTTTTCTTATCTGTAAATTCCTTTTGATGTTAAAATAGAAACCTAAGTGTCTAAACCCAGAAAAATATCCAAATTCCACAGTATATTTTAACATGGGGCTTGGTGGGAAATGTTTCATTTGACTAGACAGCTCTCTCTAGCCAATAGGCCATTACACAAATCCACTAAAGCCAACTAGTAAGGATTTCTAAAGAAGACAAATGACTTAGAAAACACAAACTTACGGGAAATTCGAGAAGATAAAATGACAGAAAAGCAAAACAGAAATTCAGTTTTAAACAAGGACATTTACTAAATGCTATAGAGGTAAAGAGACAGGCTCGGAACCCACTTGAGCTTCTTGGGGAACGTGTGGAAGATAACCAGGAGTTATTTCCCAGAACCCTGAATGAATGATGATGTCATTTGCCCAGAAGTTGGAGGAGGGGAGAAAGAAAAGCTAGAAATACTACAAAGAAGGGCAGGTTACATGACTGTGGCTTTTGTAGTGGACAGATGAGGACACGTGCTCAAGCTGACGTGAGCTGCAGTGGGTCTGGGAGGCAGAGTGGTGGAGTGGGGGATGGGGTGTGGTGCAGGGTGACACAAAGAACCCAGCAGGGTGCAGGCAGAGAGTTCAAGAACAGGTCTGGGTTAGGGGTGCTGGTGGGGAAGGGAGAGCTGAGCTCATTCGCAAGCAGAAGCCTACCAGAAGCCTACCGTCTTAACTCTTTTCAAGCCAAATCCCTCCAGCTTGGAACAATGGAGACCTTAATTCAGTGAGACTGATGAATGAAAATAATTGATCCTCATTATCTCTTCAGCACCTTTAATGCACCAGTAACAGCGATCACCTGTCTTCCCCCCTGAAGTCTCTGAACTGAATCATGCATCTTGAACTTTCTTGACTGTAGTTCCCCCGCCCTTTTGTTAAACTCAACATTTCTTTCCAAAGAAAACAAATAGAAACAAACAAGAAAATAATGGTTTGGGTGCCACTCTGTCCACAAGAAACAAAGGAAACTCAAAAGTGAAGTCTGCTGCCCTTGTAGGCTGTCCCCTCCGGGGCCCGTCTGTAACTGCTCTCTCTTGGCTGAAGTGTCCAAGGAAAAGGCTCAGGGCAGCAGAAACAGAGACCTTACCAAGCAATTACAGGTGAGGAATCTTCTGCCAAAACAGTTAGTACAAACGTAACCTTTCTTCCCATAGAGCTTAGCATCATCCCGTGGCCAAAGAGAGGCTTGATAAATACTACATGCTGAACAAGTGATCAAGTGATCAACTTGATAGGGAAGAAGAAGAAGAAGAAGAAAAAAAAAAAAAGAACCTAAATATAAGGAATGACCAAGGGAAATCCAGTGCTTCCATGAGAAGCTGAGGTTACCGTGCTTCCTGCCTCCTGTAGGTGGCGCCAAACTCCTTGAAGAAAGGGACAAGCAAAGTGAAAGGCTGCTGCTGGGTCTACCCTGACAGACACACTGACTGGAGAACCCTCTTCTGAGTTGGCAGTCTCTCCTCCAAGGCAGCTCTTCTTCACTATGCTGGCAAGCTCTGGATCAAAGAAATGGTTCACCTGCACTGCGTTATTTACGAGCTGCCCTTTCCCTCTGAGTGCCCAGCCTCGCATTACGAGATGACCAGCTCCACTGCGGAGCTCCACAGTGTTGGGCAAATGGAAGGTTCGTTACAGTGGCTATTAAAAGGATTGGCAAAGGTAAAAGAGCATTTTAAAGCCATTGGGATCCCTTGTGTTAAGTCTTAGTAAAGAAATGTCACAAGGCTGCTATTTAAAGCCTCCAGCCAGAAACTGTGATCCACAGGTAATCAGCAGTAAGTTGGGCTACCATGGCAGAAGAGCTCTCATGCCTCTGTACCGTGATCTCTCAGGCTTGGTCAACACTCAAGAGTGCCAGTGAGGCCTCCAGAAACACCACCCAGATGTGCACTTCCTAGAGAGTGGCCAGAGCTGGGACTTTGGCCCTCACCATCATGAAGCAGTGCGAAGTTCCGTGGGGGGTGGCATTGGGGAGAACTGAAGGCTTAGTCAAGCAAGAATAAAAGCGGCTATGGGCAGAGTGTGTCTCTGAGGAACTGGGTATTTCAACCCAGGTTTTCACTTCCATTCTCTAAACCCGATTTTTATAACAAACAAACATTTTCTGCCAAGATCCTAAAAAAATTTTTAACAGCAGACGCCAAAACCGACTTCTATTCTGCACAATTATATAAGACCGAGCGGAGCACTGCTCTCATTTTTGAAGCTTTGTTTTAAGCTCGCTCATTAATCTTTCAGTCTTTTCCCATCTCTGCCTGACTATAACTGCCCTGAATTTATCCAAGCCTGCAGTATGCCAGGCTCACTGGTGTCTAAATCACGGAGAGCTGAATACACATTCTACTCAGGGGACTCAACATTTCCATCAGAAAGAACCAATCACAGCTTAGGAGAGGTAAACCTCTTTTTAATTGTATTCTATGATACTAACAGGCATTCATTACACATAGACCTTAAAACAAGATTTGCTCTTGGCTGCTCATAATTGTATTTCTACAGCAGTTTAAACCGTTGGCACCTGCAATTGCTAGCAGGCCTAAGCTACGAATTTCTATTATCCCAGTTTCAAGGGTTACATTTAAAATAAAACTCGGAGGGGCCAAACATTACATACACACATATTTACACAAATTAAATACTATGCACAAGTCAATACCTTCTGCACACAAAACTACATTAAACTCAATTAGCCCTAAGCAAAACCACAGGAAGCAGGTTTCCTGTGAACCCAGGGTGCTCTTCCCAGTACTACAGAATATAAAAGCAGCTAGACTATGGAGTTTTGCAGGACTATCAATAAAGGCTTAAAAAAATCATTATCAATACTGATTTCCTAATTAATTAGCTTATATAAAATTAGCATAAAACAATCCAACTCAAGGAATTTATACACACCTAACATCTAACTTCTGGGTATAAATTTTAAAAAGTTCTCTTTAAACATGCAGGGGTCAGCAGGAGTTTTTCCAGAAAAAAATAATTCTAACTCTGAGCCACAAAAGAGTCACCAAACTAAAGTCCAATATCCTTGTTATGGTTTTATTCTTGATTATGACCAAAATTAAATTATACAAATATTTCACTAAATATCTTCTCAAACCTTATAAATATTAATATGAACTCAATATCCTATGTGCCCGGCATTTAAAAATCCATTTAAAAATCTTGGAAACTAATTTAAGATTTCCATCTAGAATACAAATTAGCAAGTCCTCCGCCTGTATTTCGCTCAGCACCCGTATCTGCACATTTAGTACCGAATGTCAGTCGGTAGCACTTAGAGACCATGAATATTAAAACCACGCATCGCCTGCTAACATATTAGAGCACAGCGAGCCTTCAGTTTGTCATAAGCCGAGTTTGCAGCGGACAAACTACTGCGTCTACAAGACCAAAGCCTTTTGTGAATTCCCCAATTGTGCAAAGGGGACAGAAGTGTTACTGTTAAATAGACAATCTGGGAGGATTGCGCACACACACACACAGACACACACACACACACGCACGCACACACACAGACACACACACACACACACGCACGCACACACACAGACACACACACACAGACACACACACAAAATTAAAATCTTTTTAAAAACTCACTACCATGTAATGCCCTTAGCTATTTGTCTTCATTTCCTTGAAGACTTGATCAGAACAATGTCAGCTACTGCTCACTGAGTATGTACTAATATTAAGTACTTTACACACACACACACACACACACACACACACACACACACACACACGCATACGCACACACGCAGGTTTTATATACATGTTTTTATTTGCACGCCACCTTTACAGTACTACACACACATACTTATCTTCATATATACACTATGGAATCAGATTCTCTGCTTTTGGGGGGTGTTATCCCTATGGAGGTCAGGTGACTGATTTATTTGAGCTAACAAGTAAATTTTTAGAAAGTGAGAGCCCACCACCCCCTCTCTGATGCATGTATCATGCTGCCACCATTCTGATCCCTGCTGGATACTCCCTCCAACAGGGAACAAGGACCCTGGCAGATGTTTGTTTTTCCTGTGCGTGAGGAGTAACTTCCTAGAGCGAGTCTTGTTTCTTTAAGCATGTGGGAAACCAAGTGGGTTACCTTGTTAAGCACACCAACTGCCTGGCACAAAACGCACGAGTGTATGGCTGGGATTGAGTTCAGGACTTAAGTTCAAAATGAAGCGTGCCACGGCCTATGAGCCTCATAAGACTGCCCCATCCCGCTGTCTTTGAAAAATGAAGCAGAAAGTGATAGTCCCATTTCACAGATCACTAAGGATATCAAACAAAAGGATGCTCACAGGGTGCTGGGCACAGTGTGCTCATAAACGCTGCTTGTTATCTTTCTTTGGGATAGCATGTTAACATGATAACATCATGACACTTTCCTCTGAACTGCTCTGTAATTCTTTAATTTGTCTCTCTATTAAAATCTGTCTTAAACTCAGTATTTTTTTTTTTTTGGTACTCAATTTTCTGCCATTGGCTCCACAGCTCTCCAAATCACACGAAATTATCCTCCTGTTTCCGAAGACTTGGAGAGATTCAGATTCTTCTTTACAAATGCTGTACTAACCCCTCCCACTCCCTTCCATCCCTAAGCTGATTTTTCCAGCTGCTTAATCATTTCTATTGACCTCTGCTTCTTACCAGATTGGCCAAAGCTCTCTGATAGGAAGACACCCAGAATAACAATTGGAATTAACCTCTTAAAAGCCTAAAAATTAGGACTCATTGAAATCCGTTCTACTTTATGCCTTCCCTGCATCAGCACCAAGTTCCCCGCCATAGCCTATCTCTATCTCAGCATCTCTTCAGTATGCTACATCACAGCAGATGTTCTGTCCAGATTTCAGAATAAGCACAACTCTGTCTGTCTGTCTGTCTGTCTGTCTGTCTGACAGACAACGAGGAAGAAATGGTGCAACTCCTTACTGGTGGATGGAATGACATTCACCCTGGTTTATAGTTTTAGTTAAGTTTCCTAGGTTATCATTCATTCCATAGCTATTTTAATATCTACCATGTGCCACAGTAAACAGACATCATATGATCATAAACAAACTTTATGTGCTAAACTCTGGTTCCCACCAGTAGTGTTTGAAAGGAAATGCTGTAATTTTAAGGGTCAATTTTTAAATATTATTTGGACATATATGGGTCATACCTTCAAATTCAGTCTCCTGACTCCTAATAAGGGCCCTGTGAAAGGGCCCCATACATTTCGGGATATGCTACAGCAGGCAGTGACGGGGAAGGAGCTTGGAGGCGCTGCTTCCCTGTGGCTGGGTGGGAGAGCTCTACCAAGCTCCATATTCATCAATTTATTACTTATATCAATTACACAGGCTTTCAATAACTTTCAAGCATTCTGTCTACCTGCAATTAAAACCCAAAAAAGATCACAATGGAAGACTCATAATCTAGTCCATGTACTTTCCCTGACTGTTCCTGCCAGGTTCCAGTTTAAAGAAATCATCCAATATTTTTCAGTGTTACACCCTACCAAGCAAAGTTTCATCTCTCAACACCTGAGGTTCAGGCTCCGCCCCTCTGAAAACTGAATCCCAGTTGGTTCATCTGTCTTGGTCTGTCTTCCCTAAGAATCCTGATCACTTCCCGGTTAGATCTGTGTCTCCCCAGTCTGTTACCTGTGTCCCAGGCATCTCTGTACTCTTCTTCATGGTCTTTTGTTTACAAGGACAGGTATTTAGTTACTGTAATTGGTGTCTTTGGATGCCCCATGTCAGTCGTCAGTTGGTAGAAACAACCTTTTTTTAGATATTTTATGCGTTCACAAGCCTGGGTTATTCTGTCATGTCTTAAGGCAAGCCTATTAACAAAGACTGGGCTACATTTCCTCAATCTGGTCCAGAAGCTGGAGGATTCTGTTTTAATTCTTCTTCCACAACACCAGGTTTAGCTTCCTGTTTTTACATACTTAAGTTCAGTTTGTTGACCTAGGTCTTCAGTGTGTACTACACTTGAAGACTACTTCCCTCGCAATGCAATTTGATGATCTCCTGATTACTTGGGAGCCAGCTACTATTCTTAGGATGGGGGAGATCAATTGGCAGGAATGTACCTCCAAAGCCCACTCTTCCTTCCCTACCATCTTGGAGTCAGGGCAATTACCCGAAAGGGGTTACTGATAAGGAAGCCCTTGCAGATATCCTCATGCCTAAAGCAGAGTCAAAGCCTGCCACATTCCTTCTGAACAAATAAAGTCACAGACCAAGCCAAGACCTGCCTGGGGGCAAGGGATGGGCAGAACCATAGGCGCTCTCTGCTGCATACCACAAAGAGACTGAGGACATCAACAAAGAGCAGGTCAGCAATCATTTCCCAAATCAAGGGAAACCATCAGCAGTGGTGGAGATGGAGCAAGAACAGGCTAGGACAAGAACAGGTTTCCGTGATTAGGGGCAGAGTAGGAGTCCATGGGGAGGGGGCGGGGAGAGGGAGGGATGCTGAGTCAGGAAGCCGAGATCTCATTTCAACAGAGAAGAAAGAGACAATTCCTCCCAGAGCCCAGCGTGGGCTCCATGCCCTCCCAGAGCC